>VXAY01004932.1:496887-656629 GCA_013399855.1 Oxyruncus cristatus | reverse complement strand
AATTATAAAGAGATAGAAGGACTATGACATTCTCCAGCAACATCCCCAATGCTAATCTTCACCGAGATAACAATAACAATAATAACAATGACTTATATCGTTCCTGCACCATAGTTGAGCAGCTCATATTCTGAGGAATACATCAGGCTTGATAAACTACTGCCATCAACTCACACAGTGTGATGAGACTTAGCGTGGGAGGATGCTGATGTTTCGCGATGCCCCGGAGAAGCTGAGGACAAAATGAGATAAAGACCCCCCCCCTGCAGAGCTGGATTTCCAGGGAGGGCTTTGAGTACGTGGAAGGGGAATCATCCAGTTTGGGACACTGGCCAGGACACAAGAAATAATGCCCTTGTTCTTTGCCAAAGCATCAGCGAGGTTTTGTTACTGCCAGTTCCAAGCCTTAAAAATTCTTGAGTTGGGGGCCAAAATTGACTGATATTGGCTTAGATATCATGAGGACTTCTTTTTCTTTTTCAGCAGAGAAGGTTTTTTGCTCTTTATGGTTTCAGTTCCCAGTGGGTGCGTTTTTATGCTTTTCTCCACCATAATGAATTCTAGCAGCAAGTCTCATATTTGCATGAAATTTGGGAAGTTTACTGCAGTCCCATGACTCCAGAAACCGGGACTTCAGGGAAAACAATAAACCTCACCAGTTTCACAGGAGAATTGCCAATGCTGGTGCTCAGCTGAGGCCTCTCTCCACTCTTACACTCCCACAATCTCCTGGCACAGCCTCTGCTCTGAAACGTGCAGCCCTCCAAGCTGCAGCTCCGAGGATGGGTTTCCAAGAGGGCCCCCAGAAAAAAGCTCTTCAGAGAGCAATTAAACTGATGAAAACAGCTTTATTTTTTTAGATGTACATCCTAGGGTAGGAGGCCGTGGTGTCAGAGGAAGGTGTGAGGTCTCACACATCCATTCTGAGGGGCAGAGTGCGCTGGTGCTGTGGATTCCCTACTGACTATGGGGGTTAAGCTCACACTTCAATTTTTCCCTTGTGGTGGGACTGATAGATTCTTTCTCTTCTGATCCATCATTTATTTTCATAAACCTTGTAAAGACTTCATATTCAAAATCATTAGTTCTCTACCAAATTCAGTCAGTGTTAACCAATGCACCCACTGGGATGTGGTGCTCACAAGCACCAACAGACCCTCACCAGCTCCTCCCTGTGATCACCCCAGGAAATCCCCCTTCCGAGTCTGGGGAAATAAGTTCCTCAGATCACTCCTGGCAGTATCTGTGGCTTTTCTGCTCCCACCTACCAGAGTCCTGCATGCAGGGAAGGCAGGAATAGTGTCCCAGGGCAGTGTACACACCCTGTTAGCCTTGTGCTATAGCCCAAAGCAGAAGGGGTGACATGTTGGGGTCTTTGCAGAGGGGACAGATCCCTGTCAACAGGCCTGGCTGCTTTGTTATATGACAGACCTGACAAGGTCCGCGGTAAGAGGAGCAGTGGCAGTGCAGGCTGTGGGCAGGGGAAGAGAAGGTGTTTCTAGCCCAGGCAGGAGTGCAAACAGCACTGTGAACCTACAGCTCACACTGTGAGGGACAGTCAGTATTCTCGGGATAGACCTGGGAGCTGTTTGACTCGTATCTTTTTTTTGGCAAATATGCAGCAGAACAGCTCTGAAGTTGCACAATTCAACTAAAAACAAACAAACAAAAAAACAACTCCCAAACCCCACTAGTCAAAGACACCAGATCTCAATAAACTCTTTCACTTTTCGCTAACTTGCCTTTCGGTGCCTAAGTGAGCAGAAAGCAGCCAGAAACATATTTTAACAGATTGTTTCCCACCTCTTCTCCACCTCGCCAAGGCAGGTTTAATATCTCTCCAGAAAAAAAAATTAGTCTCCAATAAATGATCAAGTTTACTGCAGCACTTAAACCCTTGTTGTCCTTCAGTGCTTTGCTAGAACGGGATTGATTCACCCCTGCAGACCTTGAGGCGAGGTCCCTTTAGCTCAGACAGCTCTTTGCCACCTCGTGTGCCCTGCTTTGCCCCGGCCGGTGTGGGAAGCTGGTCCTGGTCCCCAGGGATGCCCACCCAGACCTGGCATCATCCCGGGACGGTGCCCAGCAGTGATGCGCCGGCTCCCGGCTCTGCGGACGCAGTTACCAGCAGATGGCAGCTGGAGATCGCGGAGGGAAATTTGGGTGTTCTCTGCTCTTGTAAGCGCGGCCCGCAAATCCTGGGTGACCTTGTCACGGGCACGGCCTCACACCGAGCTGGGACGCGACCTTCCTGCTGTTCACCCCGAACGGGGGGGGGATACACCAGGAGCCCCAGCAAAGAGAGAGACAAGAGGCTAGGAAGGACACAGTGGTTATCCTTCCAGATATAGGAAGAAGAAGAGGGGAGGGGAACTACAAATTCACAGGTCACATCTCTCCTTCCTCCACCCCAAGCTCAACCTCTCAAAGTACAGAATCATTTATGTGTCATTTTCCACCCCAGACTTGCTCATGCAGGTCCCAGCCAGCCCTCAAATGCATTTTAGGGTTAAATCAGAGCAATTTTGTTTTCCCTCCACACCACTGGGCTGCATAAATTCCCCAGAAGCAAGCATTAGCCTATTATTGCTTGTTCCTTTCCTTTTCAGGTCCCACTGCTCAGAAAAGCCCCTCCCTCCACCCCAGTCAGTCCTGCAACAGGATTTGCTCACTGCTCCCTGCCACAACTCCCGTTCCAGCTCCACAGCCTCTACTGAGATGACCTTCTTGTTCTTCACTCTCTTCTCCTTCTTCCTCCTCCCAGCTAAAGGCCTGAGTGGGCTGTCTCAGAGAAATGAGAGGTGCAATCCCAGCTCACAGAAGACAGCCAAGGGAGAGAACCATCCTCAGCTGCTCCCCCAGAGGAGCTGGCTTTGAGGAGCTGCGGAAGTGAGAGGATCCACCCAGTCCCTGATACATTGATTGGATAATTGATTCCTCATCAGGAGGCCATGATGGGCTCTGCTAATTCACCTGCTTGGGTTACCCATTCAGGCTAGGCAATAGGAATGCTTTATATTAAAAATACACCAAATTCCCAAAGATAGCTCCATCAGCTTAAAAAGGTTTCCCGTTGTCCAAGGGCCCGATCCACATCTGGTCCTGAGTTATAAGGAAGCATTGAGCATTATCTGGGTTCCCAAACATGTAGGACAAAGCTGTGTCCCACCAGGGTGACTTCTGGGCAGCCTGTGCCACAGCCCAGTCTGGGGTCCACTGAGCCCCAGAGCAGTTTTTACACCCAGGAGACTGTAAAAGAACTTCTTGTCCCAGCTCCTTGCACAGACTCCTTCCACGGGCAGCACAGAGATTACTCACACACAGAAGCTTTTTTTTGGCAAGGACAAAAAATGCAAGTATTTCCCATCCCACCCCCAACCCTCAAAGCTTCAGTTCTGCAGAAACCAATGAAGCTAAAAAAAGGGACTAGACAACACATCAAGCACTACCTATTTAATCCAGCCCTAGTTCCTCATTTACCAATGTCAGCCTCCTGTCCAAGCTTGCTTTGGCTTTCATCTCTTCTCTTATCTGTGTGCTGCCTCTGGTTTGCCCCTTCTGGTTGCTACTGCTTTGATCTCTTGAACCTCTGCAACCAGACCCAAATCCACGATAGCTTATGCTGAAGAGTTTCCACTTTTTTTCCTGTTGTTACACTCCTTAAATTCTTCCTTTGCTTCTCCCCTGAAACTTTTGGCAGATTCCTTCCGTGTAGAAAATGAGCATCTGAGATGTCCAGCCTGGGCAAGGGACCCTTTGACAATTCCTCAGACACTTGGACCTTTGCTCCCTGGTGCTGCTGGTTTTTCATTTCTTCCATCCCAACACAGCAGCATTTACCACGTGCAGGCTGACCTGGCTTGGTGAGGTCTGCAAGAGCCCCAGGAATAATCAGAGAGGTTTGCCTATGCCATGTTATCTCTTCCTACGTGGCACAGAGAGTGTCTATTCTTCCATAAATAAATTCATCAGACAAACATGGGAGACACAGCGGGAACTCAAGTCTGTGTGTTAACTCATTTGACTGCAGTTATATTTATCCAAAGGTGGGTGGTGATTCTTTATTTTATCATGAATACAGTGAGAAGGAGAAAAAAGACAACAGCAGAAGGACGAACAGGGGTTTTCCAGAAAGTTTTGCTATTCCCAGGTAGAGAAGTAGCCATCATGCAGTTATGGGAGGACTCATCTTTCCCATCCTGGAGTGTGCAGGAGCACTACAGTAGAGCCAGAGCGTGGAAGTAACTCTGCATTCCATGTGAATGGCACTCAGCCTGCTTGCTCAAAAAGCAGCCCCTCGTGTTGTTCTCCAGTAGTTTTGGAATAGCTGTGTGCAAAGGAAATGTCCTCATTTGTAGTTAGAAGTGTGGGAGAAGAAAAACATGAGAATACATGGTTCTGCCTTGAACTTCCTAATTCTTCACCCTAAGGGACAGTGTCAGGGCAGAGACTGTCCAACTTCTCCCTTGTGGCCTCTGGCTGATGCAGACTAAGCTGAAAAGGAGGAGGATCACTGCACTGAACTGTCTGCCCCAGACCTACCTGAGACAGCCATCTCCCCTGTCCCCAGAGCCACTGCAGGGTGGGGGCTCTTCTACCCCAGCCCCTGCACTGCTGCTCAACTGCAGCTCAGCATCAGGGGCAGCAGGATCTGCCTCCCGCTTACAGCCAGCCCTCCCCAGCTCTGGGCCCTGCTGCCTCTCCTCAGGCTGATTCCTTTTGAAAGCAAAGCACATAACATAAGGCCTGTGTTTATTTTCCCCTTAAATTAGGGTGGCTTGATTTTAATTGAGAGATCTGCCAGAATAAGGCGCATTTGTGCAGCTGTCATCAGAAATGCATACTTGCTCTTTTTTCTTTTTCTTCTCCTTTGCCTTTTCCATTTCCTTTTAATTTCTTTCTTTCTTTCTTTCTTTCTTTCTTTCTTTCTTTCTTTCTTTCTTTCCTTTCTTTCTTTCTTTCTTTCTTTCTTTCTTTCTTTCTTTCTTTCTTTCTTTCTTTCTTTCTTTCTTTCTTTCTTTCTTTCTTTCTTTCTTTCTTTCTTTCTTTCTTTCTTTCTTTCTTTCTTTCTTTCTTTCTTTCTTTCTTTCTTTCTTTTCTTTCTTTTCTTTCTTTTCTTTCTTTCCTTCTTTCCTTCCTTCTTTCCACCTCAATCCTTCCCTTCTCACTTCCCTTCCTCTCTTCTTTCCTTCATATATCAAGTTGCTTGATGAAACTCTTTCAAGGCTAACGTGCCCTACTTACAGACAACAGGATTCCCAGGGGAATCTCTGGGAGACCCAGCTGAACAGGAGGTGTCTCCTTCCTCTGAGGCCAACCCTGCCCTCCGTATCTGAAGTGCAAAAAGGTTCCTGTGCTTCAGCATCCCCTCTTCACGGTGATCAGGTAGAACTGGGCAACCTGTGCGAGGTACCTCCAGAGAGAGGGCTGCAGGGGACAGTCTGACACAGCCTGTGCCTCAGAAGGAGTTCTCCACTGCTGTAGCCCAGACCTCCCTATAGTACGTGGAGTTTGGGAATTCAGATGCTGAAGGAAGGCTCCAGGTTCATACTGTTCCCAGACCCAGAGCTGAACAGCACAGCTGTTTCAGGACTCTGATGGACAGTGGTCAGGATACAGGACACTGGGAATGGCTCTGAGAAGAGTGGTTGACCAATAAAGAGAGGGGTCTTGCTGGTATCCTGTGTGGCATCACCACCCCAGCATCCTCTAATCTCCCTAATCCCTTGCTTTATATCAAAGAAGCCTACTTTACATTGTGGAAAGCAACCAGGGAGATCCAGCCCTGCCTGGACGAGAAAAAGGATCCTTTTTCTCATCTGGAACAGCTGGAAAAAGCCAGTAGCCTGAGAAATTGGCTGACCTTCTTGATGCATTCAGCTGCCTAGCCTTATATTTGTCCTTTAAATAATTTGTCGAAAAACAACAATCAGCAGGAATATAACAGACCAAACAAAACAAGAGACTTCCTTTTCCATCCTTGCCCTTCTGCAGTTGCTGGACTGAAGCAATTTAATCTAAACCAGGCTGCAGCAGTTGCTGGAGAACGAGATGTCCGTGATGGGTACTTAGAGACCGGGGCTCGCCTGCCGTACACTGTCCAGGGGTTTATTACCTGCTGAAAAAGCCTAATGTGATTCAGGTGCTACGTGATGTCCAGATGGTGTGGCAGAAGCCGCTTGGAGAGTGATTTTGACAGAAGTGCTGCTGGGTGAATGCAGAAACATTAGTGCCGAATGTGATATTCGGTCCCAGTTCATCTATTAATGCAGAAACACAGGAATGGCTGAGCTGGTCAGGACCAGAGGTCCATCCATCCCCATCTCCTGTCTGTGGCAGTCAGCCGTAGTAGGTACCCGAGGCACAGTATCAGAACAGGGCATGCGGATCGTGGCTCAGGGCCAGTGATTTGTGGCGCTGGGATTTCCGGAGCCAGACATAGTGTCTTTGTATTTAACAGCCCCTGGTGAGTTTTGCTTCCAGGAATTTACCTAGCTAATTCTAAGTCTCTTTGTATCCACGGTTTCCTGTGGCAAGCAGTTTCACAGCTTAACAACACCTATTGTTTAGGGTTGCCCATTTTTTCATGCCCTGAAGCTGGGTGAGTGTTCTCTGTTGGACGCCACTCAAGATCAGCTCCGGATCCAGCTCACACATGAGAAATGGATGGATGGGTGGATGGAGTCTGAAATAATGGGACTGTTGTGATCAGATGGGCAATTATCAGTAGGCCACAAGCACTGTTGTGTTTTAGGAGCCAAGACACAGCCCCTCACCTGCCTGGTTGTTAACAGGTCACACGGTGCTGTCTGTATTATGGACCAAGTGAGTTTTTGAGAGGGAACAGGAACAGAAGTGATTTGTATGCACAGATTTGTAAGCAAGACCTTAAAGTGGGAAGTCCTACAGGGAGAAAGGACACAGCATCCATTGTTGCAACACATGAGAGAACTGATTTATCTGTGGAGATCAGTGAGACTGACCTAGAAGACACAGTTGTCCCTTTCACCTGAGAACTGACAGCTTTCAGGCTAAAGCCCAGCGAGTGGCTGGGCCATGGCAAGGTAGAATAGCTGTGTTTAAATTAGGTCACTCAAGAAGTTCAACTTACCAAAGCCACCTGCATCATTTCTACCCTTATCAGGAATAGTAGTTGATGGGGATTGTTCAGCAAGCTGTGGCTCAGGCATGGGGGATTTAGAAATTATTCTCAAATCCACATATGGTAAAAGCATCACACTGCTTTATTTCCCCACCAAGAAGAGGGATGCAGCAGAAGTGGGAATGTTTTCTACTTGGAGTCCAATTTCCAGAATTGCTCAGCTCCCATTTAGGCAACAAAGTCATTGGCCAGATGTGGTAAAGAGCCAGTCACAGGGTTGGTGCTTTGTCACCCCTTCTTTGAATGAGGAATTCAAAGCTTTCTCAGCTGACTGGCAGCCTTATCCAAGGGCTATTTATGGATCTAGAGACTGTTTAAAAGCTTCATGGTTGACCTCAGGCACACACTGGATGGTCAGCACATTTTTGGGGGAAAGCAGAGTGCAATTCAACATTTCTTGTAACATTTTTGTTCACCTGACACATGCGCTCCAAAGACAGTGAAAGATGAGAAAATAATATGGGCTTGATAAATGACCGAAAGAAAGTTTCCGATCTGTAGTGGTTCCCATTATTTTTCTTGTTTTTGGCATCAGCAGAGTTATGGCAATCTCCCCCCCTCCCCCTCTTCCCAAGCTCTACTCCCTGTTCACTTCTTTTTTTCCCTGTCAAATTCACAGGAGTGGCACCTGGGAGCATTTTGGCCAAGGGGAAATTGACTGAGCGAAGTTGCCTCTTTTCAACTGCATTTTCTTAAGGGGCTGGAATGAATGAGAATCATAGTCATAACATGGCTAAACAGTCTTTGTTGAACTTAATGCAATATAATAACCTAAGTGTTGCAACACAGCTCCTTGCTGTGACATCCTTTTTCCATTTGCTTAATTTTCACCCCAAACACACGCTGTTAATAAGCTGCTGAGAAAATACAGCTCTTGTGACAAAATCCAGAAACTGAGCCCCTGTATGGTGCGTTAGATACACAGCTCTTATTTGGACTGGCAAGTGGCACTGAAATTGGTATTGCAAAATAGATCCATTTTTCTTGCTGCCAAATGTGATGGGCAGATGAAAAGGGAGGGTTGGGGAAGGGGATGGCAATAAGCGGAGAACAAATACAATAAATTCCCTGACAGAACGTTACATGTGAGTTAGAATAGACATGTGATTGCCAGAAGGGAAATGCAGGATGCGGGGTGCTTTGTCAACAGCCAAAGTTAAAATAAATGTCACAATGGCACTGAAAACTGCAAGATTAAACTCCTCCTGGTGATTTATAATTTAAGAGAGAAAAAGGCAGACAGACACCCAGTGACTGGGCTCAAAAGAAAAACTCCTATTGACTTTAGTGGGTTTTGGAGCAGGTCCAGCGCAGTAAAGGTTCAGATCTGATCTCTGGAGTCAGACAGTGTTTGGGCAGTGATTTTAATCAGCAGAATCAGGCTCTTAGTCACAGTTTGGTTTACATTTGCTGCTTTTGTACTCGCTTTGTAGCAAATCTGGAAGTCATACTTGTTTTTTAGGGGCTAAGTGAAAGTAAATAAAGATTGCCATAAAATTTGTGACATCTTTAAATTAAAACACAGTTTCATTAAGGAAAATGACTAACCCTTTCCCTTTCATTTTACCACACCAGCCCAATGCTTTAGAAAAGCCTGAAACAAACCCTGATTTTGTACAAACAACCATAGTTTGAAAGTTTTTCAAATTGTCCCGAAGATTGTTGGGGAAAGGAGGTTTTCCCTAAGAGAAAATGCAAAAGTCTTACTTAGTGACAGCTGCAAAATGCTACATTTTAGATAATTTATAAAAAGTGATTTATACAAAAATGGTATGGCACCATGTGGAAAATAGGAAATAAGATACAAAGACACTGGTTCCCAGGTCTTTACCCTTCCCAGAGCTACAGCATGCTGTGACTTTTTCTCCAGGGATTTTCACATCTCAGTTGAGGAGCCCATTTGCCGGGCACTAAATACTGAGGTCCAACCTGCAAAAGCAACGACAGAATGAAGGACAAGAAAAAAATTTCAACTTTGGCCACTTTTGAGTCTTTCCTTAGAGTCTCAAGCATGTTTTAAACAAGATCAGTTTTTGAGGAGGAAGTGTCCAGCAGGTCCTTTGTAGAAAATGCAATGTCTCACTGAGGTGCCCACTTCTGTAGGAGGGGGTGGTTCCTAAGCACATAGGAAAGAAAACAGATAAATAATGTTGAGGCTTTCCACATACTGGAAGTGGCCGTGCAGGTGCTCTATTAGCCCTGGACAGCTTGGTATGGGCAAGGCAAAGAAAAAATTGCCTGTTTGACGTGCTTCCTTCGGGAACACAGCTAGAGCCAAGACCGCAGCCTTACACAAGTGATCTACCAGGGATGGTGAATTCAAACACAGTCTTTGGCTATTGATGGTTTTACTCATTCATTTATTGGATGAGAAAGCGTTTCTTTCAGTGAAACACTCTGAAAGCTGGAGACACCCAAGCTATTTTTAAATAACATGAAGATTTCCAGTCTCAGAAGCCTGTGACTTACTAAAAGAAGAAACAGTTTGTATGATAACAAAATGACTTTTCTGTAGCCTGATTGTAGCTTTCTGCAGAATCTCTTACTTTTGTCTGCTAAAACCAACTAAAACGGATGATTAAAAGTTTCCAGTGTTTCAGAAGTTGTGTCAGGATTTGTCAAAGAGCTCCTGGGAAGTTCAAAGGGCTGTCTGAAGGGATTACAGCTCTTTCTTGTTAATAAGATCCTCTTCATAGCTCAACAAAGCTGAGTCAGAGTCATGGTTTTGTGAGCAGAGTTCTTTCTAAGAATCAGGAGAAAATCCTTTTCCGTGCCATGCTCCTTCATGGTTCATCCTCTTGCACAGAACTTTAGACAATTCTGGAGCAGAAATTTCTGGTGGACAAGAGCCAACATATGGCACAGGCATTGCTCTGGTCCAGAGGCTGTGGCTGTGATCATCCAGGAGAGGAATGACTCAGTAAGACAGCTGGAAGTCACATAGCTGAGGTGGGAAGATGTCTTGACACCAACACTAGGAAAAGAAAGAGAAGCCAAAGTCATAAAAGAATGCAAAAGGTATTCCCTTCAGTTGAAAAAAAAAATGTTCTTACAGCAGTTGCTGCAGTGCATGAACATCAGAAAAAACCTGAAAAGATCTCTGCTTTGAGGAATAGAGATACCTTCATCGTTTGAAGGGATTTCCTGCTGCTGGAGATGAGAAGTCAGCACAGCTGCAAGGTTTTTGATTCAAAGGACAAAATTACTCAGAGAGCATGGGCAAGATTGCCTACATAAGCTACAGGTGGAGACAAACATGAATCACATGGACAAATAAAAACTCCAAGGAGCAATACCCAGAATTGTAGTGATGTCTGTCAGACTGGGATTAGATCCCATATTAATTGTGATTTTTGTTTGACATTAAAAATGCCTTTGGAGCAGGCTTTGTTTAACAGCAACATTGCTGGAAAGGAAAGATCCTGAAAAAATGTCTTCATGCTTTTCTGTATATGTGTATAAATATTAAGCTGCCTTCCTTTCAGACATGCCACTGAACTCTGTGCTTGTTTGGATGTTGAACCTGGAAACTTCTCAAAAGTTTTGCCTACGGATAATTCACGAGTTAAAGCCCAAATTGAAATGCCATGTTACAACTTGTAGAAATGTTAGACAAATATAATGACCATATTTTCCAGTTACCTAATACCCACTCAAAATATAAAACCCAAAAGAACGGAATTGTTTTCATTGCTGTTAACCAGACAATATCACTCCAACTAAATATAGTATGTGATGAAACCAATTTAAATATTGTCCAAGTATTTAACACTGTAAATATTAGACGTAACACTCCATAAAAACAGGCTTTGATGATGTAGGCTGACAAAGGGAGACTAGTTAATTGCAGATTACATCATGGCTAGGACAGCATCACTGCTAGGACAGCCACGATAAATGTGAGGTGCAAAGTAAATCTAATAAAACAAAAATAGTCTCTGTTCAGTGTTCCCCTTTATCAGGTTTGCTAACCTTTCTTAGCAAAGACGTGGGGAAAATTTAGTCCTAGGTAAAGAGTATCTGGAGTTTAATGTTCTTGTGAAACTTGTATTTAGGGCCTGATTCATCAAAACCTCCAAACCTGCGTTTGAGCTCTGTGATGTGTTTTTGTTCCGTTCACTGCAGTGGGACTGATATGTGCTTCTGACATTGTCCTATGGTGGGAAGCTGTCCTGAGTTGGGGTCTGAACTCTCTGTTAAATCTACTGTAGGTTTCACAAGGGGTAACTGCATGTTGCTGTAAAATACAGTACAGCTCCATCAGATTTGAGGAAACAAAAGTTTAAAGCTTTTAGTTACTGATAATTTTAAAGGATTTCTTAAACTTCTGAGCTCAGATAACTATGTTGACTACAAAAAGTGCATTTATTTCCCTGAAAGGGCAGTGAATAACTCCATGTAAGCTTCTAGCTTCTGTGGCAGTGAGCTGACAAAGTATCTTCGTTTACTGTTGAAATCACTGAAGGTGCTTCTGGTGGCTGATGCTACCAAGAGGTGGTCAGCACCATATTTTAGACATAAAGGTTATGTATCTCCCAGAATGCTGATTCCCTCTCTTATTTCATGGATCTTTTTTTCTCTCCTTCTGTTCTTTATGAGCTGAGCTCCTGCACTTCCTACAACATCCTTCAGTGCCCAGAAAAACACCTAGAAACAGTGATGCTGGAAAGACTCTCATGCTAACAAAAGCTCTGGTCTCCAAGTGGCTTGTGAGGCCCTCTAACCTGTCAGAGTAAAACCAAAATAATGATATTGCATAGAATAAATGAGTCCAGCTGTCCGTGTTGACACTCTTGAGCCACAAAAGGAGATAAGTGACGTAACTTAGGATAACTGTGGTTTGTGCAGGCCCAGCTTCACTGCCTGACTTTGCATTTGCGTGCACACAGGGATGGTTACCTGCAGAGGTGCAGTGGTTTAGGTAAGTTCACCTTGAGCTGGTGACCAGCATTAGTTTGGCAGCAAAGCCAGTAATGAAACCTTCAGCAGAGACAAAAACTGTCTTGTGTGTGCGAGTGTGTCTTTGCTTCTCTTCCATGTTAGGTGATTACTTTCCTCTGTCTGGAGGGACACAGGTCCACTTTGGTAGCTGTGGCTGAAGAGGGGTGTGTAGCACCGAGTGCAGCAGGAGACCACATATTCCACAGGCCAGGAACCCACTGGTCACAAGTGCAGGAATGGGATGGGATGCAGGCACCCTGCCCAGCTTCCCTTGGTTCCACTGTATTTGTCTTTATTAATTAACCCTGCACCATGTCATTGACCCAAAGACATGGCAACAGCACTGCTGAGAACTTCAGGGATTAAGACATTTGCGTTATAATACCTGAGCCATGAGATCATAACTGCCCTTGTGCTCTATTTTGTTATGCTGGGTTGATAATGGAGGCTGATAAAACTCCCACTTTCTCTCTGTATTCAAGTGAGCTAATGTGTCTGGGCTTGAGAGATCCCGGCAGGCAGAGAAAGCAACAGCACAGAGTCCCCAATCTCGGATGTAATCAAATAATGAGGCTGTTTGAGGACATTACTTGTTAACATATTAGCAGGTACCAGGGGTAAGTGAGTGTTTATTTAGTCCTGGTGTAAAAGCATGTCTAAAATGATTTATGCTGGAAGCTGTTTCACAGCAAACAGGCTGCTTTCATGAAAGCGGGTCAATCACCATCTCCCGCCTGCCCTCATAAATCATATTCAGGTGCTAATGTAACCAAAGGTTTATATAATCTGCACAATCAGCGTGGGGGTCTGGGTGGACACAGTAATAGCCTGCCTGCATAAATGCCTTCTGCGTCTAAAGGTTGATATTTGAGGGGAGTCAAATGATTGATTTAAAGAAGAAAGAAAAGAAATAAACTGCCATGACAGGTAACAAAGTGTATGTACAGTTTTCCAGCCACATTTTACACACACAGGAGTAACTTGCCACTGTGGAGATCTGCCGCTGGGGCTGTTTTTGCATCGGGATAACTTCCATACGTATTGCCTAAAAGAAACTAGACTGTGATTTTAATGTAACAATGACAGATACCAGAAGCACAGCACTGTAAATTGGGATTGGCTTTCCATGTTCCCCAAATTTCTCCAGTTAAAGGTTATTTTCGCATTATTGAACTCTTTTTCATGCTGGTGGAGGACTCCTTTGAGAGATGACATAGGCCTGGAAGGACCTACATCCGAAACATAACTTCTTTGCATTCCACCTTGAAACTTGCCACAGTCTGCTGTTTATTTCTTTGTATTCCCTCCTCTTGTTGTAGAGCGTTACAAGACTGCATTTATCTTTGTCCCAGGTTTCATCCTGAACTTATTCATGGCCAATTTATATTGACAACCAAATTTTATCCTGTTCTTCATGTCCTTTTCCCTATGGCAACATTGTCATTTAGTTCAAATAGCTTTTCTTTCCCACACGTATTTACCACCAGATGTGTTTTTACCCTGGGTCTCCATGAGCTCTTAGACCATAGAACACATAGCCCTCACAAGATGTTCCACTTCCTTCAGACAAAAAATTTTGTTTTAGTTTACATCAGTCAATAGTATCTTTTCTCAGTCTTCAGTGATTCACATCAAGCAAGAGAAACCGTTTGTCACATAAACCAATTTGGATGGGTCTTACAACGACACGTATCCTAGGGCAGCACCAGTAGCACACACACCTACTTACAGCTCTCCCTTTTGCTAACAAATCCACCAGCCAGCAATTTCACCAGCACTTTTCGTGGTGGAAAGAAGGTTCCAAAATATTGTACCATAATATTTTGATTTAGGAACAATGTTTTGTGGATACAAGTGGCAAACATTTTTTTTCTTTTTTTTTTTCTGAGTAGTGGCATCATATTACTCCCTTGCTGAAAGTGTCTGGTGACTTATTGATGGACCATGAAGCCCAGACTGTAGGTAATGACTGTGCTGCTAGGACTTCAAAACTTAATTGCTCTTCATTATTTGCCTCTTATGAGTCATATTATACTATTATGAAGTCAAAAAGCATTAGGAATTGAACAAGGACACAGCGAGGGATATTGGACAAAATAAATAACCAGTCATGTGCAAAGATCAGTGAATACTTGGTATGAGCAGACTGAAGGGAACAAATAATGCTAAAAATCAGTATTTGGTGCCTAGATGCGAGTAAGAAAGGAATTTGTGGGAGCATTCAATAATTAAGAAGTGTTTCTGTGAGCGGCAAAGCTAATGGAGGTGCCCTCTGTGGTATTGTGTGGGTTTTTTTCAATTTCTCTCCCCATCACAATAACCCAGAACTTTTTGTTCTTGGTAATAACCTGCTACTAGGTTATGGACAGCTGAATATTTTGTATATGCTGAACTACTTCCAAAATCAAACGAAAAAGGATTAAGTAAATCCAGACAGTAAAACAGATCACAAGGACTCAAGAAGGTTGAGTTTGTTTGTTTGTTGTGCATCATAGATAGGCAAAGCTGCATCGGGAAGGTGTGCAGTAGTTCGAGTTACAAACACTGCACATTTGTGACAATTCCTGTATTATGTCCCTTTTTGCTAATCTGTGGCAGACCAAAGGTATCCTTTACAGCAAGCAGAGATGCTGGTCCATTGTTAAAAAAGCTGATTTGTGAACAGCAGGGGCACAGCGAGTCCAGGAAAATCCAGGTCTGTGGCTTAGGTGCATAAATGAGATGTCCTTCTTTCTTTATTGGGAAAACTGACATATGAACAGACACCTTCAAATGTTCCACTAAATGACTAGAAAAAGTTTAGACAGTTACTTCTTCCTTCTACAGAAAAGTAGTGGCATCAGTCCTCCTTGGTTTTGTTTATTTTTTTTATTTTTGGCACTCCAGAGAAGACATGGGAATCGTGGTGTCATGGGAACCTTGTGTCACCGTGTATTTTTCCCGGTTTATTTCCTTCCTGTTAATGTCTTGAATTAATTGCAGTAATGTGACAAGGGACACTGAAAAATGGGGTTGTCTTAAATATTATTCTCAAGTCCCTTTGAGTTGCATATTAGTTAGGGTGTGAACTTGGTTGGGTGTTGGTTTGGGTATTTGGCCATCATCAGATGCCAACTGCTCTATTCTCCTCCAGAGACTTGCTGCGTGACATCGGGCAAGTCTCCTTATCCTTCCAGCCTGCTCTGTTTAGCTGGAAGTTCTTTGGCACTGACATTTCAGCCTGGCTGTAGGCATGGCTAACACTCAGCATGGGGGGTGCGGGGGGCCTCAAACTACACAAGTACAGTACAAAAAAACAAGTTTACAGTTAAGACTGTTTATTGCACATAATGGACCAGCTTTACTGTGTTATTCTCATTCTGAGAATCTCATTTAGGCATCAAAGCCGTCACCACAGGATGTAAATAGTCTTTCAAAAAATTAAGTAAAGATGACACAGATGAGCTGATTTTTAATTCTTTTACTCCAAGTCATGCACATATTGTGGCTTTTTTTCTGTGACAATCTATTTAAATTTTCTTCCTTTCTCCAAGAACCATTTATTGACCTAAGTCATTTGTCACTTAGGCAACCTTGAATTCTGACTTAGAAATCAATATAATATGAGACATTATTAATACACCTATTTCCAATGATTAGGCAGGTCTAACCTGATTGTCCAGCCAGCAGCACACATACAAGGAAGAACGCTAAAAACTGCCTTTTGGTATTACCATTAAAATGTACAATTAATCATGAGGCCAGTGGGAATCACTTATTATTTATCTGTCCTAGAAAGGAAAATACTTAATACAGAAAGGCACAAAAAATGAAACTCCCTTGGAAGTCTTTTAAATGCTGGTTTGCATAAATAAAATAAAAATGTATATAATTGCCATTGTGCCCTCAAGACACTGCTGTTGTGAGGTACAAACGAGATGAGAGTAAAAGTAGGTATCAGCTACCCAAGGCTTGTTTAGGTCAATCAATAGTCAAACTGACTTAATTAGACATTATGTACCTTGAGATGCATAATCAAAGTAGAAAGCAAGTTGTTCTGTCTCCTGTGCCACATTTCCCTGCTTGAATGTGGACTAAGGAGAGAACTTTGTCACAGGAGAACCCACCTGTATTAAAGTCCAAGTGACTCTGTGATCCAGGTAACTGCACAAACCCCAAGCAGGAGGCTCCTGCTGCCATGGGGAACGTCCAAACAGAACACATGAAAGAAGACAAACAGCAAGAATTTTCAAAGATAAGATGGCAAGTGACTGAGAGTCATGTGCTAACCCTACACTGTGGGTTGTTACCTTTAGGACCACAGCAGCTGCTCTCCGTTTCCTGCCCCCGTCTCCCACCTCAGTCAGCCTCAATTGCCTGTTGCTGAGCTGAGTTTCACAGCTGTGCTAACTATGGTGCCTCTGGTGTGACTCTCTCACTATGGGACAGTTCCTGGCAGGATTCCTCTAACCTAATTGTAGTCATGTCTAAGTTTGGCTTCTGGACTATGCCATTAATGGAAAATCCCATTTCAGGAACAGAGGGTGATGGGCATCTTCAGCTGGGATTCATCTATCATGTCCAAGATAGCTGAGATGAATGAAAGAGATATTGTGCAATGGCCTTAAATGAGATACCTGTTGTTTAAAAGACCAGAGTTAAGGAAACAAATTTCACCCTTTCACTTCAGAATTAAAGGTCAAATTACCTGACTCCTAAAACAGACCCACTGAATAACCCTGCTGCCTGAGCTCCTGTGACAGCTGTTCCTCAAGGTCATGGGATGAATGTAGGGTAATGTTTAACATAGCTGGGAAGAGAAAACAGAAGGAAGTGGGATGTGGTGCTGGGAAAGGCAGAAACATTATCTCTTTGGTACCACTAAATATGATTGCGGGGACCATGGGGACACATCCTCCATGCCCTGGGAAAAGTCGCAGGTAAAGGTCAGGAACAATATCAGCAAATGCTAATTCATTTCCTTACCACAGTTTAGTTGTTGCCCATGTGTGAAAAAAACATCACTGAGTGGCCAGCCTGGCAGCAGTCACAAGTTTTTTCGATCTATAATATCATTCATCCATTAACCATAAATAGTCTATATTTATTTGAGGAGTCTCTAACAAAGCCATGTGTACATTGCACAGAGCATTAGACTATCAAGGTATAAACTATTTAAAGCAGCCGGTGTTTGAATTGTCATTTTTTAAGTTTAACATTATGTTGTTTCAATATCTAAAGCCTCCTTCCCAATGCAGCAAAAATGCAAAACACATTGAGAGAAAATGTAAAACATACTAACTTGATTATTATGAGTGCTCTGGATTGTGTCACAATTCACTATTAATTTAGACCACATTCCAGTGGCTTCTCCCTTCCCTCTGCATTCTGGGCCGATCTGTCAGAGAACTACACCAACGATTAAATAAGAAATGTACATGCGCATGTATGCATCTTCAAGTCTGCTGCTTGGAGGAAATGTTCTGGATATGCAGTTTAGGGAGTGTTGTTTTCCATTAGCAGCTTGAAATGATGGGCTGATTCTGAGGGTCATTTGCATAATGAATTTCTTCCGGGCATCGGGACGTCCACAAGGTCAGTTCTGTGAATGCCATCACGGGCTTAATGGCGAGGTCTGTCTCAGCTCCACCCACCCAAGACGGACACCCAAACGATGGTTAAAATCCCCTCACTGAGAAACTGTTGCAGCCAGAACCAATTTCTGCTTTGGGAGAGGAGGAAAGGCCTTGTGGTTACAGCTCCAGAATATGGCTCAGCAGAACTAGATTGTGTTTCTGCCTCTTTTACAGACTTCCTGTGTGACCTTGGGCGAATCACTTATTCTTTTCCACCTGTAAAGTGAACAAAATGAATTTTCCTATTTTCTCAGCTTAAGAACATAAATACTTTGGGGTAAGGGTAATGTTAGCTGGTGTTGTGACAGTACTAGGCACAAGGGGATCCTTGTATTAAGAGAACCATTGTGAACATAGTATTTATTTAGGGCATTTTGACATCACTTTGTCCAAAGCAGCTTTTGGAAGGTAATGCAAGTAACGCATACAATCAGACCCTTCAGAGGGGTGTTTTTTCGGGGAGTTTTGCCAGTTTTCTGGCCACATAGTGTGCAATCAGTATGGCAGGCATGTATTAAAGAGGCTTCAACTATTCCTGGTCATCTCTTGCTCTTTCACAAAGCTGAAGAGCCAAGCTTCAAAACACCTTTCAGAAGTCTCACAGAAGGATTTCATCTCCCAGTAGAAAACTGCTCAGAATTCACCCTACATAGCAACAAAAGGACTTTGGCTTATCTCCACCAGAACAATGGACAGATCATTCTCGATCTGTAAGGTTTTGATGTACTTGCTTTCTGTGCTTGGTTGCGGTAGTAAATTTTGGGCAAGGAATTTGTGTTCCAATTTGTTTGTAGCTGGACAGCACAGCTGCATTATCTCTATCCATTTTGTACCCAGAGGGGACCATAAAAGCCCATCTGAGCACTCCCACTCTGAGTTTCTTGCTTATGGGAGAAGAGCACGTCTCTCAGGGAGGACATCAGCTTTCGAGTCACTGTCAATGTGTATGGGACAATAGTTTGAGGGATTAAGTGAGAGACAAAAAGAAAAACTTTGTGATCTGTGCTAGGCAAATCCCATAGGTACATCTCCTGGATAGCAGAGGTTTTCAAAGGCTGCCTAGGTTGGTCTAAATGCTGAGTCCTGACCCCAGGGGGAGCAAAGTTTAGCAAATATGGGACTGAAGTTGGGGAAGATTCTTCTCTTGGTGAGCAGTTCTGCCTTAAAAGTGACCTCTTCTTTCTCCAGAGACCACAGGCCTTTTGTGTGCTGACGTTCAGCTGCTCCTCTGAGGGATAAAACCAGATTATGCAGGGTTTGCTCTGGAAAGACTGGAGCTGGGTTCCAGTCTGATAACTCAAAAAGCAAAGAGTTATTAGCTACGGCTCCAGTGTATCCTTGTTGCTTTCTGTCCTTTGTTGATGTGTCCAAGTGAGGAGACTCATCACCCCATGCTCCTGCTATAACCTACAGCCCAGCTGAGTCCCTCCAAGAGGACTCTGTCAGCCCTGCTGATCTTTTCCACTGGCTGGAGAGGGAGCCTAATGCAGGTGTTTCAGTGAAACTTATACAATCCAGATGTAAATCCAGTGGCAAGTCCCTCAGGATTAGACATGTCTGGAAATGAACATTATTGGGCTGATAAGATTTCTGAGCATTTTTTTCCACAGGAAACCCACTGATTTTCATCTCCGGGTTTGGCATGCGAGCTCCCTAAGGCTGCTGGAGAGGCATACCTTGGATTGCCTATGACAAGATATGAACAGGAGAGCTCAAGCTGACATGAAGAGCCAGGCTGGGATGGCAGTTAGGAAGGAAAAAACACTCTATTCTTTACTGTCAGCTTTGAAAATGTGTTCAGGAAAGGATTACAATGTCAAGATTGCAATACTCGTTGCGTAAGAATCACTGTTTGCAGGCAGTCGCTTTTTGGAGGAAAAACTGAGAGAAGAGGCCATTCACTTCATTCCTGCAGATACACCAAATAAAAAGGGATCAGCTAAACCACAGACAAGCCCCTTTTTGCTTTTGTAACTGTTCATTTTTCCATCAGACCTCAGACCACGGGGCTAAAATTCAGCAATGAAAACCTTCCTTGCAGCCCAAGGCTTTGCAGTGCCCTAGACCAGAATGAGACTGAAGTGGAATGGAGTCGATCCCCAGTTCTCCAAACTGCAGCAGGACATACGATGGTCTGGGCTTCAGTCTTCACACAGATGAAATGGCTGCAGTGGGACTGGTTTCCAGGCGGATGTTTCTCATC
Organism: Oxyruncus cristatus; assembly: GCA_013399855.1. Taxonomy (NCBI): domain Eukaryota; kingdom Metazoa; phylum Chordata; class Aves; order Passeriformes; family Cotingidae; genus Oxyruncus; species Oxyruncus cristatus. The sequence goes on along the minus strand of VXAY01004932.1, from coordinate 636,708 downwards.
TCTCAGTTATTGAGAGCCTGAGAGGAAGCAGAGAAATGTTATCAATTCCCTCTGCTCCAGACCATCAGTCTTTCTCTGCTGGCATACCTGACAGCTCAGAAATGATCAGGTAGCAGCTGCTTTTTGATTTCTTCTCTTATCTCTAACCCACTGTCTCATGAAATGGTTTGTTAATGCTTTAAGGACAGCCTAGCGAGGGGAGTGTGGTTTCCCCTGTAGCCAGCAGGTAGAGCCAGCAAGCCTTGCATTGTGTCACAGGTTAAAGCAATTTCACAGGAGAACTGGATAAACAGATTGCTTCCTCTCTGCCTTCCTCCCCCAGAGAAAGCACCGAGTCTAACAGTAATCCTAAAAACCTGTCTAGGGACTGAAACATTTCACAGTTGGAAAATACTTGCACAGGTAATGAAGATTTCAGCGTTTGCTCAAGTGACTGCGCAAGACCAGGGGATGGGCATCTCATTGCATGTAAACCAGAATCCAAGCTGTGCTCTCTCTGGATTTGGTTGGGGGTTTTTTTTGTTTTGTTTTGGCTTTTTTGTTTGGTTGGGTTTTGTTGGGGGTTTTTTGGGTTGTTTGAGTTTTTTGGTTTTTGTTTTTTTTTTCGTAGCAAAGCAGAAAAGAAAATAAATAACACCTTGCTTCTTTCCACAGGCCTGTTCCTTACACTGCAAGGGGTGATGGGTCCAGGCAAGGCTGCTCTGCTGCACTTCTTGCTCCTTCTCCACTGCAATCCTGACTTCCAATCATTATCTTCTTTCTTTAGCATTTCAAAGGGAAATCAAGGTGGAGCTCCACACCACAGGCAGCAGAGCTTCAGACTGGCTGCCACCTGTGAGCTTCAGTTGCCATCAGAACTCAACTGCCTGTCTCACAGTCAGGGAAAAGGCCTTAAACTATGTGTTTTACAAAAAACTACGCTTCAGCTTGTATTACACAGTGTTATACCTAAGACAAAACCTAAATAATTCTACAGCCAATAGTTAAATATAAAAAATATATAATTTCTCATGATAGCATACGTACACAAACAGCTTTGATCATATTTGTGAATACTTAGACTGTTCCATTTCAGGCTGTGATTACTTTGCACTACTTAATTTTAATATCATTAATGACCAGAGGTTTAATTTCTTGTTTCAAAAACATAACTAACCCTATCATCAACTTACACGTTTTATTCAAAACATGTAGTCACTCTTTTTTCCCCCAGTGCTTTTAAAAAACACCTTTTGAATTGCTCTCCAGACCAATTTCTAAGCTTTCCCAGCGCAGTCATTTACCTCTGATAGGCACCGTTTTTCAGAGAGAGGTCAAGGATGGGGAAAGTTGCTATCACATCACAAGAGTTGATAGTGCTACTTTCCCCTCAATGCTTTCTTTTGCTTGCCTTGCAAGGCCTCTTTCAGTTCCCTTGACCCCGCTGCCCTGCTCCTTTCTACTGATACAAGAGAATTAATAATAGAGCTCCGGTTTTCACCAGAGCTGCACAACCACTGGGATATGGCAGTAAAACATACAAGCAAATGCTCCCAACAGCTAACCCCTCCACCTCCTGAAATCCATTTTCCTTGATGCCTTTGATCTGGGGCAGGTGGGAAAGAAAGCAAAGGGCCTCTGGGAGAATTATGACCGCAGTGCCTTCCTAGGTGGCACAGCCGCTGCCTTGAGACTCCCTGTGCCATTAATGGCTCCTTTGTGCCAGTGTGTACCAGACCACCAAGGCATTTACCCAGAGGCTGTGTGTAGAATAAAAAGTAACATTTGCTGCTTCTTTCTGAAGGTCAGATTCGCTTCAGTCACACAGCAGCTCGTGCACAGGCAGTCGGGTAATGGGGCAGCAGATTGGGGGAAGAAAGGGTTTTCTCCTCTGTTCTGTGGGAACAGCCATGACTCCTCACGCAGCCATGCTCTCCCTCCCCAGCCCCAGCCCCCTCAAAATTTCCTTAAGTCACTTGATAAATCCCCTTTTTATTCACCTTCCAAAATTCACTAGCAAAGAGAAATAGCTCATGTCTTTGCACAATGTCATTGTGGCCTCAAAGGCCAGCACTGAACACCCAGTGCTGCTCATGGATTTTTTTTTTTTTTTTCTGTTATTGCAGTTGTGTCTTGCCAGGACAGCCGAAGTTCTGGTAAGTCTTGCATAATTTGCTGGACAGGTGATAGGGCCAGCCCTGCATCAGTTGTGTGCAGAAGAGGTCAAAGAACCATGGAAGTTCCTCCCTAGTCTGGCGAAGAACTTTAAAGGGCAGACACCTCCCAAAGTGGTGGTTTGCATCGAATGGACACAAGTGAGAAATGAGTAGGTTGTACAAACTCCTTGCTCTGCCCTATCAGTGGTGTCAGGTATGAGGAAACTCTAACTGTAACTGAGCAAGGGAAAAGCAGATTGTTCTACAGAAATTATCTCGCTCTGCTTCTCTTTTCTACTCACCCTCTCATCCTGCTCCTGCCACTTCCTCTCCTCCCCCTGGGCCTGGCACTCATCCATGGACCACTCCCATGCAGCTGTGCCTATTTCATGGAAGAGTGTGGAACTAGTTGTGCAGGACATGTTCATGAACACTTTCACTATATGGAGGGTGTCCCAGGGTAGAAGTCTGCTGAGTGTGCCCCAAGCAGTGCAAGAGCTGTTTTGAAGCAAAGGCAGAAATGTGACTACCTGGTTAATCTGCCCCCTATCCAGCTGCCTTGCTTTGAAGACAAACACAGGTGCATTATTTCACCACTTTTCCCGAGTCTCCCAGAAACCCTTTACGGTGAAGGCTGCAGACACAAGTGCTGACGTGCTGGGTGTCCAAGGCAGTGTTCGAGTGGAATTTTGATTTGCAGCTGTGGCTTTGGAAAAGTCATCGTATTTTTTAATCAAAAGAGAGAAACAGAAATGAAAAATATCACGGGCTGGTGATGTGTCTCTGTATGATCTCTTGTGACAAATTTCCCTTAGGGTCAGAGAAGCCCATTCAGACTGAATAGAAAAAAAAATGTGCTTGGACCCATGATCGTTAGGCCTGCTTGGCTTCTCAAATCTCCTGCATCTGTGAGTGAAGTATTGAAATCGGAAATTGAGAGCGATTCTTTTCCCCAGCTACCATTCTTAGACAGCACTGCTCTGTTGTGTAACCCCCAGAAGACATTAAAATGTCTTTCCCTTCCTGTAAGAAAAGATTTTCTTTTCCTTCCCTTAAGACATTAATTACAGGGTCACTGACTTTGGCAGATTATTTGCTAAATTGAGTTGCATCACGATATCCTATATTTTATTGTGATGACCACCCACCTTGACAGCCACTTCAGCTTGACCTGAGATTATCCAACACTGAAATCATGACTCTTTAAAGGGAAAGAATTAATGGCTGCTCTGAAGTGATCTAAGCCACAAGCACTCACCTTTCTCCAGCTCCTGGCCATATGGACCAACTCCACCTTTTGTCTCGACGTCAGCAATCACAGAGCTGCATGGGGAGTTCGGTCTGTTTGGTGACCTGTCTGAAAAGAAAAATCCAAAAATTGCAAAGGTCTTCCTGTTAGGGTGGCTGAAAGCTGGATCAAAGAAGAGGACTGAGTCTTCCATAACTGTGGTTGTCACCACAAGAAAGTCACAGGAATAAATGTCTGCTCTGGCATCAGCGAGGTCCTGGTGAACTGTGGGAGAACCATTATTTCCTCATGGGTCTCAGGAATGGACCATGGGAAAGCACTGGAGAGCTGTGAGCCTCAAATCAGGGCATTATCTGCATGGTACCAAACCAAGGAATGGCACCCATCACCCACCCACCTGATCCAGGCAGGAGCTCAGAAGGAGCAGCAGAAGGAGCTCAGATTTGTCTCCTTAGAGCAGCTGCAGGTTCATGTGGAAGAACATACAGAAGCTGACCCCTGGGTTCCCATAAGTCTCTCATACCCTGCTTTCACTTCTTGGTGTCTGGTTTTATGTGACACACATGCAGAGCCATTCCCTGGATTGCCATGAACCCTCACTCTTCCACTGAGTCTTTCAAGTACAGCCCATTATCAAACTGAAACAAGCTCTCTGGCATTTGGAAATTGAGATATTTTTGTAAAGAAAAACATGTTCAGCTGGTGTTTTGAAGCTGATGATGGCCAATCTCATAATTTAGTAGCTATCACAACAATATGATTTAATACAGAATTTCAACCGTCATGATGTGTGGTGGAAAAAGAAATAGGCAGAGGTTTTAATTGCCCCACCTGCAGGGAGGGACTGAAACTCCAGGGCTGATGGAGACAACCTCTGGCTGCAGTTTGGGATCAGCACAGCGTCCTTGCAGAGCCGTGGGTCTGGCTGAAGCATTCCTTCATCAATGGGCACCATTTATCACCAAGATGCGGTTGGGTTCCAACAGCGACAGAGGGAAAACACTGGCAATGTTTTCATTAAAAGGTACAAAAGATTTGCAGTGTAGCTGACAGAGGCCATATGTGACCTGCTTAGCATTCAGCAGGGCTGATAAAGAGCAAAAGGAGTGTCCTGTGAAGGTAAAGCTATACCTCACCTTAATGAACAGCAACGCGGGGTAGGAGGTGGGAGAGGACGATCAGATTTCCTCTGACCTGCAGTTCAACTTCTTCAGATGCAACCGAGAGTGGCTGAGATACCAAGGTAGCTCAGGAGAAAGGGGGTGAGAAAAGGAGGACACCCTTTTTTATTTCCTTAATGGAAAAGCTTATCCTGGGGTTTTTCACCAGCTGCCAGCAGCAGCAATGATCTGCATACAAATCACTCTGTTTTGCATGTCAGAGCAAAATCCTACCAGGAGAAGCACTGGGATGAGTGCAAAAATGTCCTCTGTTTTCACAGGTGGAAGCACTTTGGATGTGTGGAGGAGCAAAACCCACTCACTCCCCCCAGCCAGCCTTGCATGTCCATTTTACACGCATGTGATCAGCCACGATCAGCAGCGGCCACGAGCAGCTTCACCAAGGCCTTCACACACAAATCAAGTCCCCCATCCCCCTGGGCTCTGTCAAGGGTCTGGAGAGCTGCATCTCATCTTCCCATCTTATATCCAGGACACACAGAAGTGCTAAGGGACTTTGGGCAGAAATTGAGACTGTTCCTTACAGTAAGGAGCCTGCTTTTCTCTAACCTCAGTCAAGACAAGATGCCCATCAGCTTCATCTTATGTTCATCTTATTGCTATTCTTCCCATCTGCATGCTGCACATGCCTGCTGTATTTTGCCTGACCTTCCTCAATTACATGTTCACAGAGTGTTTCATATTTGGCACCTTTTATTTCATTCCAGTGTTTTCAGCTGCTACTGTGAAATCCACAAAAAAATCTTACTGATGTAGCGTAAGAGACACGGTCTGTACAATCATACCAGGCATTAAGTGAAGAAGGAAACAAACCTTGACCTTACTCTATGCTGTTGAAAAACACTTGAATAAATCCAAACATTTCCTCAAAGTTAAACTGGAGGTCAGGGATAGAGGGAGAGACTTGAAGTTGCTTCATTCCCTGTAGACTTGAGATCAGAGCAAACCACAGCTTGCTTGTAACGCCAGCCACTGACACGGAGCCAGCTCTGGGGTGGCACTTGGCAATGTTCAACCCAGCCAGACCAGAGGCTGTGATTCCTCTGGCTGAAGGCATTTCAGTGCCAATTCACCTGCTGGTGGCTGGGGCCCTGGTTACAGCAGTGCTGCATGGAAAACACTGCAAACGCTCTATCAATTAGGCACATGAACCACAGAGAGCTGAGTGTCCCCACAGTTAAAAGGTTAATATAAGTAACTGTATTTAAAAATGTTATTTATTGTTTCTTCAAGTAGCAGCCCTTCACAGCCCCCTGGCTCTGTGGCTGGGATAAGGTTTCTCAAAATTTACGTGGGCACTTGTTTAGGTGTGTGGGGGGCGATGTGGGTTACAGAATGCTGACACCCTCTCCTTGTATACCACATGTCACTCACCTCGCCCCTGCCCTCTGCTCGCCTCCTTCCCTGCCCCATCTGTGCAAAGGAGGCTTTGTAGGGCTGGCAGGGTCAGTGATTAATTACACAAAGACAAACAGAGTTAATATTCTTCCTGGATAGAACTAATTACTCTAGTGTTTGCTTTTATAAACCTCAGATTGATTGTTTCAGGGGCAAATCAGTCTAATTGAAAAGACCGTTTGTTTTCAAGAAAGGAAAAATAACATGTTTGCGCCTCATGGGTTTTGGGAGGGGGGCTTTTTTCTCCTCTGCTTTTTAAAGGGGAGGCAGTGAAAGAGTTGGTGCATGTTGTTGCACCCCCACTGGACATCACAGCTACCCCTTCAGCTGTGCCCCAGCCATTCCCCAGACCATTTCCCCTTCCACACAAGCTGTTATTTCTCTCACCAGCACTTTGTGGAGGATCCTGGGGTGTGAGGTAGAGGGTATGAACACACTGAAAATCAGTCCCAACCCAACATGCTCAGGTGAACAAAGGCAGGAAGAGAAAAGGGCACAACTTGCTCAACAACACAAGAGTACACTCATGTCTTTTACTTGTATATTCTCTGAATCAATTCATGAAGCCTCTCACATCTGGCATATCGTTTCTGCTCCAATGTACTCAAAGCACTTCACAGCCTTTCTGCTGCCCAAGTCTGGTGTGTCACCTCCTACTCCCTCCTCATCTCAGCATCTCAGAGCCCTCTGAACTACTTTGTCTTTCCTTGCAGCCCACCCTGTCTGATGTGTCCTTTCACTGATGTCTCCTCTGAGCTTGACCAGCAGACCACTCCCCATTTTTGCCTCTGAAAATCTCTCAACAGAGATGAACCCCATCAGTCTGCTCCCTGCTGCCTACCGTCTGAGTGAGGCTGCAGGACATGAAAGTCACCTTCCATCCTAGTCTGTATCTGTGCTTAGTGATAACTGAGACCAGGCAAAACCACCTTCCAAGCACGCAGCTGCATAGAGGCTGGGGCACGCAGGGACAGGAGGCATTTCCAAAGGAAGGTGATGTGGTACAAGGGCAGGGGGTGGATCTGAGATGAAGCAGCAGAACAGCCCCAGGAACTCTCAGAGGAGACATGAGAGAAGCACCAGAGACTGCCAAGGGAGAGTCAGTAGCATCATACTAGGGGGAGAAGAAGCAGAGGCTTTGCAGGCAGAAGGGGTTTAGTCCATGTGCAAAGAAACCATCTCCTGCTGCTGGTTTTCGTCTTCTTGTTTTCAGCTGTGCTTGGGAAAACACAGCAATATGGTCATTCTTCATAAATAAACACACACAGCATCCACTTCTTTGCCAGGGAAAATAGCACTGCAGGCATTTTGCTAACGAGTCGGGTCTGAGAGGAATAGAAATATCACAGCTGAATTAAGCTGAGATAGAAGAGGAGGGAAACCCCAATAAGCCAAGTCTGGATGAATTGCTGTCTATTTTTTTTTTTTTTCCCAGAGAGAAAAGATTTAATGCAAGTTTCTCCGTTCTCCACCACCACGTAAGTCAGGTGAGCATTTTGCATCTTGAAAGAATACAAACCATAAAGACAACAAACACTTTCTCGCCAATGCCCACATCAGGCAATTAGCCAGCCCTTTCATTAGGCCATGACAAGGATGATGGCATGCTGTTGCCTCCTGCACTTTGACTTAGGACGAGAAAGCCCAGCAGCACCTTGTAAATCCCAACACTGCTGACAGCCAAAATCAGCAGCAGCTCATTCCCCTGGGAAAAAGATTTGTGAGAAAGGTGCTGAGCTTTCCTTACCCATATGCTTTCTGTTCTCACTACATCTATTGCTTCACCTGCTTTCTGTTCATCTCTGCCACAAAATTCATGTGTGAGAGTCCAGAACTGAGAATGATTTTCCTTTTCCCTTCCCCACTTTCCCCTCCCTCAAGAAGACACTTGTAAGTGTTTGAGCATTTTCTTACAAAGGGCTTTTCTTCAACTCCTGACCTTCCCTTGCTGTCCCTCCCTTTTGTTCTGGGTGAGTTATATGGTGTCAAGTGTCCTCAGCAGTCATCCCTGCTCCAGTCCAGCACTGCAATGTGCAGGAGATGCATGGTGGGGAGAGAAGAGTGCAGAGAGAAAAGGAACTACCGGATATTAAAAATTGCTGACCCTTTACAATCGTTAATGCTGAGAGAGGATATATTTTTCATGTGGGAGGGCTGGGCAATTTTCACAAAATTGCTGGGCTGTTTGGTGATCAGGCTGAAATTCAACTGCAATAACATGTTCTCCGGTTTCCTGCCTGAATACCGAGAGGTTTGGAGGTGAAGCCACAAAGGTTGACACCTTTGATCAAACCTTTCCTGCTATTGGCAGGAGTTGTTGCTCTGAACGTGATACACCTCGTTATGAAGGGAACAACAATAACTTTCCTCCTTCAATTTCAGGGCTGATTCCGCAGAAAGCACCTGCTGGTGCTGCTGTAATGGAGAAACACTGCAGAGCAACAGCTTCTCCCCAGGCTTAGTGGGAGCAGTCAGTGGAAATTATTTGGGACATTTGCCCTTTCCCTCTTTCACTTGCTGCTATCATTTCTTATTTCTAGCTGCTAATAATAACCATCAGCCCGATAACCAGTAATTCCTCTCTGTACGTTGCAAAGAAAATCAGGGTCTTTCTTTACAGAGGAGGAAAAATGAAGGACAGGGAAAGGCCAGGACTTGCCCAGCATCACCCAGTAAACCAGTGGCACACAGCCAAGTGTCTTGAGGCCTGAAGAAGCAGCTCAGAAGAAATGCTACCTGACAATAAATGCTTCTTAAGCATGCACACATATATACATGGATGACAAGGTAAAAAGGGCACATGATATTTGATAACAGTGCTGCTAATTGCTCTGTGCCGAAATGTTTTCCAGAAGCAGACCCAACTTTCACTGTCAGACGTCATGATCAAGCAACTCATCCTGTAACCACCTCCTCTTGCTCTCCTTCTTCCTGCTACCTCAGGGATCTTCTCATCATTGAATGCGAAAGGTCAAATCCCAAATCTGAGGAGTTTTCCTAGGGTTTCATGACAAGAGGTTTGTGGAAATTAACATGCCTGAAAACAGCTTAACTCTACAAAAATCAGGCTGAAATGCTCTGGAATTTACTCCACAAATACATCCTTTTTACAGGTACTTTTGTTTGCTTATTTTAGTCAGCGTTGCCTGGCTGGAATTTCCTTGATCAGAAAGAGAGGAGAAGGAGAGGGAGAGGGATATATACTGAATAAAAACATGGAACCACGGTTTTTACTTCAGGAGGGCACAGCAGTTGATAGGAGCACTTTGTGGTCAGATATGGCTACTGTAAATTTTATTGAATTTGAAACAGACATCGAGAGGCAAATCACTTTGCAGATGTCAGGGCAATTTGATCTGCAAAAAACCTGATACTACAAGCTTCTGCACTTCACTGACTTTCAAACATTAGGAAATTTTAAACATCTAAAACAATCACTAGAAGTTAAATGTTCTTGCTTACTTTTAATCACAACCTTGTGGCTCACAGAAAGGTCTTGGGGATTTCAGTCAAGGTATGTATGTCTTTCCTAAGGATACACGAATGCAGTAGTGGGTAAGGCTGGCATTCATTCCCCAGCAGACCTGACATTAAATTTATGGGAAAGGAAATAAAAGCTGGGCAAAGGTTTAGGGATATTTTCCCGGAAGAATCTGGAGATTGATTTCTTCAGTCTTTGGAAGAGTGAGAAATTAGGGGATCTTATTCCTGTCTTCCACTGGCTGTTGATTGATCTATAGGGAAGAAAGACACAGACTCTTTTCAGTGGTGCACAACAGGATGAGAGGCCAATGGCACAAGCTGGAAAAAAGGAAATTTTGGTATGATAAGAATTAGGAAAAAGTACTTAGGAGGGTAGTCAAAGAATGAAAGAGGGCCAAAGAGGCCCTGAAATCTTCATTCTTGGAGCTATTTGACACCTGACTCAACAGGACCCTGAGTGACTTTTCAAAGGGGTTTTGGACCAGAAGCTCCAGAGTTCCTTTCCAACCTAAATTACATTATGGCAATCTATGGAATACATAATTCTGATCTGTCTTGTTCCCTGCTCTGATCAAACATACAAAGATCAGTCACTCAGCCTAGGTTTAGCTGAACTGTCCAGTTTAGAAACAGACCAAAATACCACCATTTGGGACAGACAGATCCATAGGGTTCACTCTGGTCTCTGGCTGCATCCTCAACATACTATGTAACCACAGGCACGTCTGGCAATGCTGATAATGTAACAGATTTCGTTCCACTTCTCTGAGATGTTGAGCAATGACTGTTTTGAGATCCTTCTGACACAACAGCCAAAAGAAAATTATTTTTTAGGGTGACTATATTTCCATAATGAAAACTTGGGCATTTTTAACATCAGTATTTCTTATGATTGCAAAACAGTCCAAATGCCCTTTCTATGGTCTTCTGAAAATGTCAGATTTTGATTATGCCTCAGCATGTATATATTTCTCAGAGCAAGGACACAGGGGTTTATTTTGCCAAGTAACACCACATTCTGATGAGGTTCATTAATATAGCTGATTGGAAAAGGCCATCTCTCTTCCTGGAGTAAATGTCACTATTTTGACATTTGGATTTCAGCCTCCACTAGGGTCAAAGAGAGAAAAAAATACTTAAAACTCTTAGAGGATGTAAATACTGAATTAAAAAAAAACCCAACCAAACAAACAAACAAAAAAAAAAACAAAACTTTTTTTTGTTCATAAATGAGAACAAACCCTACAGTGCACACCTACACAGATGCACATTCAGGAAAAGGGAGACTGGCCAGGCCAAGGGCATGAGGTTTAGATTTCCTGAAAAGTACCAAAGGAGCGCCTTAGAAAGCAGCCATTTATCTTCACCTGAAAAAAAAAACAAAAACAAAAACAAAAACAAAAACAAAAACAAACAACCCACAAATTTCGGGACACCAAGCTAAAGGTTCACTTTGACCCAGTGAATATCTTCAGAATCTCCTTCACACACATTGAACAAATCCCACTTCAGGCAGAAGATAGGATCAGGCTGGAACTGTGGTGAGCCAGCTGAGCAAACGGTGGGTTTGGGTGCACTTCCACATGTCTGCCTTTGCCCCTTTCTTAAACCCCTCATGTCCTGCTCAGCTCAGGGGTGCTTCTTGAACACTGTTTTGTTACCAGAATTGAACACCGATTATGGTGAAATCAGTTAACCAGAAAACACTTATGTATGAGCCAGATTCTCTAAAGGAAGCTTCTGAACAACAAGAAAAACTATGTTTTGTCTCACAGAAACTGAGCCAGAGGGAGAGAACTGCACTGTATCAACTGCAGTTTGAAACACTTTGCTTTTCACGTGGTAATTTCTCACTATTTTTTCCCAGCTTAAAATTTCTTGTAAACCACATTGGAATACTGACATGGAAAGCCTGGGAGTTTATTACCTCCATGTAGCACTAGCATTCCTGCTCAAGAAGTCAAAATCAGGAGCTCTTAGTTTTAAGCCAAGAAAATCTCTTTGGAGGGTAAGATTGTAGTAATTCTAGAGGACTTTTTCATTGCTTCATAGCATGAAAACATCCTGCCGTTACGTAGAAAGCAAGGCTCTACATCAGCAGTTTATTCCAAGCTATTCTCTTTTGACCTGCCTTTGAGCCAAGCCCCAAATTTAACATTCAATGCTTGAATCATGTATTACAAGATAAAACAAAGTCCCCAGAGTCCTTCTCTCTGCTCCAGCTATATAAAAATAAAATTATTTCAGGCAGAGAAGTCACGAACAAGCCAAACGCAACAGGGCTATAACATGCAGCCTGACATTGTTGGCTCTAAATAAACAAACAAACAATTGCACATTCATTTTGACAAACATTTGAAGAGCTGCACTGCACAGAAAGAAGAGTCCAGGGGCCAGTATTTGTTCCCAGGCAAGTACGTTGGCTTTGGTGGAGTTACTCAATAGGTTTGCTGATCCATTGTGCTTCTGTCACTTCCAGCAGTATCCAAGCACATCTGAATCACATTCTTCTGCTAACCATTTCCTCTCCCCCTGTACAAAAGCAGCCCTAACGTGAGGAGCAGCAGAAAGATCAGGCTTTGTTATCTTTTCTGCCTGCTCCAATATTTCAAGCACTTTGGGGGCTTGCTAGTTCCCTTGAACAGCAACTATTTCTTGGTTTATTCAGCATAAATTATACAATTATGTTTCATATCATCACAAGGCATCCGCAAATGAGTAGCAGACACCCCTTTGCACTCAGCCTGTTTAAACAGGATGCTGACGGAGGAAAGAATGTGTAATACAATGACTGCACACTATTTCCAATGGCAAGAGCCCTTTTACACCTGCATAAATAGAGCTGGGCCTGGCTGGTTGTACCGGCATTGTCTCTTCCAGTTACATGCCCAGCTGTTCTACCAGCCATTGTTTCCTTTATGGCTTGGTGTGCTGGCGTGCCTTCCACAGTGAATTAAACATCTTACCTGAGTGATTACCTTTGTGAAAAGAGAGAAAAGTAACAACAGAAAGTAACAATATGATGTAAAGACCTTGCTGGAGCTATACACTACCGCAAAGAGGAGTTTCTCTGAATTAATATGCTGCCAGACATGATCCTTTCGTTGCCACAGAAGTGAAAAACAACTTGTTTTGGTTCCTTCACTGTCTATTGTGAAATTTACTATAAATTATTGTTTCAATATCAATAGACTTCAGATTTTACTGACCACTATGTGTCTGAGCCCTGGCTGAACATCTCTGTTTACAGTTCAGTTGCAAGCCATAATCTTCAGCTTTCACCCAGGATCACATTCTCCCTCCTCACATCAGCTCTCCAGAGAGCTTTAGCAACTCTTCTTTTTCTCTCTGATGGGGTCTGGCCCAGGTGTTGCAAATAGCGATGTGGTGGAGTCTGGGAATGAGATTAGACCACCTTGGATGTTCAGGTGGATCTCCTTGGATGCTGAAAGCCCTTTCCAACCTTGCCTAGTTGCTACCAGACTTTCTGAACCGGTCCTTAAACTGGCCAGTGATCCATTCTCTTGTTCAAGTTAATGACTTGACAAACCCTAATATATCATAGGTGTCAGAGGTGCTTCCCCAAACATAGCCACATCAATAAAAGGTTTTGTGTACGACTTGTCATGAATACACTGAGGGAGAAAAAAAAAATAGGAGAAACATGAATTCTCCAGACACTGCCATATGGAAGGATGAAATGCCCCATCGTCAGCTGTCAGCTGCCACTGGAAGATCAGAAGACTTTGATATTTAAAACAGACCTTTAAACCAGATGCAGCTTTAGATTAAAAACTATAAACCTGTTTAATTGTTTGGCATTATGCAAGGAACGGTTTGTTTAATTAGAAGGTATTTGGCAACTTGTTAGATTGTAAAATGTTTGACAATATGCCAGTCAGACCCTGGGAGCGATAATAGCAACATCAGACTGGTACGTGTTGTACATTTTGTGCCACATGTGTGGTACATGTTTCCAGTGGAATCATTCCCAAGCGGAATTTAACGGCTGGGGAAGGTGCCAGTTGAGCAATGCAATTATTCTGAAAAATAGCTATTGCACGAGCAAAGTTGGTGAAGGATTTGCCCAGTCTCAATTCAGGCAGGACCTCTCTAGTTTTGGTCCCCAGGGTCTCCCACTCTTATCCTCTACACTGGAGTGCTTGGCCCTGCACACACTGGGAAGCTCTTGGTCTTTTTTACTGACCCCGGCATTTATCAGTCCTTGGTAAATGACTCAAAACATCTCTCTTGAATCGGGCTTTTAATGGCCAACGGTGACATCTAGTCAAAAGAGGTGGACAGATGAAAGGCATTGAGATAAAATGCTGTCAGCGAAGGACAAGATACCACAGACACGGGCAGCTGGACACCCACCCAGATACGAGAGAGCCATCCACACACAGACATTTCTGCTCATGTTATCGTGTTTCCTGCACGTGTTCTAAAAAGTGACTGTTAAGTGGCTACCAGCACAGTTCTTCGCCCTTTCAGTGAGGGAAGCTGGCTCCACAGCATTGAACATGGTGATACAAAAATAAACAGATGGCAACTCAGTAATTTCGCTGATTGGAAATGTGAAAGGAGCAGGTCCTTTGGGGTTATATCAGGTAACACGGTTTCCACTTAGAGGAGATTTTCCTTGTGTGTCTCTTTTTCCTGGCTATTCTGAATTTGTTCTAGCAGAGAGAGAAATTGTAATAATGAAAAATACATTGACAGAGCTGCTCAAAAAACATCAGTGCATAGTTTCATGTTTGAAATAGACCAATTTGGATCCATCTTGGCTCAGTAAAGCATCCTGATTGTAACAACTGCATTTTTGGCATGAGAGAAGCAACAATTAATCATTTTGATTTCTTTCCTTTTGTTCTTCAAATGCTAAAATATATGTGTCAGTGATAGCGTTCTGATTTGCTGTTTGAACATGAATATACATCAGTCATGACAGTACATTATTGTGTGCATCCTTCCATACTTAACATTATGTTTCAGCATTAAATGGAACATATTATCTTGAAGTTGATTCTGAATAAAGACATTTCAAAATGCTGGAATTCTTTGCAGACTGGAAATTTTGACAGTTTGGTAAGTTTTTAATTAAAAGCACATATGAGCAAAACATCCATGTGAGATGTAAACTTTGGGCTCTATTTTTTTTCTCTTTTATTTGATATCACACTGTCGGTTAATTAATTATTTTTAATATTATTCCCTGACAGTGTTACTTTTTTCCTCAGTAAGCTAATAAACCTGAGTTGTTTGATTTCTACTCCTGCTCTGTGTCACCCATTGTGCTGTCAGCAGGTCGCTTCCATGTTCTGTGCTTACATTCTCCACCACAAAAATCCTAAAGACCTTGAGAGATGTATTACCAACCAAATCTTCCTCCATCCTGCTTTTAAGGATCTACAGTGGCAGAGACTCCAAACCCTTCCCAGGCAATCTATCCCTGTGGTGTTTTTTCCATCCCCTTGACTAGGTTTTCCTCCTGTCTAACCCAAACCGCCACTACTGCAATTTAAGCCCATTATTTCTTGCCTTATACCCAGTGGATATGGAGAAGAGTTCATTACCTCCCTCTCTGCAGCAGTCTTTAACATACTTGAAGACTGTTATCATGACTGTCTCACAGTTGTCTTTTTTCTAGACTAAACAATCCAAGTTCTGTCAATCTTTTTCACGGAAGTTCTATTTTCAGTCCTTCTCATCATTTTTCCGCTGGTTTCTCTGTTTTTGTAGCCACCATCCTCTTTTTGCCACCTTCTTGGTTTTGTCCTTGTAGTGGGAATGATTTTTCTCCAGGTGCACGTGTAGCCCTTGGCACAATTCAAACTTGCCATGGTGTGGCATTGCTGTTACGCCCCAGTAAATAACAGCAGCATGCCACAAACCACATTCCCAGAAGTTACTGACATAACATCAACTGAGCCACAGACATCAGGGCTCTACGTGGAAATATGGAGAGATTAAATACCAATAGTCAGCTCAAGCTGATCGCTGGCATGAAAGGCTTCTTTGCTTTTCTCTGCTTTGATTTTTTCTTTCTTCTCTTTTTTTTTTTTTCTTTATTTTCAAAGAAGAATTCTAATGAAAAAATGTTAGAATGAGGTCTAAAACTCCTCAGGAAGTTTCTTGCCTTTGAAAATGTTGGGAGGCATAGTTTCCTTTTCAGGTCAATATAGGGATTTTCATTTTATTAAAATCAACTGTTTGAAAATCTGAAATTGCTGGGGAAAAAAAGAATGCCTGGCAAGTATGCCTAAGTATATGAAAACCACCGACCAGGTCTTTAAGCTGTGGTATGCGTGCTATTTCCATCTGTGTCACCAGCAAACATTTCAGCAAACTGCTCTGATCTAGTATCTTAAGCAACAAACTTTATCACTTCTATTCTATTCCTAAAAATACTCCCTGGAATCACCATGAAGTGACAGATCTAACACGCTGGAGGTGACTAACATTTATGGTGTTTCCCTGCACACAAGAACACAAGGTGTCTATTACATAAATCTGGGCTGCTTTTTCGTGCCATGTAGATCTTTGAATAAATACAACTTAAAAGGGAAGATAATTATTTCAGCACAAGTCTTGGTATGGAGATTTGGAGAAAGGAGGTAAATATTTATTCCTATACTTATTTCTTGGAAAGCTGTCTGTATAAACTGTTCCAGGCTCTAAATTCCTCTCTGAAAGCTAGTCACAGGCATATCTCAGATAGGTTCAGAGTGTGCTTTTGTTTCAGATAAGGTATAAAAGCTTCAGAGACTTATCTGTGTCTCCCCTAAAGGTCTTCAATTTGCAAAACTGAGCTACGAGTATCTTGACGAAGAGCTTCTATACCTGATTTTTTTCTACTTTTCCTTGCACTGAAATTAGAACAGTGTTTGAGGTTATTCCTCCAGCATTGTCTTTTGCTGGCCCTGTTTAAACACAGGAAATGCAAGAGAAAGCAAAATTGAGCCACTGGATATTAAAAGGGAACACATGGAGTTATGGGCAAATTATTCCAACAGACCTGGTTTACTGAAACCCGAGTGACTGGGGTCCAGGAGAAACTTGGTTTAAGCTGAGTTGTGCAGGAGATCACACCCAGCAGGGTCACTGTAACAATCTCTGCATTTCCTTGCCCCTCTGTGGGACATTCTGACAGCAAAGGAGATTCTGCTCTTTGTTTATTTTTTAATAATGCTAAAATATTGACTAGTTCACCTTTTCCACCAATTTCTGTAGTTCCAAAAAGTCCACAGCACTGGTGTGCTCAGGGTAGGCTATGGGCAGTTGCAACCCATGGTTGTGTTCATCCAGACACTGGGCACTGCAGCACGAAGCAGGCAGTCTCAGGGTGATCAGTCCTTTGGCTTAGCATCTCGCTTTGCTGGGTATGGATGGCTCTTAAAATGAAGTCTTGCATGTTTACACTAAAAATAAATACTGCTGAAAAAAAGGACATCTCGGGCCTTGGGAAAAAGGCAAACAAACAAACCAACCCAGACCTTCAAGTTTGTTTTCAGTAGAATCCTGTTTTGCCTCATGGATGTTGTGTCCCCTCTCATTGCATCATTGGCAATGCTGCCTGGGAATATCCCTTTTCTGATGGCAGCCTTGTGTACTGTACCTTCTGCATCAAAACCTCCCATCCTGAGGTGATCTGAGCTGTATCTTGACTGAAAAATCAGCTTCTTTCATTTCTGAATGTAACTGGAAACAACAATGATAAAAAACAGATTGTATCCTCAAATTGACATCTAAACTGTTCCTCCTTCCCGGGATCCACTCTCAGATATCATCTCTGCTGAGCCTTCTCAATACAGCCAGCTGGTTAGCGAAGGAACTGTGGGAATTTCACTGACATTCATGTTGCTATCATCACTGTTTAACATTAACAAGGGCTTGGGACCTTCTGCAGATCCCTCTCTCTTTGTGAGCACAGAACACATTAAAAAAAACCATGGTCTCACAGAGCTTGTTATCTAGCTGGCAAAACAAAAAA
The DNA here is from genome assembly GCA_013399855.1 of Oxyruncus cristatus. Taxonomy (NCBI): domain Eukaryota; kingdom Metazoa; phylum Chordata; class Aves; order Passeriformes; family Cotingidae; genus Oxyruncus; species Oxyruncus cristatus. The sequence continues at coordinate 619,269 of VXAY01004932.1, read as the reverse complement.
TTAAAAGCCCATCCCCCAAACCACAGGGAAGGAGGGTTGGGATTGTAAGACAGAGACAGGGTTGGGGGGGGGGAGGTTTGCAATTAAACTAGTGCTGGAAAATACTGGACCTGTTAATATAGCACTGACTAATTTATATACAGAGTTTTAGCCTTTAGTTTGGACATCTTCAGCTCCTACAGATCCCTGTGTTTTACTGGTGGCCAGTACCCAGTGTTTTTTATCAAAGAGGATCAATTCGGTCAAATGCCAGGCAGAGAGAAAGCTTTCCCTGGCATCACCCATGAGTTCTGCCCTTTTCCTTTGGAGCATCCTTCCTCTCCAGCAGTGGGGCATTTTACATGTGGAGTGGGGCAATTCAACTGAAGTCAAGGGAAGAGGGCTAGTCATTATCTCTTCATCCATCCCAATGTCAGAGGAGACCTCCTCTTCCTCACAGCTCCTGAAGGGTTTCTGGTAATCAGCAGGACCTTGTGCTTTTCCTCCTGGCGTCAGCAACTTTCCCCTTTTATCACATTTGTTGCTGACTCCTTCCAGTCTGCTGCTCCTTGCAGCTGTCTGCCAAAACCAATATTCTCACAGCTGCCAGAGGCAGCTTAGACTGGCACATCATAAAAGGCAGCAAGGGCCACATTTCCAGATTAAAATAAACCCAGCCACTTCAGCGCCTTCTGACAATGTGTTTGACATGCCTGTGCTGTGGCCTCACTCCATGGCTCTGACAGGACACAGGCATGACCATGGCAGCTCACATGGGCATCTTGCTCCCTCTCCATGTGCCCAGCAGGAGTGGTCCTTGGGATGACACAGTGCTGTAGGCCTAATCCTGCTCTTCCCTCATACCTACCTTCTTTCCTTGGGATTACAGAGGGCTGTAGTTGAATACTAGGCTGTTGCCTTTGGTAGGGCTTACCTCCTTACCTTTCCATGACAATGTGCATGTATTTATTACCACCTTCTGATACTGGTAGGAACAGGAAGAGACCTTGGTCATTACAGTAGGATACATCTTATAGGATACATCTTATTTTGGAAGAAGGTTATTCTCTGTGTCCAACCCCACAGCAAAAGGGAAGAGCATCTCTACACATACCCAGCAGGCACTACATTCTTCTTTTCTGAGAAAAAAATGATGAAACTGGCACAGCAGCCTGCAATTCCAGAAGACAGGAATTCATAACCCAGGTGGTCCTTTCCTATTTGCTGTTCCAAAGAAAACTACGGCTCACGAACAATGTCTAGCGGGAAAGAAATTCAGTACAAAACAAAAAGAGCAAGCCCTGGGCAGAACAGGATAAACAGTGCCTGAACTGTCTGCTTTGGGTGAAAAATATATTCACAGCTTCGAAGGCATGAGGCCTCTCTGTTTTTTTACCTAAGTTGGTTGGTAAAGTCATCTGAAATACTCTGGGGAAAGATCCCAGGGCACGTGTTTATGGGTCACTGGGGGTGAAAACTCAGTCTCAGCCATAGTGTAGCAATCGGTGTTTACTGAAAACTCATCTCGCAAGGACACAAGCTCCTTCATGCCCCTCAGCCTGCTAATAAATGGGGGCACACAGCGTGGCACACACCAACCCCTTCTAGGGATCAGCAGTAATCTAGGGGTCTCTCTTTTACCTATTTCTGCTTCTGACACCAAAAAGCAGACACAGTGTTTTGGGGGAAATGCCAGACTGCCTTAGTGCTTATTTTCCCAGATTTCTACCTCACTGCTGTTCTCCCCATTGTCATATTACAAACGAGTTGACAAGTTTGCAGCATCCCTCCCTGCCTCCTCCCTTCACCCCATGCTACCATGCTTTAGACACAGAGAATGGTTTGTAGGAGCAGTGAAACTTTGTAGCCACCAAGAAGCATTGTTCCAACCTCTAGGCTGCTACCATCAGGATGCTGGCATCAGTGCTGCTATGAAAAACAAAATCAATGAAAATCCACCCAAATTTGATCCCAGGAAATTAAAGATTGCACCATGTCTGGAGCTAGAAGCTGGTTTTCAACATAGCAATGTTGATTAATCATATTTAAGGACATTTCTATCAGCTGCAGTTAGGGAATTTAATCAAGAACTTGTTTAGTCTCTCTTGTTCTGCCTCTCCCTAGACCTCTTAACTTTTGGGAAAATCTTCAGGGATTTGCATTCCCTGCCTCTTCTGAGGGTGGGAAACATGTCTTGGGCTAAGTAGCTTACCCATTCATAGGATCTGTATAAAATGATGATGGAGTTAAAATGATGCAAATACATTTTATTAAATGCATCGTCCTTACTCAGAGCCATACAAATTTCTCAAATTTTGACACAGTTATAAATCAAATGAGATGAGTCTTTCTCTGTAGGTGCCTGTGTCTCTATATTGAGCGTGGAAGGAGATCAAACACTGCTTAGATTGGATGTCTAAATTTTGCATGGGTAAATCAGTGCCAGTGTGAAAGCAAAGGCCCTCATAAATCCTGGCCGTGGAAGCCAAGAATATTATGGCTTTCAGTCTATCAGCTGTCATTTGTACGCTTCATTAGCAAACAACTTTCTACTCTTTTTTTAACATCCTGAAGCGGTTTCTTAATTTCTGAGTGAAAAATTTTCCCATGAGAAGGTAGGGCAAGATCTCATTTAAAAGTCTTCCTTAGGAAATGGTTGATTTTTAGAAAAATGAAGGAAAATGAAGATAAAATATTTCCCATCAGTACTGCACTCTGTATCAGCCAACATGTTCCTCCTGGAAGATGCAGTTCTGCGTTTGTCATGACCTTCTCCTCGTCTGAATACTATCAACCCCGAAAACTTTGAAGGGCAAGCAGTTAGTCAATGGCATGTCTGGGTTCCTTTTCTAGCCAGTACAGTGAGCAAAGTATCTGGAGCACAAGTCCTATGAGGAGAGGCTGAGGGAGCTGGGGTTGTTTAGCCTGGAGAAAAGAAGGCTCAGGGGAGACCTCATCGCTCTCTACAACTATCTGAAAGGAGGTTGTAGCCAGGTGGGGGTTGGTCTCTTCTCCCAGGCAACCAGCAGTAAGACAAGAGGGCATGGCCTTAAGCTGTGCCAGGGGTGGTTTAGGTTGGATATTAGAAAGAAATTCTTTACTGAGAGAGTAATCAGCCATTGGAATGGGCTGCCCAGGGAAGTGATGGATTCTCCGTCCCTGGAGGTTTTCAAGATGAGGCTGGACGTGGCACTTAGTGCCATAGTCTGGTAACCACGGTGGTGTTGGATCAAGGGTTGGACTTGATGATCTCTGAGGTCCTTTCCAACCCATCTGATTCTATGATTCTGTGATTCTATGATCTGCAAACATGCAGTGATCTGTTGTATGTGAGCTGTCGTGTTCAGACTGAAAAGACTTGCACTCCAGACTGGCTCATCCCTCTCACTTCGGAAGACATTCTAGGCAACTACAGCTATAAGAAATTAATCTCAGCCTCCTGTGACTGAAGTGTCCCAGTGTCTGTCTCAGGATACTCCTTACATTCTGCGAAATAACTGAAATCTGATAACACCCTTTTATTCTACTGGGGGAAAGATTGGTACTCTCCTCTTCCACTCTGACATGAGATAAAAAAAGTATGTGAATTTCCCATGAGTCAGATATTTTTTTTTTCCCATCCATTGCTATTTTTTTATGCTGTGATGCTATATGTGGAGTTGTACAAGAAGGAAAGATTGCCAAAAATATCAGCTCTTCCCAAACAGCATGACAGATACAATATATGCCATACAGATGGAAGACAGCACAGCGCGGACACTTTTATAGCATGAAGATTCTCAGCACTGTCAAAAGCAGAGTGCAAAAACAATAGGCCTGACTTCCCTCCCATCTGTCCTGGTGTAAATCAGATATAAATCCAGGAGGGCTGCACGTCTATAAAACCAAGAAGCGAAACGAACTAAGAACTGGACCCATCTCACCTTCTAATCCCTGCAATAATTCAAGTTAGCACCACATTACAGACCAACTTTTATAAAAGGCAAGAGTAGAAATGGGCTTTAGTTTTATGTGGAAATTGAAGGTTTGCTTAGGTTCCTGTCCTCCCCTTTTTATATGCTTACAGCTTCTGAAACTTAGCAAACCCAAGTTAGAAAAATAGCTGTTCTTTCAGGAAAAAGCTGCATCACCTTCACAACTATACTTGTAATCCAATCACTGCTGCCCAGGTTCCTCCTCAACTCCTGTTTCTCCTTCCCCTCAGTACTACAGAAAATTTCTGCTGATCTTCAGCCTGTTACAGTTCTTAACATACCAGAAGTAAGATAGGAAATTGATACAGGAGCAATGTGAAAAGAGATGACTGAGAAGAGGAGAAATAGCTGTCTGTAAAATCATGATTAATTTGCAGAGGATGAAAACTGTATAATTATTCACAGTCTTCCAACATAAGAAGAGGAAAGAATAAAACAAACTGGAAAGCTGAAGACAGTTTATATAAAAAAAAAAAATTAAAAAATCCAAACAAGTGGTTCTTCATAGAGCATATAGTTAAGCTGTGGAAATGCTTGTCACAAGAGATGGTGAAAAGTAAAGGTTTGCAAGAGCTCAAAAAGTGGTTTTGGGGAAAAAAGCCCAAATCTACCAAGAAATGTTAAATGTTTCAACACAGTAAGTCACCTGAACCATACCACATCAAAGCCTGAGGGGTATTCTCTTTAAATATGCTCCCTGGGCTATTATCCTGGACACTGGATGAAGGTTGAACAGAGGGATGGACCATTGGCCCACTTGCACACAGTTTTCTTGTGTCAGCAGATGGGATGGAGCCTGCTGGGGCAATGTCTGCGTCTCCTGATCTGGGGACGAGTGTGACTGGAGAATCCACATGTTCTTCCAGCAAAGCCTCTTGACTTGTGTTCATCCCCAGATGTCTGGCATTGCATGCTGCCTACCCAGCAAGCCGGTTGTAGCAGACCTGGCCGAGTCTCAGGTTCGCAGGGTAGCTTCCTTCCTTCCTTCTTGATCCCGTCAGTCCCACATCCTCCTCTCAGCTGCAGAGTGACTCAAAATCCTTTTGAAAATCCTTCAAGGCTGTGGTCCAGAACCCCAGCATTTAATTATCATGCTATCCAAGCCATTTAAATCATGGATAAAGAAAGAACAAAGTGAAATCTGCTCTCTGAGCCCAGCTGCACACATAATAGAGGGTTTTTACAGCCTAACCCCAAAGGGGCATTGCAAATCCTGGTTGACTGAAGAAGCCAGAAGATATTCTCCACAGGAGAGAGTGCAGTTCTGGTATAAAACCCATCTGGATCAATGCAGAAGGAAACAAGGCAGATGAGAAGAAATATGTGGAACATAGCTAGAGGATGAAGGCATAAAAACTGGCCCAAGCAGGATCGCGGCAAATTTCCCGGTAATACAGTATCGTCAAAATGAAATCCTTCTTGAAAGAGAGTAGAGCATAGGATTGGAGAGCTAAGGGTCTATGCATGCTGGGGAAAGGCTGGATGACTGACTTTGCAATGCCTGAAATCAGACATCTGTTAAGGATCGTACGTGACAAACTCTTTAAAGAGAGTTAATGAGGTCACTAGAAATGGTTCAACATAATAAATTTAATGAGGCAATAAAAATAATTAGAAATGGCCTGGCTTGCAAGAGTTTGGATCTGAACTTCCTCACAGTTCAGGGCTGTTTTGATTGAAGGCTTCTGACCCATTACAGAAGACGAGGTGAGGAAGTAAACTGGAATTCATATCTGTTCTCTGCCTTTTACGTGGCTGGATGTGTTTTCAAGGCATTGTTTAGCCTATTCTCACTCCTTTATTTTTATGAAGCACTGAAATCATACAACCCATACAACAGTTTCATTGATTGTATCTAAAGTAATAGGTATTTAGATCCTGTGACACTGAAGACAACAAAATGCTAATCAGGTAGCTGGGAAGAAAGATGTGAGGTTGAGAACCATTCAGCCTCAAACCCTCTAAAATCGGGATTTGGCTACGTCAAATGTACACTTTAAAATCCACAGGGTAATTCATCTACTCTTCAGAAATTGCAAATCCATTAGTGTCTAGCCCTTAATAACCATCTTCACTGGTCTGAAAGTTTTTCAGAGTCTGGAGTTAGATGACAACACAACTCAGAAGTATTTTGTCTATGGAGATGTATCTATCCCCCACCTAGAACTCTGCTGTGTTCCAGCAGCAGCTGCTTAAACACAGCTACCTAAAGCCTTAGAGACTCATGAGCCATTAATATTAGTCTTAAGCACAACAAACTCATTTTAATAAGATGATGTGTATTGCTTAAAGAACTTCCCTGCGCTGGTAGTTCAGATTTCCTGAAGCTAACCCTAGAACCTGTATCCATCCTCTGGGACAAATGTTCTGGCCACAAGATTGTTACCACTGCTTTGTTTTTTTACAAGAACCAGCCCTGTTTTGGAGTCCTTGTGAAAAGAAGCCCTAACAAACACATCCTGAATGGAAACATGTCTTTATAGCATGTTGGTCTTCCACTGTAAAAGAACCTGCAAGGAGGCAGTTGGATCTCTGCAGGCACAGAGATCCTTACACTGACAGAAGACCCTTTAGTGTCTACTCTCAAGGTTTGGATTACACTATAAACAGAAGATGAGATTTTTGATATGGCTGACATGGTAAGTTCTAGGTATCTAAATTAGATACAATATTGGCCTGCATTAATACCTACATAATATTATACTGTGAATTACATGTGCATTAAGTCAGTTCAGTTGTTACTTATTGGAGAACGAAGTGTTCTCTCATACATGGTACAGCCCAAACTGAAGCTAAAGGTAGAAACCCTGTGACATTCCCTCACCTGTGCTCTGCAAAAGTCTACAATCCTGGCAGCCCTTTCTGGTGACTACCTATCTAGGTATCATTACCACACATGGGTAGGCTGAGGAACAGATATCTTAAGAAAGAGCAAAAATAATCATGAATTTGAAGATGGGCAGCTGAATTGCACACTCCACACTTCAGCCTGCTGAAAGTGCCTGTGTTGTTCATGTGGCACAGCCTTAACTTAATAAACAGTTTCAAACTATTGATCCATTCAGACCATGTGCTTTTTATTTCAGGTATTAACACAACCTGCCTCATGCTGCATCTGCAGTGTGGGCGCCTTGTGTGCCTGATCAAGGCTTGGAGGCCCAAGTTCCCAAGGAAAGAAAGCTGATTCCAGGTTTTAGTGGGTTTGCTGAAAGAATTGAATAAAGAGAAATCATTAACTCCTCAGCACAATGACTTTTGGACCCTGCTATTGTTAACTAAGGCCAATGCCGTAAGTCCAAAATCGGCTGAAGCCAATGGGAGCCCTTTCATACTATTGATTTAAAGATACCAGGTGTCAAAATCTGAAATGTGCAATGGAGACATGTCCCCACTTGTACAAATGAGACTTGTCTGAGGCAATAACAAACTCCTCACACAGCTGCCTTGTTAACTTTTACTTGCTTAACTTCCACTGCTGTCTCTTGTTGGCTGTTTAATCCCACAGCACCAACCCTAGCAGTATCTGCTCTCACATTCAGAAATGATGATTGCATTCAGGGTGATGTTGGATTCAAAGATGGAGCAGGTAAATGATGCTGTAAGATCTGTGAGCAAAGGAAGAACTCAATTGCCTCTCAAGGTCTGCAGGACTGTGCCAGATCCCCATCCATCCTGAGAGCCCATGTAGGAGGATTGCTTCAGACCAGAAGGGCACAACTTCAGCAACTCAAGCCAATGCTCTGCAGACTCAAAACTAAGAACCACCTATCTTGAGCCCAGAACCCATCAGATCATTGAATGGAGCACTTTTTCCTCATGAGTGGAACACATGTTTATTATGTCACATCGTTTGTAAATCTCGAGTAATGGTGTAAGATTTTTATCTCCAACCTTTTTTTTTTCATGGTGGGTTTTCGACAAGGTAAATGAAAATCCATCTTGCTTGGCTGAGTTACAGAGTGTAACTTCAAGGGCATTCTTTCATTTCCAACCTTCTGTTGCTTTTGTCATAAATCTTGGGAGCTGGACTACTTAGAAAGCAGCAGGACATCCCAGTCACCATTTCCTATTCTTTCCTTTCAAAATATTCTTGTTTTCATTATAAGGCGCTCTCAGAAAGGGGAAGGTTTTATTAATTTTTTGTGTGTGTGTGCAATGCTACGAATGTGAGGAGATCAAGAGCAAAATCCATGTCAGACAAAATCCGTAGCCGCTAAAAGTGATCCATTGAGTTGTGCTACATTTTGCATATGTGTGTATTTAACCTCCTTGTTGCTACAGGATTTCTTGTTACTCTTTCTTCCCCCCTCTTCCAAGTGCTGATGGACTTTTTAAGATTCCAAGGCTAAGATATTTTAAACTTCAGTATTAGCTGTATGTTTCCTCTGGGATATCCTAGGTAAACTAAATGCTGATTTTCTTGGCATGTTCTGCTAAGATTTTATTGGTATCAACATTTTCTCTGTCTCAGGTCACATGGCAGCAAAGTTCTTCCTGAAAGTTCAACAAAACCCACAGTAAGAAAAAGGCACTGTCCCCTCATTTTAAACTATTATAAATTAGACTCTAGGCAGTGGGAAATTAGGGGAATTATTCCAATGTGTTTATCTGTATAGAAGAATCAAACATGGAAAGGTATGCACCAGGACCCTGGCAATGTTAGAAAGAAACAAAATACAGGAGAAATATATCCACTCTAAAGAAATATTTGTATGCTTACAAAGATATGCCTTGGTGTCTGAATATATGCACACATCAGGCACAACATGACTGAAAAGTATTCATGTGAAAACTCTTCAGAAAGGGTATGGCAGAGAGATCTAACATGTTACTCTTTTATGATGTTTCCAGGCTGCTTTTAATGCAGATGTAATACCAGGCCACAAAAAGCAATTTTGAACATAGTGTCTATTTTGGGCACATGCATGTACACAGAAATGTTAGAAAGTGTGTCCATGAATTTGTGTCTTATTCTGAGAAGACCCACCTACCCTTCAGTGAGATGTCGTTCAGGTTCTCACAATTGTCATCACTGAGCTTTCCAGGCCCTCTGTGATTTTTGCAGCCAAGTTACTGTGTTTAGTGGGTTTTATGGTACCACATGTTCTCATGTCACGCCTCAAATTAAAGGCATAACTACTAACAAGAGCCCATGTGCATGTGGAATCTAGGGCTCCACAAATGGAAAGAAGGAAATCCAACCACTTCTTCTGTTGGGAACTGCCTGTGGGAGGCAAGACTGGGGGCTGAATTTAGACATAAATCTGTTCCCAGTTAGGTGGGAATTCTCATATCTTTTATCTTGCAGCAAGAACATTTCACAGGATGATATTGTTTAAGAGTCATTAGATTTAAAAAAGAACAAACACAACAAAGGAAAACAAAAAGCACTGTCCCCCTCAAACCTAATCAAAGCATCTTAGTACTAAAATACAGTTAATTAATGGCAATTCATTTGACTATGTAAACTATCCCACTTGGAAAAGATTTTGAATTTTGATGCTGGACTATAAATACTTCACACACCTCTCCGTATAATCAGCTTTCAGCTGGGGTCTGAGTGAATAACTGATCTGTTTCAGCTCACCTTCCCATCTGCTCAGCTCTGCCAGTGCTGTCTGCCTTAACATCCTGCTCTGCTGTTTCTCTAAAAACATGACCATTCACTACACCCTGTTAGGTCCTTTCAGAAGGCTCAGTCTTTCAAGGATGCCTTCAGTTACCCTGGTAAAGACTCTGCTTAGACATTATGTAGTCTTTCATTGGAAAGGTGAATTTTTGGAGACCAGACAAGTCTGCCTGTTGGAAATAATTTTAGAGCCACTGGTACAGGAAGCACAAAGGTGTAAATTTGTGATGGGGAAAGGGAAATTTACTATATTTAATTTTATTTAGTTTAAAGACGATAGTAAGTCATATATGCTTCTCACTCCTGTGGTCAATGTCTTGGTGGGGGAAGATTTCTTATTGAATGCTCTTTGGGAAAGGGACTTCTTAGGGCCTTTCCCACATAGTGGAAAAATATCCAACAGATTTCTCTTAGAACAGCAATGACATCACAATAGAAAAAAGCTCCACATGGGAATTTTCTGGGAAGAGGTTTGAAGGAGTTTGTAGAAGGAGGTAATAAAGGCATCTTCACAGTCAATGTCCACAATTTATCATGTTGAGAATGAAATCTTACGTGTAAAACAGCCTTGGATGAGAAAAAAAAGAGAACCAACTTAACAATACTAGTCATCAAGAACTCTCATGCCCAGGACTAGACTCTTCCATAATGCAAATCGTTCTAGGTTTATTTCCAAGTGTCAAAGCCCTGTGCAGGATTGGATGCTTGTGTCTAGATTGCCTCTCACAACGGGACATCTCTTATACATGCTTACAAGTACTCTGAAAGTTTAGGGGTCCCCATGTGCTCATGAATGATCCCTGCTGCATTAACCCTTTGGAAGTTGCTGTTGGAATGGTAATTGAGGAAATCACAAGGCTGCATTATTTATGGAGATCATCTGGTCTCACAGTTCACTATGCAATATGGAAAAAAGGTGTCGCTGGATATCAAAGGCCATGACATCTGCAGAGGGCCACATCTTTTTCCAATATCACTGTTTTGAGCAGGGAAAAACGCCTCCTTTCTGAGCTCTCCTGGATCACTGATTTTACTCAGAGCCTGCAAGGAAGGTCTGCAAATCGAAAGGTATCAGTGAATAGTTTGTGAGTTATTTTGTGAGCAGAGTACAGATCATTAAAGCCAACTTCCCTTCTGTTTCTAGTCAATTCTCCTATAATTTAATCCCTTTACAGTAATAGAAAATACAGAATGAGTGAATGGCAGAGTCTACAGAGAGATAGTCATGTAGAAGAAACAAAGAGCAGTTGGTTCTGCCCAGGCCTGGACTAGAGTCAGGACTAAGTCTGTGACTGACAAAATACATCTAGCTCTGAACTCAGCACATTCCTTTGTGTGTAGGGAACATGGTTTAAAGTGGCAGAAGCAACTCGGGTCTGAAGAAACCCAGTGATGTGATTTGACTCGCATCAGTCCCTAATTTGCTGTTTCTACATAAGATCACTGGAAAACACAGCGAAGTTGTCAATGTGCTTCCGTTGCCCGTGGCAAAGAAGCCGCACCCTTGACATGCATCATCTGGAGCTCTGCTGTTTTTATAGTTCGAGTCCATGTGGTACAAAGGCAAGGCTGGGCAAGTCGAGAAGAAAATAAAGGCAGGCCCGTGGCATACCCAGAAGGGCCACAACCCTGCCTATGTTTCTGAGCATAACCATTTCATGGAAAGAACAGCATAGACTTACTCATATACCAGGCAGTCCTGGTAGATGCAAAGAGATCCCAAGTTCCATGGCACTGATAAAGCAGGCCAAAATATGTTAAATTTTGGGTTTACTTTTCTTCAACCTCGGCGGCTTCGTTCTCCTAAAAGAGATAGTGAGAAAATCCATGTAAGTTGCTGCAGAGCAGACAGAAGACATGCTGTTCCTTTTGTTTGCTTATTCCTTCATGACTATGCCAAAAAAAGATGTGGAACATGTTACTTTGCGAATTCTTCCCTGAGAAAGCACTTGACTGATGCTGAAATATGGCTACTTGGCTTCCTGGGCTGTCAGTTGTGATTTACCAGTTCTGCGCTCTCAGCTCATTTCTAGAAGCAAAGGCAGCAGCTACGAAGACAGTAGCACAAATACAATGAGGCTGAGGGTGGCTTTAGGATGTGATCACATTGCAATACCGTAGTCAGTTGACTTACTAGTAGAGGAACTCCTAGAAAAAGAAGAAAATGCTGCTTGTCCCCCTTTCTTTCTGCATGAAGACTGTTGGAAAAAAGAGCTTTCTTCCCATGCACCTCTGTTTTCATCACAGATGTTTGTGCCCTGGTGCATTTTCTTCAGTCAGTGCTTTGATGACCTCAATTTCGAAGGCTGCAGAGAGAAGTCTTCCACTGCCCTGAGACTTTCCCACTAACAGATCTCTCTGTTAAGCTATTTTACGTCCCCGTAGCTTCCTTTCATTAACTACACTATCTTCTCAAACTGTATGAAATCCTTCCTCTTAAATAGGATTTTTATTTTACATGATATATATGGAGGAGAAGGAGTCCCATGCATGCATTGTGCCATCTTCATTCTGTGGGGGTTTTTTTGGACATACCCAAAGACCATTAATCTGATAACACTGTACTTCCAGGTGGCATTTCTTACCCACATTCATGTGCTCTTTGCCACACACCATGCAACTGCAGTTTGAATGCATTATAAGCCATAGACAGAGATGGAGCAGGAGGATTAAAAAAACAAATGTTAAATGGAACTGTGGATAGATTTGACATCCCAACATTTCCTTATCTAACAGCAGATACATTTATTATTGTACATTTGTACATTTCCAGCAGTGTAGAAAATGCCTTTTCCAAATTCCATGCATTGAAAGATATTTTGACCAACAAGGGGGATCCCAATATAATCTGTTCAGTCCAAAACTTCAGCTCTGAAACCTCTAAGATGTGAATATTTTACATGTCTACAGTTATGCTTAAGAAACAAAGGTGGCACCCTCTTCCAGGTTCAGATTGGATATAAAGGCCATATTAATGTCATCTAACCCAAAAATGATGAAGTCTCCAATCACTGAGGGGCACCGTGCTAAAGCAGTCAGCAAACAGCCTCAGCAGGCTGGATGAGAAACACAGATAGCTCTGTTTAGAAGGGAGCTCTTCTGTGTTCAAACCTCTTGAGTTCCTCCAACTTCCAGAGGTCTTGAACTTGATGCTGCTGCAGTGCGCCTCAGCAGGTCCTTCTGCTAACCACAGAGTGCTTTGGATGGGCAATGCTAGCTTTGAAGCTGGCAAGAGCCTGGAAACTTTGCATAAAACAGGGCAGCTTCAAGGAGGAGTTAAATACACAACTGCAGCCCTTTTCCTGACAGCAGAATAGAACTAATCACCATTAGTCACACTTGCAGAACAATTAATACATTTTTCCTTTGCTAAACAAATGCAATTTGCAAAACCAAACCATACAAAAGGGTGGAGGGGTTTTAACACATGCCAGTTGGATTTGTTTTGTGTGTCTCCAGATGGCAGCGAGTAGAGAACAAGGCTACATCTCTCGGCGTGAACAAGAATCTCCATCTGCAGCCTCTGTATTCCACAAAGCCTGTGACTCATCCAACTGCTTTGTACTGGCTGAGCTACTGCTGGGTTTGTATAACCATGTCTTCTCAGGACTGGGTTCCTAAGTGCCTCAATAGGCCCAGGTCTGCAGATGGTTAAGTCAGAAGAAGGTAGATCTAAGCACATCAGGGATCTTTAACCAAATCTGCCAACAGCCAAAGAGTTCAGGGTTCTGTTTCTGTCCCTGAAAGCCCATCTGCCCCACAAGCTCTTGGAATAATGCCCAACACAACCGACTGACCTTCCTGCCCATGTGTTTTATACTCAGATTGCAGAATGCTTTTTAAAGTTTTGAAAGCATTCGCTTTCCCAGAAATGTGAATGAAGACAGGTCATGCCCATCTATACAGACTGACCACAGATGCCTTTCTCATCTCTTTTCTTTGGCAAACTGTACCTCCCATTTTTGTGCAGGTCACTGTAGAAAGAAGATGTCCCTACACTTTGTGTGACCTACCCCCTCTGGATGAGAGGCTTCCCTACAAGACAGAATGATAGTTTCATACCAGTAGGACCACCAGATATAGGCAGTGATGTAACAGTCCTTCCTAATACTCCTCTGACACAAAGTACTGAAATAGTTATGAACTATTTCATAACCATGAACTTAGGTGAGTGGAAGTCTCTATCCATGCAGGTGCATCACTTCCGTAGACATTTGGACACCTGTCCCATCTGTGTGTTGGTGAACTCTGCTGAAGTCATACAGTGGAATGGATCAAACAACATCTGGGTTTCCAGCTCTATCCCATCTAAGTTTTGTCTTTGGTTCTCTTAATGCCCAGATTTTTGTTCCTCTATGAGAAGTGATGAGTTTACATTTTTCTGTGCTACTGTAGCTTGAAGAATCCTATTCCCGACTCTGTAACCTTCAGAGGTAACTCAGGATGAAATGAAATGAATAAATGAAATAACATTTTTATTACCTAACCATGGACAATAAAAGAGAACAAGAGCATTAGATAGAAGAAGAGTATGAACCTCTTTCTTTCAGCACTGGCTTAGTCTTTATACCATGTTACTCTCCATAGTAAATGGCAATCTTCCCATATCAGACATGTATCAACGAAGAGTTTTTAGGTTTCTTTGTTCATGGGAGATACAAGTGGGAGAAATTTGTGGAGAAACTTGACAGATATACATTTATGTATTTGTAATACAGAAATATCAGCTGCCATGGAGATATTAGGCCTAAGGACTATGTGACTGCTGTCTAATGCCCAGCCTTTTGAAGTGCCAACCAACTACCATCATGAAAGGGGTGGACAACTAGGTATGACTGTTGTCCCTACTCTCTGCTCACTAGCTGCTACAGAATAGAAATTCACCCCTATTTCCAAACCAAGAAAGGCCAAAACTACTTCTGGGTGCTACTGGGAGCCTGCCAGCACATATCACATAACTTCAGGGTTTAGATGGGGGGGCTTTACTCTGCTCACCACTACATGGGAGCACAGTGCCTGTGGGAATTCATGCTTTGGTCGATTTTACAAGCTCTGAATGCATAAGACTGAATTTATAGAGTTTTCTTATTGCTGTTTTTTCAGTATAGTGGCTCCCTCTGTGAGAAGGGAGGCAAACAACCAGCTAGAACATTAGAAAGTATTGTATTTATCGGGTCCCGAAGTCATCAAGAAAGTGGGAGGCATTAAAAAATATCCTCTCAGGAGAGATACAGATTAGACTTTGAGTCAGCCCTACAGCCAGCCATTTTAAAAGGCCCCAAAACAGGCTTAACTATTTTAAAATGATTTAGCTGGTGAAACTCTGCCATATGAATTACTTGGCGGAATTAAGGAGATGAGAATGATGAGGAAGGAGTGAGGGGCTTTATCGATTCAGCACTAAATGTTCAGCTGAAAAAGGGAGGGCAGGCAAGACAGCTCAGAGATGCCTGTGATTTCCAAGCGATCCATGAATGTTTATCAGGATGTCATGTCTCTGACCCCAGAATGGGATGCAAGCCAATCGGTATAAAAAGATACTCTTATATTCCTGGCATAGTTTTGTGGTGAGCAGAATCTGCTGTATGTATATTTTATGTTTCAGGTTGCAGGGCTCTGTGTGGGAGTTTTATATAATGTCTTTTAATATTTATTTGGTTAAACTTTACAGTTATGATCCTTAGAGAAAATGATTCTCAGATGCCGGATCATCTGTATAATTTGAATGAGATTATGCACACAGAGACAATCTCTTAGTCACACACAGCAGCATCTCTATCATGTGCATTCCTCTAGCCCTTCACTTCTAAATATTCCCGATAATATATTTATCCTCACAGCCAGTAAGGGTAAACCAGTGACAGTCTCCCCATGGCAGATTGATGCCCAGACACATTGGCAGACAGTGCCTACACTTACGTGTCTCCCTGGGGTCCCTGTGGTTAGTAAAGGCAAACTGATATGTTCAGAAGGTGTCTGAGACTACCGAAGACCTAAACTGCCTGTGGAAGGCAGAAATGTCCAGGAATATTTGCAGGTTCCCTGCAGAACCAGTAAAGCACAAGAGCTTCAGCAGCTGATTGTCAAGATATCCATGTCCAGACAAAGCTGAAGTCACCTCTACAAGTGACTTTTTCTCTTCAGACTTCCTTCCCTCTGTCTTCTCTGCAAGGATCCCCATCTACGGGTCTGACTTGTAGCAGGGAAGATGTGCCTGTTGTTGCCTCATTTCAGACAATCCCAACTTGAGAGCACAAGTGAAAGTTGTTTACAGTTTAAAAAAAAATGTTCAACTGGAAAGATGAATGTAGGAGAGGACTATGTTGGCTGACAGGATGAAGTCTGAATAAATACAGCCACTGGTGGAAGAATATTCTAGCTAAATACCTATTCCTGCTGTATATCACAGCAGGAGGAAGGATGTTCTCCAACACGAAGTGGATCCTTTGTTTGTTGGCCATTCCAGACCACAGAAACTGGAACAATTTCCTGGTGGAATGATGGTCAAACAGATCCAAGAGTCCTCCACTGGTAACGTGGAGACACCAAAAATATTCCAAACATTATCCCAGCATGTTAGCCTGCTCCCTGCTGTTTTCTGCAGTTCTAAACTTGTATCATCACAATTGTGTTCATCAGGAAAAGCTTTCGGTGTTGTGCTTCACCCAGCAGTATCTTCCATGTGGAGCTCCCCGATTTCTGAGCTCTTCAGAAATTACTAAGAAAAGGCTAAATTAGCAATCATCTACTCTTCTACCTCTTTGTCATGGTTTATCCCATATATAAATATACCCAAAAGGTTAAAGAGAGTTATTGTATCATTTTAGGTGCATGAAGAAAAGAACTGCTCAGAGGTTGAGTGATTAAACTGTGTATGGGCTGGATTTGTTTGGTGGTGGTTGAACCAGCTCAGATGAGCGATGAGACAAACATGTGCCACGCAGGCCACCAAAACTTGAGTGGCTTGGAGCAGGCCAGGGCAGGCAAGCATGTGGGTCTAGTCACACCAGTGAGAACAATAATGTCTTTACCATTCACATGTAACTGGAGCAGCCAAAGATCTGTCAGCACAGTAGTTCTCATTAAACGTAAGCATTTGCCAGTGGTGAGTGGAACCTGGCATTTCCCAGGCAGAAATATGTGTGCAGACAGTGTGTGCTGCACACACACACTCAGACTGAGGTTTCTGGGAAGCATCAAGCTGTACAGCCACTCGGTTCAGGCTCTTAAGACCAACATCTTTGATTTGCACATGGCTTACTGCACACTGAAGAACCTTCTGTTCAGTGTGGGCACGGTCAGTCCAGAGCTTCCAGGAAGCACAGGGCTGTGGGCAGCAGAAAGGGTTGGGATTTTCAGGTGTAATGGAGATACGATCAGTTTGTTTCCTTTGAGCTCTACACAGTAGCTCTCTGCCCTTCCTCTTGGGTAAGGAAATCCTGGACAAATATCAAAAATCCTCAGATTCCACCAAAAATTACTGCCAAGTGTAGGACAAACGTATGTCTATGTAAAGGCAGATGTGAAGTACCTCAGGCTGTTGCACAGACACCAGGGACAGTCAAAAGAAAATTTAGGCTCTAATCACTACTATGCTGTGTTATGTTTCCCCTCGCATTCCTGTGTGGGTAGGAGGGAGAAGGAGAAATTAAATATCCTGAAGTTGAATTTAGGTCATCAGGAGTCTTCAGGGTTAATGGGAACTGTTATTGCTGAGATGCCAGGGAAAACTATTTCAGAACTATCAGCACTGCCAAAAAGAGCAAAATGAATCAAACATTTGAGTTCCTGTGTAGGAAGTAAAAATAATTATTCTGTTATTTATTGCCGTTAAAAAAGTCTTATTTCAGCCAAACAGTCTGAAAAAAAAGCATTCAAATTTTATGTGTTTGTGGCTGTAGGAGGATTTGAGTTGGATGGTTTAAATGAGTCCCTGTGTGTGTGTAAATGTCCCAAAATGCCAAATAACCAAGGGTCCGAGGAGTCTGAATACGGCTGCATTTGAACTTTGGGAAAATTCAGATTCATGCCCTGCTTGTATTTTGGCACAACAAACTGAGCCAAAGCCTTTACCCAAACACACCTAGGGCTGGGAAAAGTTCAACCCTGCATCCAGTCTCTGGTTCCATGCCTATTGCTGCCCTAAGCAAGCATGAAATGGGCTGCATAGGCCTTTTGTGTGTCACAGATGAACCAATATATTTTCTGGTTCAGTTTGGAAGTGTGTCTTATTGCAGCTTCATAATGAGCTGTGTCTACAGCAGATGTCAAAAGCCAAATTAAAGAAGCTTATTTTCCATCCTTGACTATTTCCTGAGAATACAAACTCTTTGCGAATATTTAAATCTGCATGATGACCTGTGTTTCTCCAGTGGCAATGTTTTGAGAGCTATGAGAGAAACCAGGAGCCAAATCCCAATCTCATGTTTTCCTTCCCACACCACTGGAAGCCAAGACTTGTGCTGAGGCAGCATGCTTGGACCTCCAAGGCACTGAGGGAGATTCTCCACTAGAGAAGTCAACCAGAAGCTGTAACCAACTGCCTGCACACACTCCAGTGCTTAGCTGTGTCTCCTCTGGCTGCTGTCCCCTCCTCAGCTTTTCTTGGAGGACTCTTCCAGTGGAAGCCCTGTTTTTGCAGGCAGAACACCTCCAGCTGTTGCCAATGGCGGGCTCTCACCTTCTACCAGAGTGGGCTATAAAATAATGATTTCCCCACTAGCTGCAGTATAGACATGCAGAGTAATAGAAAAATCACATTACAGCTATCAAATTCTGCAGAATGGTTCAATAAACACAGGTGACAACCCAATTCCCTGCTACTTCTGTGGAGAGATCTAAAATAACATATGTAGATCCTCTGCATCCTCATCCTTGTCCTTTTAGATGAGACTTTGCCACAAAAGCATTTAAAAATAAAAGTGTGAGAGTTACTGTTTTCTAGTTTTGGAATATCACTGGGAATTGGTCCAAGATTGGATCTTACTTAAGGGAAGATTTCTCCAAAGGGAAGTTCCACATGAGACGAGTGCCCTAGGGATGGAACAGCTCTTGGCTGCTGCTTTTATGAGATGTATCTGGACAGGCCAGAGTGAGCTGTAAATGAGACATGATCAGAGTTCACTTTACAGGGCCCATTTCCCAGCCGTGGCCACCTCCAAGGCTGCACAGTTCACAGGGTGTATTCACCTCCTTGAAAACCAGGGCTGTCTTGACAATCTGCTCCAGTCCTGATTGTCCTGATCTTTTGGTTATGTTATTGGTGACCCTTTACACCGTGTTTAATGGCTTTATGGGAATCTGGGAAAACATCCAATCATTCATAGTTGAAATATTGCACTTTGGAATTGGTACCAATACAAGCAACCTTGTACTTTATAAAACTGACTGGGAACTGGTTTCCCACCCCTTTTACTCTTCCAAGAACTGCAGCCACCACAATAAAGTAGCAGTAGAATTTATGATCATTTACAGTAAGTGGAAACAAGGCGCTTTTGGTATCCCATCTCTGGTGTGGCTATTTTGCTTAAAGCACTGAGGCTCCTAAGAAACGCTTCATGCACAATTACAGGCAAGTATCTACCAGGCCTTTCAAGATGACTTAATTTGCCCAAAAACTAACAAAAATCCCTTTGCAGTTGCAAAATAACACAGATGTAAGCTCAGATCAAGTGGCCCACAAAGGCAGCACTGCTGACTCAAGGCCTATACAGATTCTCTCTCAGTTATTTTTTCACTTCTTTGCCATCAGTATATTTCATAAAAGTCACTCCTCATGGTAAGGCTCTCTTATGCATCCAGTATCGCTCCTGACAAATGCAAAAGCAACTTTAAAATAACCTGGACAGAGATGAAGGCAAGTGACCTTTACTTCAGAAAGAATTAAGAGAGGGAGATCTTCCCAGTTTGAGTGATGGCTCTGCAATTCGAGTTAAGACAAACACAGCTCCCAGCCCATCGTTCCAGAATATGAACTATTTTTAAAGGAAGGAGATGTTATGTCTGTCAACCTGCCCAGAAATCCTCTAGCCGGCAAAAGGAATCTGAAACCGAAGATTGTCAAAAGCCAAAAAGGAATATTTTGCAAAGTTTTCAGGGGTGTTGGGCCTGAGGAGAGGAAGAAAAAATCCTAGCAAACATAGCTGGGAAAACAGATTGGCCATTGACTTATAACAAGAGCTTAATCTGCTGCAGTCAAACGTGTGCATTCCCAGGGCTGTGGCTTGCAGGACAGAGAGCAGCCAAACGGAGGAAGTGCTGCCCATGGTCTCATTGTGCATAAAAAGGGACTGAGCACATAATATGGATAAACCTGAATTATATGAGGGAGACAAACTCCCCTGCTGTAGCTCCTGTGCCTTCTGGTATTGCAATTCAGGAGCTTCTGTCATAAGGAGTCAACATTCTGGAAAAAGTTGGGTTTGGTGTGTGAGTAGAAGACCTTGGAAGGGGCCATGACCTCAGAGAGCACCCTTTGGGAAGCACACCCCCATGAACCTTCCTGGTCCCACGGTGTCAGGAAGGATTTTCATTATTAATTATCCATAAATGAGGAAACTCGGGCGCTGAGAAGAGCAGATCCCCAGGTCACAAGGGGATCAAGGGCGGTGTTGGATTTGAAACACAAGCCCCAGACATAAACAATATAATTTAGTGTTTCCCAAAACGCTCTATGACTCTAGGTGTGGGGAGGTAAGAGGAATGGGTGAAAACAGAAAGGCTTCTTAAGAGTTTCTTCGAAGACTCCTAGTCTCGGATCCTCAGAAAGAAGTGGCTATTTGAATACACATGAAGCGAAGCCCCTAAGGCTGCAGTCAATAGTGCATGAAAATATCCTTTGAAAAAGA
Organism: Oxyruncus cristatus; assembly: GCA_013399855.1. Classification (NCBI taxonomy): domain Eukaryota; kingdom Metazoa; phylum Chordata; class Aves; order Passeriformes; family Cotingidae; genus Oxyruncus; species Oxyruncus cristatus. The sequence goes on along the minus strand of VXAY01004932.1, from coordinate 598,840 downwards.
AGGCATAATATATGATGTTACATATGGTGCATATTTGCTTACATCAATCCTAGAGAGTTTAAACAGTGTCTGCTGTACTACATACAGTAGGAAATACCTGTAATAGATAAGGCAGCAATGGAACACAGAGCTTGAAGAGAGCCTGAAACAGTAGCTCCAAATTGCTCCTTGCCCTCGGGGCTTGCTTTTTATTGGTTTCACCACTTAAAGCATGAAAAGAAGTGCTACATGAAGTGCTACAAAAGCTGCTGTCCAAGCCTTTGCTGAATGTACGTACTCAGGGGGAAAGGCAGAGGACTTTCACCTTTTTTTGAAGGAGGCTCAGCTTTCAAAACTCGAGGAAAACCTAAATCATGTTGTCTCTCCAACACCCAATTATGAACTGAACTGACAAGGCAGGTTGGTTTTCTCCCTCTGTATCGATGCATTTTTGAAGTCTGCTCTGCTAGTTCTGATACCGTTCTTTGAAAATTGTTGTAGTTAGTTTCAGGGTTAAATAACCTGAAAGTGAAATGGAGTGGCCAAAACTGACTGACTTTATTTTTCTTTTTTTTTTTTTCACCAAGTGACCCAAACCACTATGATTTGGTCTGACAAAGTTCTCTCCTTCCCTGCCCTAATTTCTCATTGTGACCACGGGGGAGAAAAAAACGCCACTCTTTGGGCAGGTCTGACTGATAGGCTCACCTGCAAGTGACCTCATCTTTCTGTGGCTGATTTGAAGGCAACATGTGTTCAATCCAGAAATGCTGTTTGCTCGTGGTCCTGTAGTACACAGAGATAGTTTTTGCTAAAAAATCTCTCTGCAAAAGGAAGCAAAATCATAGAAACCCGCTCCGACTGCTGTATAGACACACAGGAACACGTAGATTTTTCTTGGCAAAAGTAACCCATGGCTTCAACACAGTGAAAACAGGAGCCAGAACAACATACCAGAGGGCAGGAAAACTGAAAATAAAAATCTTACACTTCTTCACATGATCTTTTGCTTTTAAAAGCCTTACTAAGACAGCATGCCAGTAATTATGCAGTTGCACTTTATTCTTCATTTAAATGCACTAAATAGAAAGCACCATCAACCAGGGGGAAAAAAGCACATCCATTACTTTAAATCACCACCAGTGGAATTTTGCACTGGCTTTGAGAAAGCAGTCATTTGACTTTAGAGGCTATAGGGCAAATGAAGGGTTGTTACCCTTTCTGTCTCAGGAACGAAGCCCTCAGATTGGTCAAGCTTCATTTCGAAAACTAGGGGCCCTTTTAAAAATTCTGTCAAAAAACTCCGTCACCCTCTAGCAGAGCCCTCCTCAGTGAATCCTGCAGGTGGAAACACTCTCCCTCTTTACCCCTGCAGCAGGATCTGCTACTGTTTGAGGTAAGGCAACAGAAGCTACTTGCAGCTTCTCCCCAGGATGATTTTTCTTACTTTTCATCTCTTTTTTTCAGAACAAAAAAGCTGCTTAGTGAAATGCTAATAAATGTTGTTTAAAGAAAAAAACTATTTGAGCTGTTATATAAATTGCATATGCCACTGCATGCTTTCAAAATCACCCTTTTTGCTTTATTTGAAGGCATATTGAAGGCATAAAACTCCTTCTCTAAAATGAAAATGTCAGAACACAGCAGAAAAGGCTCAGAAGAGCCTGTATATGACATCAGCTTTGATTTCTTCCTCCCTCTTAATTCTGAACAAACATAGCCAGTATTTTCAACAGGGTTAAGTACTCAGAGGCTGGGCCAGGTTGAGAGCAGACCAAACTTCTCATTCATGTATCAAGGAGAAAAAAAAGCATTGTGTCCTGAAGCCTTCAAAGTGAAAAAGCACTTCAGGCTTCGATTTGCACAGCCACCTGCTTCTACTAGCTGGGAAAAAAAGGAAAAAAGTCAGGTTCTCATAATGTTTTTCACTGCAAACACGATCCACATAAGTATGGCAAGTACTCACTCTCTGAGCTCTCTGCGCACACCTCGGTGAGTTACTGGAGTTGAAAACCTCTCATCAGGGATTGCACTCAATGACTCTTCTCTCACTTAAACAATTCAGTGTGTAAGGGTGTGAAACCATCTGCTTTTATTCCTCGGAGAGCTATTGAATTCATTGTCATGGCAAAGATTCCTCGCCTACAAGATTCCATTGACTATAAAAGAGAGGAGGAAAGACAAAAGAGGAGAGGCTGCGATTAAAGTGGACGCACTACCTGAGTTATTTTACAATTTATAATCTCTCCCGGTAACTGCTGTCTCTGTAAACTCCAAACAATCAGGTTTCAGCTAGTGTGCTCCTCACTTTGCCCTCATGGCATGATCTGATGGTCTCTGGAACATCTGCTTTCCCCATCAGTCTCAGAAATAGACAAGACCAGGATGTGGGGAGAGGAGTCCAAATGAATGGCAGTCCTGGAGCTCCTGACTTGGATACAACTTGGTTCTTCAGTAGAGCTGCTTATAGAACTTGGATCACTACAGGTTCCTAAGAACTGGCTCTAAGAGACATTGTATGACAGGAATCTCCCAAAACATCACCACACATCCTTAATTCAAAGATTAAAGCCAGAAGGGTATTTTTGTGTCCTTCATCCTCACGTATTCTATTCTACCCAGAAACCTTTAAATGAAGAACAAAGACTGAGATTAGCCCCAAATTATCCTTTCTTGAGGAAAGGAAACTCTCAGCCATGAATATCCAGATGCCAGAACCCAAAGCCTCTTCAGAGTCATGAAGATAATGTCCACAAGAGGAACCACGCCAGGGTGTGGAATATCCTTAGCTCTCTTCCACCCTTATCTCTGCTGAACAAATGTAAGTTTGAGTGACCCAGGGAGGATTCCAGGATGGACAGTAGTCTGTCTCCACACTGCTACAGGACAGCGCTGGAGCCTCAGCATCATGTCTTAGGTATAAAGGATCTGTCAGTGAGGTGATAGAACAAACCCCTGTGACATACCAAGTTCATCTGAGGAAGGGCAGACAAACAAACACCCAGTGAGTGGAACTAAGAGCATCTCAGCAGTACGTTCCTCAGGACAGCTGCTGCTCAACCAGCCTGGAGAAGACTTTTAGCTTGAGAATTAAATAATTTCCAATAATAAAAGTATGAATCCATGCCAAATCATGAGTATAGTTCAACCAGCAGGCCAAAGCAGATCTGGAGCACCCTACTACTCCAGGTGAAGCCTTCCTCCCTAAGAGTACCCAGACCACAGGTCTGTGTATGCTACTGCCCAGCTTCACCTGTGTCCTTTATCCACCAGAGCAGTGACTTTTATTTGTGATCAAATCCTGCTTCAGTGACTTTCTGTGAGGCTCTCTTGACTCACCCGACAAAGCCTACAATGACCCTTGAGGGGGTTAAGTGGATCCCTCCTTCTCTCTCCCATATAGTCAACACCTCACAGTGCTCACAAGGGATTCTTCTCCATCCCATGCCATCCCATCGTGTGATCTCCCTGTCTTTCCACTCCTTGGATCAGTTCCAACAAAGGCTTTCAACAACTAGCAAGCGAAAGTGTCTGCTCTGTTGGTGCCCAGGTTTAGGATCTCAGCTCACTTCTTGGATTCTGAGCCCTCCAAAATGTCAGGGACATATTCCATTCTCTCTGGCACTGGTAAGGATGGAGAACAGAATATTGTTTCTGACAGAAAGCTCTGACTAAAGACTGCCCTGAAATAAAGGGGAGCAAAATATTTCCAGCTTCCTCACCTGGCTGCAAGACTCCCCCAAAGACCTAGTTTACCAAAATGCGCTCCTTTATTCAGCTTTTGCTGTGCATTTTCTGAGAGCCCAGATTTCTTTCTGCGAGCCCAGATTTCTCTCTGCCTTCCAGTTTGGTCTTTGCTGTTGTTGTTTTTAAGGAGTCTGTTTAGATACGAGAAACAGCATGTTCCAGCACACAGTGCCTGGCTCACAAGAGCGTGGGGGTGCCAGCCTGGGAACTTCATTAGCAGCCTTGTTTAGAGAAAAGGGTTAGTTAACCACAAAACTGCTCTGCTGATAATTTGTTTAACTGCTCCCGTGGTCAGAAGTGTGGTCAGGCTCACAGCATCCAGGAGCTGTTAATCACCTGTCAGCGGGCTCTTGCAGCGTCTTCTGCAATTGCAGCCCTTGTCGTTTGAGGCCCGGTCAGCAAGGGAAATGAAAAGAGCAATATTCAAAAAGCTTTCAAGAGCGAGAGAGCAGAGTTGTGGCTGAATCTCATCTGTGGTGTATCTCATCTGGGAGTGGATTTGATTTGCTAATGGAAACCCCAATTCTTATGGCAGTAAGGGACCGTTCAATCAACGTTGTTTTGCAGCTGAATTTTTAATGAAGCCATACAGCCTGTCTGTCTTTTTTCTGTTACTCCTCCCCATCCCTTACAACTTCTGAACACATGGGCCAATTTCAGCAAAACTGCACACATGGGAGAAGTCTTGTGCATATTATGTTCCTACATCTCACAAAATCAGGGCAGAAGAGAAAGTGCTTAATGCCCCTCCTGGCAGAATACTTTCAGTGCAATCTCAGCTCTAATGTACCTGAGACAACATCTATCTCCTGGGATGAACGCAAGTGCCCAAATTGCAAAAAAACTTGACGTCTCATCTTATTAGGGACATAAGCCAGATATGCTGAAGAACAGAGCATGCTTTACTGATGCCCAAACAGTCCTTATCAATGAGCCAGAGTTGAGTCTGAGTCTCTCCCCCCAGCACCGAAAAACTTATCTGCAAATCAGAGAGGGGAAAAACCAGTGCTGGACAGGAGAATTAAGAGCAGAGCAGGGAATGTAACATCAAGTCTATATTAGAGGTATGTTTTACCCTTTCCCTGAGGAAAGAAGAAAACATGAAAGCTCAAAGTAAATGCATATTTCCAAGAAAAATGCTATTTTGATCACTGGCAGTGGGTATTTCATCATACAGGAAATTACTGTTAAGGGTCACTGTGCGTTAATTAAGCTTTACTTGCTCCGAATCACCTCATCACACCCCACAGCATGTGCACTGCCTTTACTCTGGCTCTGCACATCTAGTTCTGGGCACACACACAGAGAAGTGCTGTAAAGATGCTGTGCCTGCCATGCCGAGCACTGCTCCCTGCCACGCTGGCAGGCCACGCTGCGGGCTCTGCTCCTCACAGACATCGGAGCACCACCTCACCTGTGTCCCAGCAAGAAACGCCCGGCTCCGCTGCTTTCCCCCGGGGCCTTTCAGGGCTGTGATTTGCCAGATGATGTATGCACATTTTTGAGAGCCCCTGGGAATCCACACGTTGATTTTGATGGGCTTTAGACTGGCCTGTTACGCTCCAGCAGCCGGCTAATGCAGAACAGCGATTGCAGCAGGGCTGTGCTCCGGCACACGGTGTTAGTGGGGAGGCTGAACAACAGTGACAAGGAACAGATAGATGGAGAGTGACTTTGGCGGTAATCAGATACATCAGTGATGTGGGATTCAGACCAATACTCAGCGTGCACCGGAGACCCTCCCTGCCCCTCTGCATGAGGAAATCCTGTTTGGTTTCCACCTGGATGCAGGGGTATCCAGGTTCTGGAGCTGGGGGCTCCGAGAGAATAGTTATCCAGGCTCGACATCAGCTAAAATACATTGATTGCTTACTCTACTCTGGATACTCTGGACTTAATTTTCAGAGCAGCCAATAAGCAGAGCCATGGGAACCAGATCCAGTCCTGCTCTGCTGGATTTCAAGGCCATCAGGGACTCACAAGCCTCTTGGTTGACCTGCTGCAAAGCTGAGTCCATAAACCTCAGCCGGAGTTTCCTGCAAGTGGGCCAGGACGATGTGGGGAATGAGCTTAGGCCTGCAGAGCGGGGCTGGCTGGATTTCTGCTGGACTTCCTGCCAGCTACAACTATGGGACCTCTCAGGCTTCAGATGTTTTGCACCACGGTGTACATATAATATCATCTGGCCATGCCTTTCCATGCTGTATCTTGGTTAAACCCAGATATTTATGCCTATTCAGCACTCAGTTTATGCTAAATGAAAAGGACTGTTGCCAGCATGTAAAAGATATATGAAACGTTGATCTGCAAAACCTGGACACTGGCAAAGCTTTCTGCAGACCAGGGCATAAGCCTGCAAGCAAGATTTCTGTTTCCTTGCTGCCAAGGACCTCTTGTCTATCTCACAGAGTTTATTTCTGGGAAGGAAAAAATGGTCAATAAACATTAAATGTAACAAAAGAAAATGCCAAACTAAATCTGACAGACTTTCTTCATACCACTTCATTTTGTGGAAAAACAGCATCTGTCCACTTAAATTAGACCAAAATATTGAGAAGATGTTTCCTAATGAACTGGCAAATACAGATGCCAAAGGGGTGAGAGCTGAAATCTGGAGAGGATATTAGTTTTTTCCCCCCGATTCAAATATGATCTTTATTATTATTATTTTTGCTTCTTCTTTCCATTTAATTTGGCAGTGAACTTATAGAATAAGTAAGCTTTTTAGTGTTCTCCCTTCTGTGAACTCAGACTGAACACAGCCAAAATTAACTTCTCCCTGGGAGGTGAAGATAGAAGAAAAGGAAACCAATCTTCATTCCCTACCTCCATTTCCCTGACATTATATCCTTTATTTACAAGACCCTCACATCATCTGCATATAAGAAAGAAAATAATATATCAAATTGGAATCTGGAAATATTTATTCACTTTACAATGGCATTACCACAAGAAGTTTGATTTCTCATCTACTCCAGATTGCTCTGTGTAGGAATAGTCACCTCTTTAACCCACCACTGTGTTTCATTGGTGTAACAACAGAGTTTTGGAGGGTTCAAAGTATTTCCTTTCTATTCTGACAACACAGAGAAAAAAAAAGGAGTTGTTTCTGAGAAGGGGCCAAAGAGGGGAGGAAGAAGTTTGCCAGTCAAAGCAAAGAGTCTATTTGAAAGAAAATGGAACAAATAGGCTTTGATAATTTTTAGACATACACTTTAGAAGGTGTGTGCCTCTAGAAATCAAAATGAATACTTCATTAGGGTTTAGTTACAATACTAGTATCTCTGCTGAGCTCAGGCAGGCAGAGGGAGAGGTAAGAAAATTTGTAGATTCTGCTGGAAAATGTTCTGACTTCCACAGTGTAACACTTGTGACTTTACAATGACTTTACAATGTGACTTTACAATGCAACTTCTCCTACAGGTTATCTTTCAAATGTAGGTAATATAAGCCTGTCATATTTTTGTTTATGCTGCAGTCAGATATAAAGGTTGCAAATTTGAGTTGATCACAAACCTTGTCTAAAGCATGTGTGCACTTCCATGGCACTGTTAATCTGCAGTGTTTGGCCAGTTGAGATAACAGGGTGGTGTGTCAAACACGTGACATGTGTTATCTAGACACCACGAACACTTTTGTTGCAGGGACATGTTGACACAGCGCTTTCGAGTAGATGAAGACAACATGATGGCTCCACTTATGCTCAGGAACAAGATGAGTGTTCTTATGTTAATGTGTGTGTCTCCCCCCATGCCTAACACTGTCATCTTGAGCTTGCAGGGCGGAACTGGCTCAGATGAATTCAGCAACAGAAATGTTTAAAAACCGAACACCTTATTTTGGGTATGAGAGGGATTTCATTTTGTTACTGTGGAATCACAGAGAAAAAGGTAGTCAGTTCTTTTATACAGAAAACATGTACCTGCATGGGAACTTGCTTTTGGGTTGGTTGTTTTGTTTTTTTTTTTTAATGTTCTTTTCCTTTGTTAAATATAAAAACACATTATTTGAGACTGACAGGCTTGAGGACATTTGGACGGAGAAAAATTAAGAAGTACCGTTCTTGAGGTCCTTCTTGAACACTAGGAAAAAGCACAGACACGATCTCAGTGAGCATCACACACCAAATTCTGTCATGCCTGTATATATGAGAAATTACAATATTTCAGGTCTGCATCCTTGCTTGGGGCACTCCACAGTCCACTCTGAGCACCCTACTGACATCCCTCAATGGGCAATGAAGTCAGAAAGGGCAGAATTCAGCTGGGAAGCTGCATCTTTGGGTGTGCAAGGAGAAATTTAATCTCAAAATGAATAGTTCTTTATAAGCATGTCTACCCCATGACATGGAAGGCAACAGAGAAGGGCAAGAGTTGGTAGGGATCAGATCTGGAAGTATGACTGCCACATTTGTGGGATACCAGACAATGCCAGACCTCTCAGCTCCAAAGGTAGGACTGAAACAGGTGATTTCTGGAGGTCACACTACAGAAACCAACCCGAGTCCAGCTGTCTCCCAGGTTCCCTCTCGTAAAAGAGTTTCAGGGGAGGTGAGATTGCATGACAAATTCAATTAGAGATGAGCCTGAAGGGGAAAGAGGTTGTCAAAACAGATGATTAAAATGAATGCAGTTTGCAGCCAAGGGGAGTAACCAGCATTAAGTCATGCCCACAAGCAAGGGAAAATAACGCGCTAGAAACTACAAGGTAAAGCGGACTCATTTGTTTTTTCCATTGTGTTCTCCTTTTCCTCCCCTCCCACTCTCTGTAATGCTACTGCTTGGCTCCACATTAAATACTTTGACAGTCACACAAAATCATCTAACATTTCCATGGCAGTGAGACACTAAAACGTAAACAGTTTATTTCTCGTGAAATTTGTAAGGAAAACAAACATTTTACAAGGCTCCGGTTCCCTCTGCCTTTTCCTCCCCTGTAGCCCCCAAAATTATTGCCAATGCAAGAGGCAAGAGAGAAAACAGACCTTAAGTAAACAGAGTAGTGAGCGTTATTTACTATCCGCTGGTTATGTGCCAAGGAGATATCAACCTAGCAGACATTAGGAAAATATTTATCCAAGCATTAATATATTCTTTACACATGACACATTGCACATCATTATTTAGCTGGGCTGATAACATGGAAGCTTTACTAACAGCATATTTCTTCCTGTGCTTAGAAGTCTTTAAAGCGTTTTTAAGCCTAGCAGTAAATCAAAGCCCAGTCTGCAGATATATTCTGTATACACATGCATATTCCACTTTGGCCCTTCTAATCACACGGCTGAACGTCCATATCTTTTCTTCCCTGGAACCTGAATGTCATTTCGGTGATTGGAAAAGGAAAAGCAAAACAATCAGTGTCTGACACATCTTAAGTTCCTACTAAAATTCCCGGCAGCATCCCCCTCCATTGCTTAATGAGGGCACTGATCGGGTGAAGCAGATCAGATATTACAAGAACTGAGACAAATCTGGAAAGGCTCCTGAACAAATCAAGAAAGCCTTTAAAATGTCTAAAGCACTCTATTGTTTCAGGGCTGGGAGGTCGTGGGCTTATGCTGGTGATCTGTCAATATGTCTCTCCCCAAGATATATCCCAAGAACTCTTATTTTTGGTCTTATTCTCATATTTTGTTTTTAATAAGTTTGGCAGATGAAAATGTTTGGATAGTTCCCATCTGTCCTAGACACGGAGATGAACCCCTGACTGTTCTGACTGTTCCTGTGTAATAAATACCAGTTCCTAGATGCAGGAATTAAAGCAAACCTGATCGTACTGAGTGCAAATGGAACTAATGGATGCAGAATTAGAGGCATGTATTTCTTAACTGTTTAGTCAGCATAAAAGGTTTTAGGATCCACCGACCAGAGGACACCGCGGACAGAGCTCTGAAGAGGAGAGAGAGAAACAAGGCATGGACATGGGTGGATTAGACAGTGGGCCCCTCAGTTTCCTCACAACAGTTTCCTCAGACCTCACAACAATCCTACCAGGACTTCAAGCCCTTTACAGAGTTATTTTCAGTAACAAGCCTAGGGGAAAGACAAAGGTGTAGACACCAGTGTTCCATAACCCAGCACTGATCTGGAACACTTCTTGACGATGTCATTTAGCCAATCCTTTCTCTAACTACTAACAAAGCATTAAAATACTCCAGATATTACTATGCCTGTTTTATATGGAAAGCTATAGCCTGGAGAACTTTAGTGACATGACCAGAGTTGGTGATACTCAGGAACACAAACTGAGTCATGACTCCTCTTGTCCTGTCTGAACTCCCAAGCCCTCATCAAAGAGCCTGGACAGTCTTTACAGCTACAGATTTGTGCAATGATCCACAGGGACTCGTAAAGGCTAAAGCTGCCTTTAAAAATGACTTCTTAGGCATGCAAAGGCATAAAGTTAAAACTTCCTGAGATAAGTTGTAACTTACAGCCCCAGCCCACGCTTGTCTACTAATCCATCTTTTCAGTGAAAAATGTCGCCAGGAATTGCAATCATTCTCTTCAGAACAGCAAGATCCACAGGCCACTCAGTCCAGCAGCATCATGCTTTCACTTAGTCGGGGATTTGTCATGCTCTCTACCAAAGGGCTAACTTAATAATGTTCAAATAATGTATCACGTTAAGAGGAGAAATAAAGAAGGGAATTGTTAACACAGTGAGATTTCCCCTGAACGCTTGAGGGTTTGAAGTCTGGGTCCTGCAACACGTGTAATTGTGTTCCTCTGGGACCTGGTTTTCCAGCTCTTGAACCATAACTGAAAGTTCAACCCCCCCAAAATCTCTAAGACTTCTGAAGTGAGTGAATTGTTCTAATTAGGCTTATGACTGTTGGTTTGCAGTTTACCAGTTGTGGTGCACTCCAGCCACACGTTTGACAGAAATAAATGGAAGGGAGAAAAAATTCTGCGCATTATTTCCCAGTGAGAAACTCTAGAAGAGATAAGAACATTTCACAAATAACTGATAAGCTACATCCTGCTGGTGTTTGTTTTTATTTGTATTAATGGATTAACTGAGCTGAATTGAAGATTCTGGGTGAGGAATGTCTCCAAGATTAATGGGAAGACAGCACTCATGTGAGTGATGCTCAGAAGGGACTGAACATTGCCGATTGATTTAATGGCAAGTTTAAGGCTTGCTTAAAGAAATGAGGCTTCATCTGAACAATTCATAGATTTTTTTTTTGAGCCCAGATGGGATTGAGTCCTTTCCAACTCAGCATATTCTGTGATTCTGTGATTATCTTCAGGCTGGTCTCTTGTGTGGTAAAGGTTCAACAGCAGCTGCCACAGACCCATTAACTTCTGTTTAACACCTCTGCAGGCAGTCTGGATTGAGATAATTCAAATGACAGACACTGCACCTTCTCCAGAAAATTTCTTCCATTCCAATGCAACATTAATAGTCTAGAAAGATTCATAATTTTCACCTGAGTTACGAGTGACAACAACAGTATTCCAGCATGGCATATTTGGTTTGTTTAGAAAGCCCACCATCATATGTTTTGCTAGGATCTTTCCCAGGCTCAAGCTGACACCAGTTAATTCTGTTTCCTACATACCTCTGGGATATACATCTCTAGCCTAACTGGTGGAAAATTGGTTGTTGATGCTCAGGAAATAACCGATTTTCCATCTATTATAATGTGGCCTTACTGAAAGTATTATGCTGCTGATACACAAACCACTGATTACAGTTTTTAGTTAACAAATAGGTTTTGTCAACTGCCCCAGGCTCTGCCTAACAAAATTGTGCTTAACGGCCAAGGAGGCTGATTTCTTTGGGGGTATTGCTTAAATGGAGCACAGATCTACACACACACACAGCAGTTGCTATTCATCAGGCACTGGGGAAAAAAAAAGCCTGGCAGCAAGCCAGAAATGCAAAGCAGCTCTGAAAGTTGGCAGAGTAGTTTATAATTACTGCTATTAAAATATACACACACACATACACATACATATATATATATATATATATATATGTATGCCTACACACAGACATATGTCAGATTTGCTGAGATACAAAATGCCAATGCTAACTTCAGGGCAATATTTCTATGATGATTTCATTCCATGATTAAGTATTTCGGAAGGAAGATACAAGATATTAATTAAAGCAGAGGATAAATACCTTCTTAATTAACTGATGAAGTACAGTTTGCATGGAAGTGAATTCTTTTTAATAACTGCTCAGTGTGCCTGGGGCAATGTTTCAGCACATCCCCAGTTTTTCCCTTCTGTCATCCTCAAGGATTTCTAAATAAATGTTTAGAGACTAATTCTGATCTTGCTCACTGCGGTGGAATTACTCTGGGTTAAGAAATCAGAAAGTGAAATCAGAAGGGGAAATCAGGCCAGCTAATTTTGCTGCTTTTTCTTCCCCTTCGTCATGCAGAGCAGTATGGAAAGAACCACTCAGAGCAATTCAGGGATGAGATACTCTAGATTTGAACACAGAAGGAAGCAAGAGAGATGCTACTACAGGGCTTGACTACACTGACACTATCATCATGTAAGCCCTCCTGTGCTGTTGTTTGCTTACCATCTATGTGTTTCTGACACCCTGATTAGACACATGCCAGTCTAGAAACTTTAAAGAAGGATATTCTTGCAGCTATAGAATTGCCAGTGTCCCACAGCTATCCTTGTTTATTTGGTTTTTGCTTCATTTTGGTACATCTTTGCCTCACATAAAGCCTGTGAGGAGTGCTAGTTTAATATGGAGATGCTGAATATTTTACTTTAACATCCATGATCAACATGTGGTGCCGAGGTCATCTCTTTTCAGCACACTACTCAAACTCTCTTCTGAAGTTGGAATTATTCATTTCCTCGTGGCCTCTTCTATGTCATTTATCACAAAGGAATCCAAGCATTTCATAAATGATGATGAAAATGGGTTTATTTTCACAACTTGCTGGTAAGGACTGTTTGGCTGGTGTCACCACTGCTTTATGGATGGGTAAAGGATAGACATATGTATTAAATTCCTCATTTCTCCCAAACCTGAGAAATTCAAGTGGCCTCTGATTCAATATTTTCTAGCTGACAGTGCATCCTGGTTCCCTGTGTATGTTCTGACTACCTTTACCACAGTTCAAACTGTTAAAGTTTAGGGCTTCTATAAGCCTAAGCTTTACAAAGCCAGGATTCATCTTAATAATTCCTCATGAGAAACTGATTTAAAGATTTGCCCGGAGTTAGATCACAACCTGGTGGCATGCTCTGCCTTCTTCAGAACCTCAGGCTGAGCTTCTGGCTGCACTTTCCTCACTCCCTTCTCAGATTTGCACCTTTCCAGACCTCTGTACCAGCACACCCAAAACAGGCATCTCTGGGACTCCAGAGAAGACTACTGATGCCTGCTTTGCAGGAGGCATCTACTGGTTCCCTGGAGCCTCCATGGGAGTATTGGCTGTGGATCAGGTGCCTGTCCTAGGAAGTCCCAATGAATCTCTGACCTTGTGAACATTTCAGAGTTTTTTTGCTCTTTCACTACTTCTACTTCTAATGCAAGTAGTGCCTGGGACCCAGTAGGGAACACACATGGTTTTGGAGGACTTTTGACCTTCCCAGCCAGGGCTTTGCTGGTAGCAGAGGCAAATGTGTCCAGAGGGTAACTTGTTTCAATCTGCGGAGTGAGATCTTCCAGTGCACTAAGAAAAGGATGAGAATTTTGAATTGAGATGATCATGCATATAATTATCTGAAACTGTAAAGACTGTAATGAAAAGTGGTTGAATTAACATTTTCAGGGATATTTGGCTCTGTTACTGAACAGCTAACAAAGGAAATAGAGAAACTGCATGGTCTGGATGGGACGGACTTCAACGATGTGAACAAAGGCCAGATCATCCAGCTCCACAGCTTGTCACCTCGGATGAGCACATGGATAAAGGCAGCTTATCCCTGGGACCTGAGGTCTCTGCTGACAGCTGAGGATTGGGAAGAGCCAGGTATTACAGGCCCTGTTTTCCTGTTCTTTCCAGAGATCTCCATTTCCCTTATTCTGTTCCCACGACAGAAATTCAGAACAAAAGAGGAACTGAAAATGTCAAATTAGCTGCTTCTTTCACCAGGCTGTAACTAGACAGGGGAAGCTTTAGAGGGAGGGAGGGAAGAGATGGCAAAGGTATTCACAGGCCATAATATGCCAGCTCCAAACAATGGGCCTAAGTTTATTCTTTTCAGATTTTTTGAGATGCATATTTGTGGGTTTTACAGAAGCAGAATAATGTACTTTCCCCCTCTACACACATTCTGATGTTTTGGGTTTTTTTCTTGTTTTCTTTTAGTGCAATAAGATCAGTGTTGGCACCCAACTTGTTAGATTTCAACCCAAAGTTCAACTACATAAGGAACAGAGTTTTCTAATTACAAGGTCTGGCCCACCCTAATAATACAGCTGTGCTTTTCCCCCTGACCTATAATAACCACAGGGTAGGTGAAAGTCTGCCTTTTCCAAGCAATATTGAAGGCACAAACATAGCTCCAGCCTTTCCATGCAGACCAAGATAGAATTCACAGCTGCCTGCTCATTTAAAAAATCTCCCCACTGCAGGCATCAAAGCCCCAAGGCCAAATTTCCCCTGCATGGTTCTACCTTGGCACTGATATGCTCCCAGTGCTGTGAAAAGCACAGTCTCTCTCCCCAGACAAACCTCTTCTACAGCCCAGGTTACACAGGTCGGCCTCTTTACTGTGTTACTAAAGCTATTCTGGTTGTCTGTTCTGCTTTACTGCATCAGCAATTTCCTTTCAAAAGTCCAGCCTTTTCCCTTGGCTTCTTATTTAATTTTCCAAAGAATTTACACCATGCTATCGGGAGAAACTTCATGCTGAACTCACCCGTCTTCCCTCTCTGGTGCTGCATTCCTACCTGGCGGGGATGGACAGGTGCTTTCAGACACACTACAGACCCACAGAAAGCAGGAAATCTTCTGTCCAGCTGAGGATGAGAATAGTTACCTGTCCTGGCATTTGACTCCAGCTCCAGAGTGTGGTTATGGAAGGGGGAGGAGGATACTCATACTTGGTTTTTAACGAACATCATCTAAGGCAGGACCTTAGACTGACATCACATGTGGTCAACACCATGGGGCCTCTCAGGAAACATCTAATACAGCGCGTAAGGATGGGAATACTATGTTTTTGTGGGATTTGTTTTTAAAGTGTGAGGGAAGAGAAGGGGGACAAGGCAAGGAATCCTATTCAGAACTAGAGAGTTCAACAAATGATTTCTACGGAGAAAAATGCTATTCTTTTTATGCCAGCACCTTTTAGTTGTAGGACTTAAAAGAGTTTGGGGTTCTTTGTTAACCACTTGGACCAGTGCCCAACAGTTGTTTTCATTTATCCTTGACATTTTCAACGGCTCCCACTGAAGTGAGATAAAGTAGCAGAAAGAAAAATAAAGGGGGCTTTTCTCCCCTCTTTCCCCAGCAGTTTGGTTCGGTGTTCTGTCTTGTTTTATGGAGCTCTGAGCGGGTGCCATCCAAGCCGGCCGGGCAGCCGCAGAGGGGGAGGCAGGAAGGACATCCCAGAGCTGCGGTGAGGGACTCGCAGCCCTCGGCTGCACCTCCCAGCTCTGCTGCAGCCTTCCTGCACTGTCTGTGCCAAGTCACTTCACCTCTCCATGCCTCAGTTCCTCATCTGAGAAAGACAATATCGCTTCTTTTTTCTTGTCTTGTACCGGTTTTGTGTCTATAGACAGGAAGATTTGTTAGGCCAGGGTAATTTCTTACTACCTGTTTCTTGCCCTGCCTAAAACAATGGGGCTTTGGTCTGTAAGAGCGTTTAGGTTAACAGAAAAATTGAGCTCATAACAAGAGTACTTGTCCAGATCTGCATGTCCTCTGGGTTTGCCTTAGTTTCCTCATGGCCAGAACTGTTGGAACAGTTTTAATCACTCTGTGAAAATACTTGACAGCTTTGAATCAAACCCAAACCCAAATTGAAAACTGATTTGAATTGTTATTTCTTTTCAAACCCAGAACTGAACCTACACTCTTACTTTGAAGACTATGTGGGACTCAAAAAAATCCCAACCAACAGAATAAAACTTTCTCTGTAGCTGGACCAAAACTCAACTAAAAAAATGTCTGGTTTGACTCTGTAACAAATTTACTTCCTTGATGATTTCAGTTCCCTGTTATTCATTGTGTCATGTTAGCCAAAGTTATTAGGAAATACACCATTATTTGTGTAAAAATTAATAGTTCCTGAAAGCTTTAAAGTCCTTGGCATAAATGGCTACTCGGTAGAAACTTGTTATGAAATGTCACGGTCACTTGTAGCCAGTCTTCCATTTAGAAAACTTTGATCAACTAATTGGAGAGAATGCACAACTCAACCACGAAACAACCTGTAGGTGGCAAGCACTTCTCCAAAACCACCAAAAGAGATAAAAATAACAAAGGCCAACCTGACAGAAATGGTGTTTGGATCTGATTTTCTAGCTCCGTTCTGGCTGCTGATATGCCTAGGTTGCTGTACTTGAACTTGAGTTCCTCTCAGTATTGGTTAAAAATTAGGGAAAGAGGTCTTGGGATGTTGTGTTCCAGAGAGCAAGGTGAGCAGAGACAATGAAACCTGGAATTTCTTCCCTCAGTTCAGTTACATTTTTTGACCAAGTCTTACGATCCAGCCCGAAGTACGCATTATGCTTTGTCTTCTGGTTTTCTTAGTTTGACTTTGAAATGAAAAGTCCTGCAATAAATGAAGAATCGAAACATTTTACTTTGATTTCATGAGGTGTTGGTGTTACTTACCAGTCAGTCTTGTGTATTTAGGTACAGTTTCTCTGTGGACTTTGATCTCTGCAACTGCAGACAGCCACTGTCAGAAGCCAAAATCATCACAGATCCTCTCACACATGAGACAGGCGTGCACGCGATCGTGCTCTTCTCGGAAACCTTTTGCCTGCTGCTGTTTTCATAACCATAAAATCAAGGCTGTGTTGAGTGAACAGGACAGCCTTGTTTTTGACTGGACACAGAGAGAAAAGAGGAGACAAGGAACAGGCCTGGGAAAAGCCCAGGTATGCCAAATGCCTGCAATTACCTGCCTCTGCCCTTCCTTTCACCATCTGTGAACAAGTAGTGACGGGTGACTGCAACGACTGGAGCTATTAACCTACAGCTCAGATGAATTAATTCCATTTTAGCTGGAAAAAAATGTTCCCAAACATTCAGGGCTAGGCTAGCAAAATTAAGCAAAAGCAGGAGAAGAGAGAAGAGACGTAAACAGCTGAAAAATCCTCATATCTTCTTCATTCTTACTCTTACACCTCCAGGGAACAACTGCAGTCCCAGCCCCATCTGAGCCTTTTGCAGCCACCAGAACAGGCGTCTGGTGATGTGACAAGGCAGCCAGCGGATCAGGAGCAGTGAAGCAGATGTGCTCCTGAGCAGATTATCCCCTGTGTAATATTTGAGATTTCTTCCCCTAGATGGGGCTGTAAGACACGTTGCCCACCACACAGCAGGTAAAAAGAAGTAGCAGCCTTCTTTTCTACAGGACCTGCTTATTGGATTGCTCTTTGTGAGCACTGAGTTATGGTTAGTTTTGCCGTGCCAAAAGAGACACGCACAGACTGCATCTGCACATGGCAGGACAGCCCCAGCTCGTGTAGTCTTTCCACTGGTGAAGATAGAGAAGTCTGAGACTAAAGATGAATCCCTGCTCAGGTGTTCGTGGCACAGATGGAAAAACAATCAGACAAGATCATTTGAGACACTGCCTTTGGGAAATAGGTTTGTAAAGGCAGTAACAACTGTCTGCCTCCTAAGGAAACCACAGCCATCTGTGAAAGCATAAAGCCCATCTTCCCTCCACATCCTTCCCTCCTGCACCCACAGCTTCATGGCAGCTCTGCCAAACCTCTGCTATGTACAGGCTGACATGGCCAGACTCAAACTCCTCTGCAGGCAGCCCAGTGACAGAGATAAGGCTGATGATGTTGGAGTAGATGTCTTCTGTCGCTCCAGCTCCCATCTGTGTTTGTTTGTTTCCATGACCCATAAGCTGGTTCCACTCCACTAAGTGACTCGTGAGCAACCACAACCCCCTGTGTTGGGAAGATAAAGGCAGTATCCGGAGCATCCTGTGATCAAATGCACCCAAACACCTGATAAAGTCCCTCCTCCCTCTCTCTGGCTCTCAGGCTGCCCCTCCTGCAGGCGCCTGCTTATGTGGTCCTGTTTGAAACCGTCTTCTGTGACACCTATGTGGAGACTGGTTGGCTTGGACTAAATCCTCCACAATAATTCTCTGCTCCTCCCCCTCTTCTGTTCTGAATGGTGAAGATGGGGTCAGTGTCTTGCAAAAATAAGCCAAACCGGATCAGGTGATGATGTAGGATTAGGTGCGGTTCCCCACTGGGTGTCAAATCCCAGCACACCCACTGCTAGCCCATTATATTTTAATGGCAGGAGGATGATAAGTCAACACTTCAAAGAGAGAAAGAAGGCTGTGGAGAGCTTCCTGGCTTCCTCTTTAAGGTGAAGACAGAATCAGCCTTAATTGAAGTCACTTCTTATCTGTTTTCATCATTTTTCTTTCATGAAAGTGGGAGGTTAAAATGGACAAGAAGAATAGCACAGGAAGAGTCTGAGAGAGAAAACACCTTTTCCCTGTTGCTGCATGTCCCCTTTGTGATTTTCTTCCTTTGCCCTGCATGGATAAAATGACACAAACCTGCCAAAACCTGCACAGAGTCAGATTCTTATCTCCACTCTCCATTACCAGAGCTTTGTCCTTCACAGTTTGCCAGACCCCGTGTTCCGCCTTTCATAAAATCATAGAGTCATATAAGTTGGAAAAGACCTTTAACGCCATCAAGTCGAACTGTTCACAGCAGGGACTGGAAGATGCTCAGTGAATCATCCAGGTGGAAGGAATCTGTTCAACCATACAGTCCAAAACCATGAGAGTTGACCTCTTTAGGATCTGCTGCCACCTAGCCAGATGCAACTTGGCAATTTATGTCATTGTGCTGGAAAACAGTCACCATTTTCGGCACTCAGGTAATTTTGTGAGGACCTCAGCTGAGAGGGAAAAGCATTGACTTTACCCATAGCAAAAGTAATAGCAAAGGGAAGAACTGCAAGGATTTATGTTGCACAAGTTTTTTCTCACAGCCACAGAGGCTTTTTTCACTGAGGGAAGAGGCATATGTCTTCTTGAGTTTGATGGTATGGGAAGTAAAATGACAAAGCCAGAGAAGATGGAGCAGCAGCCGTAAAAGTACGTGGTGAGAGGTAAATGTTGGCTTCTCCCCATAACCTTTATTGTGGCCTGCTCACACTTGTTCACACAACAAACTTGTCTCCACTAGGTTTTCACCTCAGGCCAGGCACCTCGTGACAGTGAACCCCAAAGAGGAACATCGTGTTTTCTTCCAGTGAAGGCATAGCCTGAACTTCTATGTTCCCTCCATGACCTGGATGCAGCAGCATGGACAAGAAAAACAGGAGCGAAAAACAAAGTGGGCAAGAACCTAATGTCTCTGCCACAGACTAGCTTCAAGCTCATCACTTACTGTACTGGTAAAGCATGGTTTGTCTTATCTTCTTTTTTTTTAAGGAAAAAACTTCCATTGAACATCCAGAGCCAGATTCATGAACAACTATTAGAACCCAAAGGTAACTGTTTCTGTCCTGTCACAGACACAGGTGGTGAGATCATGCTGCTGTTTCTGCTGTACTATGTTTGGCAGAGGTGTGGATTAAGAAATATTAAAAAAGATATTTTTATGTCTCTTGTATCTTTTGTGTCTCCCTTCATCATACACAGAAACCATGTATGTTTTGCTACTTGGAAGAAATGTGAAAGTTAGAATCTGTAGCTCCTGGGATAAACCACTCTGGTATGAAGAAGAGAAACAGGATGATAAAAGGGTCTGGCTGAGGTGAGTCAAGTGTGCAGTTAACATACAGCTCTCACTGAACTAGAAGACTCCCTTGGTGAAAACTGAGGTCAGGAAACAAGAAGACATCACTGAAGCACCACCTCCAGAAGGGGAGCTGGGAAAAGGAAAAGCCAACAAAAATGTCAGAAGGTTTTACTTTTAGATTGGTTTTGAAAGGAAAAGAAACTTGTGAGCCTGTCCTTAATGTGTCTCTGGTCATGACACGAAATACACAATAGTATATGCCAGTAATCTTCTAGTCTGTCTGCTTCTTCCAAGCAAATTTAGCACAGATGTAGAAGAATAAAAAAATAGGTTCCTGCTTATTTCTTGAATAAATGTCACTGGCAAATCATTCACAGAAGGGCTGCATGAAAATTTCCACCTTACCCATCGGAAAATACACATTAGTGTGCCACCCTTGATTCACAAATTCATAGGATATCATTTAAAGTGATACTCACGGCACAACCTGTTTTGAACTTAACACAGATCATGAAACAAGTTCTCCATAATGTCAGGGGTTTGCCCTTAGTGAAGATGGCAAAAGGTCAGAGTAGCCAAAGCCAGTTCTGGATAAATGGAAATGGAAAAGATGATGAGTGGAAGTAACACAAAGCGAATCCTCGAGATCAGGGAAGACAAGCACACAAATCCTCCAAACCGAGTAAAACATGAACAATGGGGAAAGAATCATCATTTCATTGCTACATCCTTGTGTTGTACAACTGCACCAGGTTTTGTAATGCAAGAAGTCATATAGGAGTGGACTGCACACATTCATGCACCCAGGTTACACACACTTCTTAGAAACTCTACATGTCTTACAAGCCACTCCTTACCAGGACAGCCCGGACACTCTATACACCTCCTAATCCCAGCTATCTGTTTGTTCAAATCCCTCTCATAGACCAGCTTGACTGACAACGGTTATGTGGGCAGTTCCTTATAGCTGAAGAGACCTGACACTAGTTTTCCAGTAACTCATGGGACTGAAATGGTGATTTGTATGAAATCCAGGTGTTAAACTGGGAAAAAAAACAATAGGCATGTGCTGCTTGGAGTATTGTAGGTGTTGGGTGGGCAGGATTCATAGTGGCATGGAAGGGACAAAGAAAAATGAAAATGAAAGGGGCAGAGTGTTCCTATATTAAATTATTCCATTTTACACTGCTGATGCAATACGAGCAAACCAGCAATTTCCTTTTGGCCTCTGTTTTATGAGCAATCCTATTCAAGCTTTGATAATAAAAGGAACACAGGTGGGTAATTAAGGAGGTGTGAAACTCAAACGAATAGCCAGCTTTCTGCTGGTGCTTTTTGCAATGTGCTCTGGAAGGCTATCTGCATCCAAGTGCTGAGTGATTGAGTGACCTCACAGACTGACCTGGGGACTAATTTTCTTTCAAAACAGAACAAAACTCAAAAGGTTTCTGTAAAAATTTTGCTTTAAAAATTGCTGACAGTTTTGCCATTCCAGGAACTATTTAGGAACAACAGTACCTCAGTTGTAATCATGCTTTTCACGGATCTCAGCAGAACAGAGACAACCATAGTGGGTCAAACCAGAAGTCCATCCAGCACAAGGTGCATCTGGCAGCAGCCAGCAGTGGATGTGTAGTGAAGAGTGGAAGAGGGCGTGTATAGAGTGATCCTTCCCCTTGCATTGCCCCTCAGTTACTGATTTACAGACTTACAGGAGAGGTTCCCTTTTAACCAGAAAGTTTAACAGCCTTCTGTGGAGCTCTACTCCACAACTCAATGGGAATATACCCTTCACACACCACTAAGGATACGACTCAGGAGCCCTCACTCTAAAAACACAGATTGCTCATCCGAAGTGCAGTAACACCTGCAGTGTAACAGCAGAGAAAGCCTTGCAGCTACAGGCCCCCAAAGACTCTGAAGTTCTAACTAGTTCAAGGGCACTCTTTACAACTGAACTTCCCCATTGTTTGTATGTTTTACTGGAAACTGTGATCCAAACTCTGCTTTGTTTTTTCCACTGTTATTTCGGGTTTGTTATTTTGGGGGTTTTTCTCTGGTGTTTTTTGTTTGTCTTCCTGGAACTACTTCAGAATGCAGCGAAGTTTCTAAGCCACAGAAATAAAGCTCGATTGCAAAGCAGGTGTCTGGATGTTCCTTCTGGTCTCAGTCTAACTTTCTGGTATCCCTTCCCCAGGATAAATTTTGAGGCTAGCAGATCACAGCCAAAAATTTGCTATGTGTTCTGTCCCTCCTGTCCATGGCTTGGGAGTGAAGGTTTTAAATGAGAAAGTCACGGTTTTAATTAAACCAAGCAGACCACAGTGATACATCCACAGGAAATACAAGTGCAGAGCACATATCCCTTTTTGCAAGGATAATTACCTGGACTTCTAAAAATGTATGAATGTGTGTGCTTTGGTCTTTCTTCCCCACCCAGTCCTTGCAAACTGGCACCTCCTCCATTTCTGGGGAGGTCTCTCGTAACAAAATGAGTACAAGAATGCTGTTCCCATGCATGTCCTTCTCATCATCTGAAGTGTGGAAAGCTGGGTAATTACAAAGTGACCCCAATGGCTCCACAGAGAACTATAATCATGAGATTAAGTCCATTTAGGAAGCCTGATACCAAATATCCAACTGCAGCACAGTAAACCCAAAATTCCCTACCGACTATCTCTGCTCATAAAAGTGATTTAGATTGGTTCTCCCTGCACATGAGTTCTCTGCTGGCCGTCTGAAACAATTAACAAAGCAAATAATAGATTGCGATGTTTTTCTTTCCATCCAGGTTTGTGCTTTATGTGAGTGAACAGTTAAAACATACATCTTAAACTGTACAATCCTGGAACCTCAGAAGTCCCTCAGCTGCTGAGTGAAAAGGAACCAGCAAAGCTCATTGGCAGGGAACAGCAACTAAAGTCTTGTCATTCCTGCCAGAGATGCTAATTTCAGGGTGGGGACTGCAAACTGAACTCCTCAGATCCTCAGCTCCTATGTGACCATCCCAGCTGACCTTATTAACTCAATGTTTTTAGTTTTCCAAGGGAAAAAAATGGGAAAGGACTGAGCTGTTAACCAGATCCAGTTTTATTCCTTCTCTGTGCCCCAGCTTGATTTTCATGCCATAAAATAGAAGCAATTTATCAAATTCTTCTCAGCTGCAGGCTGATGCCTGGCTGTACAAATGGCCTTGCTACCTGGAGAGATCTGGGCACGATTTATTATGCCATTTTCCAGCTTGTGTTATGAGCTCTAGCTTTCTGCACAAGCCCTCCCAACGACTATCAGTACAGATTGCCTGGGGCTGCATTCCTGGGGATTCCAGTAGGCTGTGGGGATCTCAGCTTTCTCACAGTATCAAAAATGTCCAGGGCATCCCTGGTGAACAGAACAGGTTTCCCCATAAAGAAATATTACAACCTCTTCACACCCTCCACGTGACACGCATGGAAACGCATCCAGAATCCACAAAGGCAGGCTCAAACCAGTTCTCAGCAGCCACGAGCTCAGGACGCAGCCTGAGCTGCAGCATTATCCAGAATCGACACAAACACCCTCAGCACCTTAGGGCAGGCTCAAAGGAGCCAGCCCAGGCCCGGCAGCTTTCACGCAGCTGTGTCTGTGCCGAGCCCATGCTGCGGCCAGACCGGCCCTCAGCCGTGCGAGGGAGAGCGCACAGACACAGCTGAGCACGTTTATCGCCCCTCCCGGGCTCTCCTTCAGCCTTGCAGGGCAGACACAGACAGTCGACTTTCCTCATGTTTCAGCCTGTCATGTAGTAAATCCTGTTAAGGACAAGGGGTCTCTGAGTTCTCTACAGATGTGGAATATCACCCAGACCCAGAGCGACATGCAGATTCCCCGTGTGCTTGTTCGTGGCTTCTACAGAAATTTCGCAGCCAAATTCACGCTAGGCTGAACTCGTAGAAACATAAATAGATTGGTTGATACATTTGTTAAGCCTCAAAGGCCAAACAGCAGAGGCTATTCTTCCCTCCAGAAACTGTTTCAAGAAGTGCAGCATCATGTCCTTTGGGACACGAGGATCTCCTCACATGTGGCACACAGCTTTCCTGCAAGCAGGAGGCAATCCCAAGGTGAGAGACTGCCTTGTTGGTACTGAGAGGAGCACGAGAGGTGCACAGAGGAGTCTCAGGTTCAGAGGAGGCCTAAGTGCACCAACATGACTGGACAGATGCACGAGCCAGGTCTGGCCGAGGCACAGGCAGCTAGCTGAGGCTATTTACACTTCTCCTCTGTTGTTGCTGGCTTACTGTTCAAAGTAGCAGCAAAGAATATTGTTGTCCAGGCAAGAGCACGAGGGATTTACATCCTGCTGGCGTAACACAGGTGGTGCATTCCGCCAAGTGATGTGACTTAAGCAGCCCCAGGAAATCCCCAGAGCTTGTGTAGATCAAGGGGAAAGCCTCAGGAGCTTTGCAGAGCTGGCGAGATAAAATTGCAAGAGGACCAAGCAGAGAGTAGCACAAAGACATAGCCACAGTTGTACTATGTTTATTTTTATTCTCTTGGAAAACTCAGAGGCTTCACGTGGAAGAATATGGAAAAACATGGGCAGATCCCTAAGGAGTGCACAAAGTCTCCACCATCATGAAATCTCCAGAGTCTTTATTCTTTGGCAAGGGCCTTGGTAAACATGTTTTATCAATTGACTGCTGTAAACAAACCTGAGTCTTGCTGTGGAGCAAGATAAATATGAAATGCAAGTTAGGTAGATTCCTGCTAGTCAAACCTGATTCCTAGGAGAGATGGGGGAAATGCAGAAAGGAAGATCCTTGTCAGACCAAAGATGAATATCTTGCATGTGAATATGTCAGATGCTTGAGAATCCAACCTAGGAACTATCAAGTTTCCAGTCACATCATCAGTGTTTACTCTGGAGTAAAAATTAGTGACTTTTTCCATTAAATTCTATTGATCTATTTCTCCAACAAGAAGCTTCTTCATCTAAATCACTGGTTTATTGTGCCTCTGATTGTTTAAGAGGATGTCATGGGAGCCACTGAACAGTCACTTACAACACTATTCATCCTACCACACATAGGCAAGCTGTGTTTCCATTCGAAGCCTTGCTGCGCAAATTTAATCTTTCAACATAGAGTGGCCTTTGTTT
Source organism: Oxyruncus cristatus (assembly GCA_013399855.1). Lineage (NCBI taxonomy): Eukaryota > Metazoa > Chordata > Aves > Passeriformes > Cotingidae > Oxyruncus > Oxyruncus cristatus. The sequence continues at coordinate 574,074 of VXAY01004932.1, read as the reverse complement.
GCAAACTTAAAATAATCTGTATATGTATTTTACATGTTTCACAGACTGTCACAGAAGGATGGCTAAATCACTCTGCTCTTCAGTTATTTAGGCCTGGAATGCAAAGGGAATATTAACTGATGAAATCCACATACACTGGTTACAGCTTTCTGAATGGGATACAGATACATGATGCTTTTGCATCAGCAGGTGTAAACAGGGTATGGCTGTTTACCTACATCCTTACAGATGACTCCCTCAGGGCCTAAAATAAAATATCCTTTGTATTCCTGACTCTTTTCCTGAGGATAACAAATTAGCACTTTTGCCAACTCAAGCAGCAGAGATTTTTGCTTTGACCTAGGAGCTTCTGGTGTATTCTCTGGCAGCCAGTGATGCCCACAGTGTATTATGAATGTGAAAAATAAACAAACAGCCAGTCCTAGAAGCAGGCAGGGTTCACTGTGCACTTTATTGTAGGAGAGTCTGTGAGGTACTTCACTGTTTGGAAGTGAGCCTCCTTCCAGAAAAAGTCCCTGAGCACTTGGGGTGAGAAAGCAGTTCAGATGAAATACGGTCTGAGAGACAGTCCTTCAAAACCAGGGATACAGATCCCTTACAATGCCCTTCTTTCTAGCAGCACTACCTCAAAACTTTGGAAAAAAAAACCATTTTTCTGGTTATTTTCAGCTTAACAATCAACGGAACAGAGTCCTCTTACCTATCCTTGCACATTTTGTACTTTGGGAGAGACACCGATACCACAACCTTGGAAAACTGACATCACATGAAATAATCCCCTCTACTCTAAACCTTATATCCCATGATCTCTGAGCTACATTTTAATATTATACTGTCCAAAAATGTTTAAAAGTGTTTCAGGCATTCCACTGAGCAACTAGAAATAGACATTCCTTTCCTGAATCCTCCAACCTCTATGTCCCAAATACAGCATAAAAAGTAGCAAAGTGATAGAAAAAAGTAAGGAAAAGAGCAAAACCCTGTCTTCTATTCTGCTGGCACTGGAGAGGGATATGTTACGAAGCCTTCAAGTCTGAGAAGAAACATTTCATGTCTTCCTTTCAAAGTACCATGTTTTTTTGACATTTTTAAAATGTTACATCCTAAAAGGTTCTAAGAGTCAGCACTCCAATGAAAGAGTGAAGCAAATACTTCCATTTATCCCTAAAAAACCTTACTTCCCAAATTCTTTCACAAAGAATTTGCTATTTCAAACTAGAATTAACAAATCTCTTCAACTCTCTCTTCTCTGCCTGATATCACAATGTAAAATATGGTCTCCTGCAAGCAGATTAGGAGACCATTCCTCCAAGGGGAACTGTAGCTCTTCAACACCTAAGAAGCAGTCAGCCAACAAGAGTTCCAGAACCCAACGCAGAAAGAGGGGGAATATTCAAATGCCTCACTTTTTCCACTGTTCAGCTTTTCTTGGATTGTTATGTGGATTTTCACTAGGCTTCCAAGTTTGGAGAACTTTTATTATGTCTATAAACTCTGCTCGTGAAGTGAATTTTCTAACCCTTTCATGCCAGATATTTGGCTAAATTCAAGCATAGTATCAGTTTGGTATCTGACACATGGTCTTGTGGGAACCATATCCTGCCACTGACACAGGAATAGATGTTGTCATCAGATAGTTCCCTTCCTCCTCTATGCTTCTAGCAGAGCTACCTGTTTTTAATAATGATATTTGAGGAAAACATCTGTGTTACCTCACCATGTGACTGAGTTCAAGAGAACAAGCCACATGCTGCAAACATTTCTTGGAATTGGGAACTACTGTTCTATTCAGCATCCAGCTGGAGGTCGATATTCCCAAATACTCATAAGCATAGGTCAGCAAATGCCTGTCTTTCATCTAGAAAATCTGATTCCTGTGTCAACAAGGCTGGGCAGGATTCATGACCATTTCTCTGCCATCTGTGGTTTCAGACTTCAGATGGCTATGAGACAGCTCAGCTGAATGAGGGGGCTAATTCATAAATGACACAGAACCATCACTGAACTATAAATGAGTTGAAGGCAGAAGTTATTAATTAGTCCGATTTTAGTCTATTTAGTAATATTCCCGGCAAATTGTGTAATGAATTTGCTGCGTAACTGGGGACACAATCGGGTGTCAGCTCAACCCAACACTAACCAAGGCTTAATACTTTGTGAACTGAACATCTCCAGAACAATGACAAGATTATTCAGCTTATTTAATGGAAAGCAACAGCAATCATCACCGTTCTGGGAGAATCCAGAACTGTACAGGACAGAACCATACGGCAACTTGCACATTTCTAATGTGACCACTATTGAAATACAGAAATGTTCTGTTTCCTCAATTATGACTCAGGGAAGATCATGCTTTAGCATCTGTCCTATTTCTGATCATCTCTTGGCACTGGCTAGACTTACACTCAGGCAGCATCTCCATGGAGTTTGTTTTTCCTTTCAGTCTGCAAAGAAACAAAAGGAACTTTGGAGAGAATTATTGTTATTTTTGCATTCTTCTGCAACTCGATACACTTCCTATCTCCAAAGCTCTTTATAAAACAATGGATTTTCCAGTACATTAGGACTTGCCACTAGCCCAAGGATTTTCGCTGCTCCTGGCAGCCTGCTGCATTGGCAGAGTTCCTTCTGCATCCTCGACCTGCTGCTGATTGATCCCCGTAATCCAATCCATTTTCAACAAGCCACTTCTGCTCCAATAAAAACAAGGGGCTTTGCTGATTGCTGGTTTCAGCTGCAGCTGTTGGAGCCACAAATCCAAAGAGAAATATTTAAAGTCTATTTGTAAAAAATCCACTGGTAAAAATAAAATGATCCATGGCTTTTATTCAGTTAAACTCAGAGGGAAAGTCATTACAGCTTCTTTTTATGTGTTATATCTTCTTTATTATTTTATTCCCGTATATCTCTCTTGGTGTGATCATGGTTATCCTCTCAGTAAATAGGTGAGGAAATGTTACAACTGAATTCCCCCAGGGCTTTAGTATATGTAAGCATGAAATAGGTTGTATAACATGGGTGCTGCAAACATTTCACAGACTTTAAATCTTTAATTTAGAAGAGACTCTTCTAATCTGCCCCTCCTACAAAGAACCTGCCAAATAGGAATCTCATGTCATTCAAGAATTCTTGCACTACAATTACACTTTCTATCTGAATTGAGAGAAAGAAAAAAACATTGGAATGAACAATTCCTGACATCCAGACACCAAACTAGAGACAATTGCAGTGCTTTCAGGTACATTATTCCAGTTCTGCAAATACCTGCAAATCTGAAGTTCTGCATTTTAATTTTAGATTGAATTTGACAAGCTGCAGCTTCCAGTCATGGGATCTAGTAAGAGATTTTGATGGTGTGGTTGTCATAGACTAAAGCAGTTATTCCATGTAGTTAATAGAAGAGAAAGTTCAGATAGCTTATAGATCAAGTCATCTATTCTGTGAAAATATTTCAGACGAGAACCAACCCTTTCATTTGTAAAGAATATTCTCTCAACTCAGGACAACATGGCTCTCCTCATATCTTTTCCATCCTTCTGTAATTGCATTTCTGCTATTAATATTTGTGGCTTCACTGGTTTGTCTAAGGTTGCTGACACAAATAAGGACCGTGATGGGATCTCCCAAAGCAGAAGCCATACTTTGCAGACAGCATATTCCACAGCCACTTCTAGCACTATAAGTCATAAACAGAAAACTGTCATAGTTTTCTTAAAAAACTATCATCTTTTCTTAAAAAATTAGTACAGAAAAGTCTACAACAGATAACTGACAACTATGGTAAAATCTGAGCTGTAAAGTTTTCAGAGTTATTCATGGATTGCTTTGGTTCACTGCAGTAGTTAGTGGCCTTTGGCTAATAGTTTAGTTGTCCTTTTGTTTACAGCTGTTGTCTGCAATAGCTAATTTTTACTGTGAAGGGCAAGGAGGCAGCAGAAATAGAAAGTATGGGCCAGAGAACTGTACTGGGAAAAATATGAGAGCCAGCAGAATTTTTTTCATTGAGCCCTATATGCTACATTTGGCACAGCACTGGCTTAATGAAATTTTATTGATTCCAAGGCAAGCTTCCAATGGAAATCTGCCCAGATTCCTGAGGGTCTCTGCTGAGGCTGGAGACCTTCGATGTGCTGATCCTTGGCTGTAGCCTTTCTTGTTAATGGGTCTGTCCTTCAGACAGGGGATCAGGAAAGCCCCAAAGAAGCTGCTCTGTGAAATTATACTCCTCTCAGCACTGCTGCTGCCATTTGCTCTGAAACCAGAGAGATTATAATTTCCCAGAACATTTGTAGGGTCTGGGGAACTTCTGGTTTATTAAGAATTAAACAGAGAATAGTTTCCAGTCCAATTTAGACAAATATTTGGGGAGAGAGTAAAAATATGGGGAAATCCTTACAAGCGCAAAAGTCCTGTCCCTCAACATCAACGTAGCTCAGAAGAACAATAACTCGAAGTTTAAGTATGAAAAAATACTTGGTTTGGAAAAGGTAGAAAGATGGGGAGCTGGTCACCCAAAGAAACAAAAGGGACCGTTTTCGTGCAAAGAAGAGAATGTTTACCAGTTGGCAGTGAGGAGGAATGGAACTCTCACTACCAGAAAAACTAGAGCATGAGAGATGGATATAATATTGCCTACTCGACTTCACAGCCAAGAGGGTCTTTTAAAAAACTGGTAAGGTTTTAAAAGGACTCATGTATCAGTAAAACAGTAAGTTTACAGTCTTGAAATGCACTCAGGAGATGCCATGTACCTATTCATGAACAGGAATTAAGTAGTAAAGGTCTTGGGTTATCTAGAGAAATTCATGACAAACAGCTACATGGTCTCAAAGGCTTCAACTGCTAAGCAAGTTCTGATGTTTTTTAAAAAAACAAAAGACTCTCAAGGGCCCAGCCTGAGGAGCTGGGGGGTTGTTTTCCATTTACATCTTTGGGAGCCACCCAAGACTTGGTTCCCTTTGACCATAAAATGAATGTTTATTGAACTTACCAGGTCACCCTGCCCTCAGCTAGGCAAGATTTCCTCTGTTACATTATATCAAGAATTAATTTCTCTATCCCCCTTCTGAAGCAAGATTAGTGTAATCAGAATGGGAGGAGCAGTGCATAGCTGGAATAATGGCAATAACCTTCATTTAATTGAATATCTCCTCTTTTAAAGGATTCTAGGATAGGGGATGAGCCTTTGAACAGACATGGCAGCATCAAGGTCTATCACTATACAATGTGGTTTTACTGTGGCACTCCTACCACTTTTCATCTCTCTAATGATATCTTCTCCACGTTGGGCTCAGAGGGACTTCTTTCTGCAGAACCGATGAAGCTTCAAAGGAAAATATGAGTTCAATTTCTTGGAGGATTGCAGTTCTCCTAAATTAAATTTTTATCCCTGGGAAGAGCTTAATCCAAAGGGTAGTTAGGGGAGAATTTGCTACTGTGGAGAAAGTCACCACAGCAACTAGTCATCACTTCACACATAATTTTCAGTTCAGATGCATTTCATCATTAGCTGAGGTGCAAATTAAGGCTTACCCTTACCCACTCCTTGTGTAACCAGAAATGTTTTCCTGGGATTTTTCACCCAAGCAGATCAGATGCTCCTGCTAAGGGGGTTTCAAATACTCCTTGGTCTGTTTCCAAGCCTCACAGGAAAAAAACAAAGACAACACAACAACCAAACACAACCGTTACCACACAGCGCAAATCCAGTTCTAAGCAAAAAAAGAGAACACCTATTACAGTAAACAGCCACAAAGATCTCACAAAGATTTTCCTTCCCACATTTATTGGAGCTCACAGGAGCCGTCTATCAGGAAGCAGGGAACCTAGGGGTTGAGTAATGTGCAGTAAGAAAACATGTAAGTCTCTGTAGCTCTGGCACCTGAGAGCTGGGAAGTGAAATTGGCTGCAGTGGAGTGTTTTTGGGCAGCCTCGTGTCAGACGGCTCACAGGGCAGGGTCAGCCCTTCAGAGCACTGGCCACATCTACTCTGCACTCACATTTCCTTCATTCTCAGGTGGGGTCAACTCCCCTCACCTCTGTGACCTCCTAATCTTGTATCTGCCTTGTCTGTGTTTCTTTAAACTCACAATTTAAAAAGCTCTTTAAACAGCTGGCTCTCCTGCAGCGGGAGAAGGGAAGGGAAGCAAAGCTGAGGCTGGAGCAGCAAAATGGCCACATGAGCATATCCATGTCAGATTCTGCTAGATCCTATTCTCTGTTTGATCCTGCCGGATTTTAAGAGGCAGCACTGCCTTGCAGAGCTTAAGAGAAGGGGCAGCTTTCACATGGCTGATTCAGCAGAGCTGCAGATGGGTGGGTCAGGAAGCCGGAAGAGAGAAATGTCGGACTAAACGTTGGGTGCCAGGCTCCTCCATGGCTGCACACTGGATTCTGTCAAGTTTTGTGGCAGAGAATGATCCACTAATCTGGAAGGAGAAAATAGATCTGAAGAACCCCAATTCAATTAAGATCAGCTAAGAAAATAGATTACTATGATAAAATACTTTTTTTATACCATCTCTGTGGCAAGTCAGCTCCCAGCTGATGGAGATTCAGAGAAAGCTAACTTTGATAGAAACCACCTGAAAGTCCCTAAAGGTTTCAGACCATTGCCTTGTGCAAACTGCAGGTCACAGCGAAGCTTGGCTTAAAGTGGGGTTTATACAGAGACAGAGTAGTGGATGAAATTAACTTGGGAGAGTTCCACCAGTTAGGCTGGAGATTCCCATTAATCATATCAGTCTGTACCCAAAACAAACACTTTGCCTGTAGAGACTGTCCTATAGATGTGATAGATGACAATAATTAATAAAGGCAGGTGATTTAGGCATAGGCTCAAGGCCCCTACTGTTAGAGCACCACTGACTTCAAGAGAGTTACTTTAACCCTTGAGATGGAGAAAGATGGTTTCTATTTACTTTCCAATGAAAATTACTTCAGAAAGCAATTCCATTATTGTTCTCCTGTTATCAAACATGAGAGTTTGTGTTCAGTATATGGGCAAGATGTGCTACAGGAAAAGCTCACAAACACGGGTGTAGAGGTTGCTACAGTTCTGGACCCCCACAGTAATGCTTCCAAAAAGGGAACTGACCGTGGCCCATCAGCACCACCAGTGTTATGGCAGAAGTTTCAATAGACTCCCCTGTTCAAGGTTTAATGAAGCCTGTGATTTCCATTCCTCTGTGCCCTGGCAGTCCTGCTTCTTTTCCTCCTAGAACTCACATCCTGACCTCTACATTTATTACTTTTTATTTTTAATTCTTCCATACTGATTTCTCCCTCGTCCTTCTGCATAATTTACCGTAGGTAATGAGCAATGTGCCATCCCCAAACCCAGAGTTTGCTGTGGTACAAAGCTGATGTCATGCTTTAGCTTCTAGAAGGGTTGATTAGTCTGATCCAATCACACCACTTATGAGAATACCAGTGCCATACTCAGTACATCTGTGTAGTGTCGCTGTGTATGGTGTGGATATACTCAATGAGACCAAAACATTTGGCCTCTTAAATCTGTGGCCAGGCTGGGGGTGGATTTAATTTAATTCATCTGCCACCTCAGGGAAGTTTATCTCTTTCACAGCCTCAAAATTTCAGTTGAAAAGCAAGAACAGAAGCTGCTTAGGAGAAATTGCTTGAAAAACAGCAGTCAGGGAGAAGGGATGGGGCACAAGAGAAGAGAACAGGGGCACAAGATGGAGCAGGTTTAGGTACTACTGCACATGTTGAAACTGTCACCATAATGCGTGTCACGGAATTCAGAAATGGTGCCATTTCCTTGAAAATCAGAAGCTAATATATGCAGCCCTACACTGTGCAAAAAACAATCTTCCACCTTCCCTTGGGAAAAAAACCCATGCACTATGATTTATAGCAGAGGAAAAGAAGCTTAGATTTTCTCTGACATGTGGAAGGAGTACTGCATCAAGTCTGAACAGCCTGAAGCTGTTTCTCATGGAAGGTGAGTGTGTGTGTAACCGCTGTCCCTAACAGACTCGAAGAGACTGATGAGTTTTTCTTATGTTATCAGCTTTTTAATTTTTAAGGTACTATTTCTTGCTTTTCTCTCGTAATCCACTCATTGCATTTGCTCTTTCGATCTGCGTGCAGTTTAACTTGATTAGCTCTGATTTAAGATGCTTGGACACTTTTTGATTATAAACTTGTCTAGTGAAATACCCATGAAGAGTGTCTTAGCTATAAGTGTTCTGAGTTTGACCCCAGGGGCCACATCTAAATGTAAGAGAATAAAGTCCTTAACTGCAGTTAATTGCATCCCTGATCTTTCTACTGTGCCGGCCCACAGAAGAGCAAAAGATGACAACTCCAATGACTTTTGCACCGTAAATAAGGCCCTATTTGTGTACATTTATAAAGTATTCATTTCCATTTTGTCTAGATAGAATCACGCAGATCATCAGGATTTGCAATATAGGTGCATGAACGGCCTTCCAGTAGCACTAATAGAAGCAATACTCCACGAATCCGAAAGCAGACACGTAATCACTACTGGTCACTCCTGATCTGGAATGGGTTTGACCCGCTGACCTCAGGGTGAAAGGCTCTGTACTGCATTACCACTCCCAAGAGAGCTCTGGCTCTCTCTGAGAGAGGTTGGTTTTTTTATTATTTTGTAGTTAACCTCAAGACAGCATCACCTACAATGGATAACATCTGCAGAACACTGGGTATCTGAACATTTTTTTTTTTTTGCTTTACAACTAATCATTGGCACTCAATGAATCTGAAGGTTAAAAAGAAATTGCAGAAGTAATGAAATGAGAATGGGGGGGGGGGGGAAGGCCTTAACAGATCCTTCCTGCCACTGGTATATTTTTTTTCATTTTTTCATATGATCTTGACATTTCATTTCAAGCAATGGAAGATGTAATTCTTTGGGGGGAATCATCCGAATTTTTCCCATTTAGCAAGAGAGCACCCATCAAGCACCTGCCCTCAAAAAATACCCAACAAACTATTCTAGATGAATATTAAGAAAGTTTCCGTTTGTGCAATGTCTGTACTTCTGGGTTCCACCTCTTACCACTCACTCAGCTGTTCAGATGCTTCATTCATTCACCCTGATTCCATCCTCTGTAGGAGATGCACACAGACAAGCCTTCAGGTGGGACAGGCCCCATGCAAATACATGCTGAAACCACTCTTTCAAGTTTGAAGCAGTCTGCCCTTAGCAATTTATTTGAAGCAGCCCTTTTGGTAACCTAAAATATCCTACAATCCAGAGTAAGTTTTTCCAAACCCCGATGTATAAAATACTGTCCAACCCTACAGAAGTCTTAACCACATACAAAAACCATTTGCAAATTGCAACAAAACTACCCTTTACACCTCAAAGACTTTCTGTCACTGACAAAACTATTCAAAACCCCCCCTGGCATTCTGCAAGGAGGATGTTGGTGACCTCACTGTGGAGTTATCCACAACAGGAATCCAAAAAGACCCACATTCAGTGACAGTAGGAGGACTGTACAGGACTTATATGGATCTCCACCCACAGTAGAGCTGATCACTGGAAACCATATTTCCCCCTGCTAACAATGAGTCTTTATTAATTCTGATTACTCGGGAAGCTCAGCTTATGTACCTCGGTATACAAATCAGCACTTAATGAGCATGAACTGATTTCACATTGAACTGTCCATCTCATAAGCATCAACATGTCCAAGAAAGGAAAATCATTTGTTTATTCCCAGCAGTGCTTTGGGATACAACCTTCAAGATCAGTGGGAATTAGACATGAGGAAGCAGCAAGATATTTTCCCAATTACATATTCGCTCATCAATCATAGTTCTCTTTGACACCTGGCTACTGGCCACTGGTCCCTGCTGGGAAAATGCGAGGAATGCAAGAAAAAGGGACATTTTTCCTTTTGTGACAACTTTCAGTGTAGAGTTAACTTGAAGCTGCAAGTAGCACAGCCCAGCTCCTCTCTGGAAGATCTCCGAGAGCAGATCCATTGTGGAATTTCACAGCTGGATCTCAGCGTCTCATTCTGCTCCATGGTTTGATATTTTGGACACGTTTCACCATTGTTTCCCCAAATTTTCAACCCCGACTTTGCTAAAAGAATAAATTAAAAAGAAATTCAGCGCATCAGAGAGTGTGTTCTGTTAGATTTCTTTTTCCCAGTATTAACAGGAGGCCTTACAACAGAGACTGAGGGTGGACACATTACTATATATGTGGTATAGAAGGACAAAATAGACTTAGAGGAGACTCCAGCTGACTCAGCCAGCTGGCATTTTCTGGTCCAGGTTTCTAGGACTTCATAAAACAGTCTGGTTGGTTTGGAGAAGAAGCTGGCTCTGGGGTGGTCACTTCTTTGTGGTAGGAAAGACAAAAGCAAATATCACTACCTTTCGGATGAATGAAACAGCTCCAGGGGACACAAAGCCAAGAGTGCTGTGGGGAGGTGCAGTGCATGCCCAAGCTGTGATCTCCTTTTTGTCACTGAGGAACTAGGAGGAGACAAGGCCACAAGTCATAAGGGAAAATATGACCCCAGGAAGCGGTAAAACCAAAATAGTCAAGACAGAAGAATGTTCCTGTGGAAATTACGAATACACAATGTGAAGATGTCAACTTCTAAAATGGCCCAAAACCAATATTTTAGAGCAGCCAGATGCTGAGTCTGCAGGCAGAGAATCTCTCTAGGACAACTCTAGCTCACAGGCAAAGAATCTTTCCTCTAAATTTCCTGCTTTGCTTTTCCATTTTGAAGGTCTATTGTGTCTGAAAACCTCTGTCTTTGCACTTAGGTGTCACTTAGACACAGTGACTCTGGAACAGGTGAATTTCCACACTCCATATTTATCATTCAGACATCCACATGGTGCCGGGCTCAGTGGTGAATCTGGCAAGGGCAAGCATTTTGAAGGAAGATTGAAAACCAACCTTGAAAAACCCTTTCTTATAAGACAGCTATTGATCATTCATGATGATAATAACTTTCCACTATTGGCAAACACAAGGGGCTCTCTGTATTCCTTCCCATTTCATCACTATAAGGAACTCTGAAAATCAATTCCTATGCTTTCTGGAAAAAGGAGAAAGAAAAAAAAAGAAAGAAAGAAAGAAAGGAGTTGGCATTCAAGTGCTCTCTTCAAAGTCCTGGACCAGCTCTGACCATCTCTTGAATCTGCACTGTCTCAGTGGAATGGAATTTCCCAATATACCATGGTCATTTTGGCACCTGCCTCTCTGCAGCAGCTATAAATCTGCTGCAGGTCACACAACTCTGTAAAAGGAGAAAAGGTTACCCAAGTATTCTTGGACTGGGCCTGGAGATCAGGAGAGGGAGAGAAATGCATGCCTCATCCAACGAAAACTCTGCCTGACTTTAGACTGCTAATAGCTCAGTGGGAAAGTCTGTTTAACTGTGCACATCCTGCAGAGGTTTCTGGGATATAACCTGTTAGACCCTCACCTAGAACACATTTCTTCAGCTTTTGAAGGATTACTTGTCTGCAGGGTGTCTGCCAAGCAAAAGAAATGAAGATTAGGGAGCAAAGAAACCCAGTGGCAGCTGTGCATCAGGTCCCAATTAAGACATCAAACTAAACCCTTCAGCCCTAGTTCTCAAACATACTTGTATATAATATTTCCCATGAGGCTGGAATTCTTCTGTGAGGTTTATGCTGGCTTTAATGTATAGCATCAGTGCTCAGTAAGCTCTCGGGGCATTCATATTGCTGCCTGAGACAGCAGGGTATGTTTTTTCACCCCCACCCCTCCAAATAAAAGATAAGGCCATGCCCTGTGTTGTGACATGACATGCCTTGCACCGAGGGAGCAGGTCTGAACTGTTTGGCATGATGCTGCATTTGAATTTGCCACAAAGTCATGCTGGTTCTGAGCGTTCTAATGTCCTACATTCTAATTCTAGCCCTAATTTTCTAATAGTAATTTAGTCCGTTACACATGCAGTCAAAAGGTTAAACAACTGTCAGGATTGCTCTCCCCTAAAAATGGATAGAGAGGGCAGGTCACTGTATGGGGGGATGATAAGTCTGTGAGGTAGAAGTCCACTTGCTGTGGTTTTCAGTGACAACAACCTGATTGTGTTTAAGACACTCACTGTACAATTCTCTGTCAGTTCACTGGTCAGTGCACTTTGGACCAAATAACTTCAGTTTAAGGTTGAACTTTAGAGCTAATTGATCAAGGCCTCTCCATCATGCCATCAAGTCCCAAGGAATCCTTTGCCCTGATCTCAATAAAATTCCCATCTGTACATCCCCTGCATTAATGGAGAAAATCTTGTATTCCCTACCATTTTTCTGCAGTCTCTTGGAAAACAGTCACAGTGTCACTGCAGAGTCTCACCACGAGGACAGTGCGAAGTGCCTGTCTTACTAGCACAGTGAAATCATACATTGCTCCCTGCTGAGAGGGCCCAAGTCACCCAGCTGTCCTCACTAAAAATTAACTGAACAATCCTGCAGGAGATCACTTAAAATTCCCCTCGCTGCACTTACGAGACAGCCCTGCTGTGAACGGGAGCAGCATGCCCAGAGTCAACTCCCACTGCTTCCCAACACAGAACAGATTTGGTTTGAAAATAACAGCAGTAGGAACATGTATGCTGCCAAATAGCTGAGCTCCCTGCTTTATTGTCAGATCCTGATTCTTCAATTGTCTCTGGTGCTTTCCCTTGGGATTCCTTTGGGACTGGACTAGCTAATTCCTTCAGAGAAATCTCAGTGCATCTCTAGAAGCAGCTTGTTGCAGCAACCCCTGCCATTAAGAAAGCAGGAGCATGCTGTCCAGCTCCCTGAACATTGTCCAGGGAAAGCTATTGCTCATTCCAAGCCCCATAATGTGAAACATATCCTTAATGCAAAAACATGGTGACTGTTAATGGGTACGACACAACCTGTGGCTTTTTCCACGCAAAACTACCTGAAATAAGCATATAAAAATATTATTGTCTCTCAAAGCTGTAGAGGTGTTACACATGGCTCAGAAGGGACCAAGAAAAGTACTGTGAAGCCCTGGAAAAGGCCCACTGACTTTGGAGAAGGATAACTTCGAGCTTTGTGGATGCAAACCACTTTTCTCCCTGTGGGGCCGGGAGTCACTCCTTGGAGTGAAAGCCTTCAGAAGCAGAGATGTAGCTGACAAAAAGCCCAGTAGGATCACGATTCCACCATCTTGGTGCCCTCTACCAGGCTTCCCATAAACAATACTTCTGATGGAGAACAGATAAAAGTTCACCACTGCATGGGCACGCAATAGAATGTTTAACCTGGCAGTACACCAGCTGCAAGAAGACAGACAAAGCCTGAATCAGAATAATGTTAAATAGGGCCTAACATGATGTGTCTGCTCCATTTTGTCATAGCATCTGCCTGGACAACACCCCTTCTCTGGATTTCTTCAAATTAGCGGAGAGAACCTGAATAGTTTCAGTACTCCACGTGACAGGAAAATCCCAGGATTTCTTTCTGACATATAGCTGAAAGAAGTTCCTTTTAAAACCTGGAATTTAGTGAAAAGCACTTGAGCCACATTAGCTCTAAGTTTCTGCAGCTTTTCTAGGACCAAATGCAGGGAGCATAATTCCTTTGCCCCTACTGAAAAGGCTTTGAAAAGCTTCCTCAGGGAAAGTCAGTTATCCAAAGCAGGGGTTGACAAGGCAAAATGGCTCTTTCAGAACTAGTCTAAGGTTGTGAATGACAAAAGCCGTATGAAAACCTGTTGCCACAGTGTTGTAGGCAAAACTGAAGAAGAAACACCCACCAGGATTTTGGGTGGATTGATGTTGAGAGGAGGTCTTAGCACTCCTGGTTTCTAGCTGCAGATTGAAGTGTCAACACTTGGAATTAACTTTTAAACACAAGCATGATAACAAAATGTGATCTCTGGACACAACTGTGCTCCATAATCAAAGCAATAAACATGTATTTCTACAAGCAGCAGATTTAGTGAAGGTTGGTTTCCTACAGATGAACATCTAAGGCTGAATTCCCTTGCAGTGTGACAAGAGTAAGTTTGTGGTGTGCATTGTCTCATGTTATGCAGCCTCTGATTTCCATGACATTTCTAGCAGCTTGATATTTTTGGAAACTGCACTCCTCTGTTGTACTTGTGGTTAAAATAAATCAGCAGATTTTAACACTGTTGGGGCAGGCAAGGGGGTGTGAGGGGAATGACAGGGAAAAATAGACGTATGGAGCATGTAAAGGCATGTTTCTCACTTCCTTAGGAAACCAATTTGAAAAGATAAAGATGGCAGAGCCCTACCACATTCTGCCAGAGCGGAGTTTTAATTGGTGAGATGAATGTTAAGAAAATCCCCTTACTAAAGAATTGCAATAGAAAGAGCTTATTGCTCTGAGTCATCTCTATACAGCCCCTTAAACTACACAGCAGCTAACACCTTTGTTGGAGGTAGAATAAGAAAAAGATGAATTACCTCTTAAAATGCGAGTCAGATGATGAGGATAAAGTTTTAGAGTGGATAATTCCCCTTTTCAACACCGGATTCAGGCAAAATTAGTGGTTCTGAGTATGATCTAAGGTTTACCCATCAAGTTACTTCCTGGGGTTAAACATATAACAGAATTGGAACAGTTAAGGGAAGGCCCCTGCATATACTTTCGTAATCTGATTTATGTTCTCTTTCATCTCAGACTCCACCTCTTCCACTCGTCTTTTGAGAAACCTACTGAGAAGACAGAAAGGGAAGACAGGAATCGGAACATTCCTGAAATTGTCACTGCAAGACACACATTAGTAATTTACCTGGCAACACTTCCCCAGGGAGCTCTTCGGTTTGAAGAGAAGAAAACAAAACCAAATCCACACACGCCCTCAAATAGTAAGTTTTTATCAATAAGTTAACAGTAAGTTATATATGAGAGGCTCATAAACTGGCTCCATGAAATTAGGTTAGGACTGACAGGCCAGACTGAATTTGCATATATTTTTCAGGGACTAAATTTCCCCAACCAAAGCAGAAAAAAAAAAAATAAAACCATCAGGAGAAATGAATGATTTCCAATATTGTAGAACACTTTTAAGTGTAATGTGAGCAGTGGACTGAAAAGGATTAATTGGTCAAGCACAACAAATGGCTCCATAATCGTATTCATAGTATTTATTTCTTTATTTTAGCATTTCATTATATCTGTCTGTGAATGCTGGACATTCACATGACATTTAGGAGACCTTGATGTAGGGTTCTGTCTGATTTTTAAGCCTCTTTTCTTTTAAAACTCTAGTCTGGGTGAGCTGCTGAATCTCAAGGCCTCTTTGGAGCACTCTTACAATGCAGATGTGGTTGTGTAGCTTTACCTCCTTCAACTGCTTATCCCCAGGCTCAGACCTGACCCTGAAACATCTTAAGCATTTTCTTTCCCTAATCAAAGGAGGAAGTTTGGCTCTGAAAAGGCTTTACATGGACTTTCTATGCACTAGCACTTCAACCTCAAAACATAAACAAGATTACACATTACTAGAAAGGCAAATCGCCAGACCATTTCATCCTTTCCTTGGAAGTCCTTGGAAGTCCTTGGAAGAGTTAGCCAGTTTGCAAAGGGCAGAGATGGCAGCCAGACAGATGCGCTCCTGCCTTTTGTTATTTATCACCCAAATGATGCTTTGATCAGCCTCTGCAGGGATCACGAACTCCTGCCAGGGGATTTTATTTCCACATCATGTCCATTCCCATGTTACCAGTGCTCCTCGGCAGCACCTTCCTCACCAGAGTGGTATCACTCCCAATATTTGGTGGGAGTCTGTCCCTGTGGGGCCTGCACATCAAGAGAAGCAGAAGGAAAGCAGAAGGAAAGATCAGTGCTAAAGTCAACAAACAACATGTGGGCCATGTGTGGTGAGCACTTTTTCCAGTCTAACAATACTACTCCCAAGCGGGACCCCCCAGTCTACTCCCAAACAATTTGTTAGGGAACGATTCAGACATAAATGGGCAGAGCCCTTTTTTTGCAGGTTGGAGAGGAAAAGAGACAACCAACAGGAAATTAAAAGGGGGAACTGAGGTCATGAGGAGCTTCTGAGAAGTTGCTGGTCCAGCCAGTGTTTTGCCATCTGCCTGTGACTGCTGCACCTGCCAGTCCAATACTGTTAAAGACACACCTGAACACCCTGCGAGCTGTCACTGAATTGGACAGGGTCCACTCTCAGAGCCAGGTCACTCCTGAACAGAAGGAAAAGACAAAAGCAGGCACAGCGTGAATGAATAGGAAACAGGACTGAGAGTGAGGTAAATTTGCTCTCTCTGACCTCTGGCTCAAAGGTAGGTGGGAATCTTCCAGGGAAATTCCTGGGAGCTGCTCAGCTCATTTCTTAGACCTAAGAGGTCAAATTTGGAATCAGCATTTTTTTTTTTAAGCCAGACTTGCTTGGTGAAAGGACCATCTTTTCCCTCTCTCAGAGCATCCTGCCTCTGACTCCATGCCACTGCCACACTTCAGACGGATTCCCAAACATTCTCCCATCGTCTCTCCTCTCGAGAAAACTTCCCAATTGTTCAGCTCCACCTTGCTGGTTTGCTATTCCCCTGGAAAGAGCTTGAGAAAGCAGAAACCATGCACAGCCTTTTGATGAGGTGAGATAACTTTGGTTCCAGGGAGATTTCAGCAGAATGCCACAGCTGTGTTTGACATCGGTAAAGCCCAGGCAGAAAGTGTTCTGCATTGACTCCTAGCACTCATTTTGGCTGAGCTCGGCCTTATCCTAAGCAGCTGTCCATGAATTTGCCTATGCTATGAAGCACAATCCTTCAATTGCCTAAAGGCATATTTACACAGTGTTCACAAATCTGTTATGTTGAAAAAGATCTATCCTTTAATTATCCAACACAGCCAACCACCTTGATTGGGATCCTGCCCAAGTTTACTTAAGAGGAGGAAAAAGTTATTATGAAAATTACCTACATAATTTTTTTTTTCTTTTTGAAATGAAACATTTTTGTATCAATGCACAAACCACAAGAATGATCATCAGTTTAAATAGTTTCCTTCGGGTGAGCCCTTTCAAGTTGAGCTGTCAGGAGGATGGGTGGGGAACCCTCCTGGAGGAGAAGTGAGAATAATTCCCTTTCACAACACCCCCTGAGGCAGCCAAAGATCAGAATTCCTCTGGGACAACTTGCTTCACCCTCCACGTGTTGTGGGCAGGTCTCAGCCTCCAGCATTCAGTGGCGTCAGCATGTGCTGAGGAAAAGCTGTTCTTTAGCAAGTTGACACCTCTGAAAACAAGTACATGATGTTCTGTGATCTGCAGGTGAGCACAAAAACATTACACCCCTGGATTTGTGCTCTTGCCCCGAGTGCTGAATCATTTGCATAACTCACAGAAAGTGGTGTTTTATGGGCAATGAAGATATGGAAGAGGGTTGTAAAGTAATTTTTTCCTACATATGTTTGGGATTTTTTGGTATGTTACGTGCATAACCCAAAATGTAAAGCACTTCTAAAAAAACAGTTTTGTTTTTTTTTTTTCCAGAAAAGCTGCTTTGTTGGATTGAATACATGTATAATCACTTATTATATTGAAAATGTTAATTGCAGGCATGCAATTAGCAAAACAATACATTCTTGGGGGTGAGGGAAGGAATTATGCTGGTGAAATGGGATATCTAACCTTCATCTTCCAGTGTGATAAATTACTCTCTTGCAGTAAAGGTTTGGGTTCTTGAGAACTTGGATAGCCAAGTCTCTTTCAGCATGATCTTCTGTTGGCCTTGCAAAGACTCTCATCTCCCACCTATCACAAGTGCCCTCTAATTTTGCCTAGAACTTGCTGCCATTTTTCATTGCAAACACATATTTTTTTCTTTATGTACTTGCAAAAAAAAAAAATAAAATATTTTATTAAGTGTTCTTATTGAAAACCAGTGGCTGAATTTAGGGCATTGGGATTTTTTTTTTTAAAAACTTCAAACATACATTTCAGCTTTGAAGACGTTTCAGCCTTGGCACTGCTTCCTTTACCTCTGAGATTTTTACAGGGGATCTGGACAGAAATGAACATTTTCTCATGTTTTCTCATAAAAAACTATATGTCAAGTAAACTTCCAAGACACTAGAAGCTGAGGTGCCTGAGTTCCAGGTTGCCCCATTTCAGAGATACCAGTGGAGCTGGTGTTAGTGATCTGAACTCAAAGCCCACTTTTTAAGATGTCCACCTGAACATATAGTGTCACTGTTACAATAATGTTTGCCCATCATAACTTATAATTGCACAAATATGCTCAATCCTGTTTGAGAGACAGATATGGGGGAAAAAAGTTCTATAAAAACCAAAACCCAAATGATGATATAAAAGCTCAGACAAATCAGAATGAATTATTCAAGGAGTGAACACATGGCAAGGAAAACACGATATTAATGCAACACAACCCTGTGATTCACTATTTCTAATTTTTTGTGCTGGATCAGGGATTTGCGTTGCCTGGGGTGCCACGATGCTGGGATCCTTTCTTTTGATGAAGTCCACAGATGTCTTGCCTCTCTCTCCTCTCACACTCATTGCCATGGTAGCCAAATGCTTCTCCAAAGCATGTAGCATGTACAGAATAATCTGTCTGTCCCTGCTTCTCACACACAGAATGACCTTGAGTGAAAATTCATGCACTGCCTGCTTGAAGCTTCTCCAGGGCTTAACAGTGCCTATAGCAAAGGTAAGACGTGGTGTAGTTGCCAGCAGTTTAAAGAAGTTCTGAGACCCTTTGATGGAGGGATGATAACTGAACCTGCATTTGAAATAAATCTTCAAATGTCTTTTTGCTAACCCTGCGTTCTGCTTCTCAGTTCTCTAAGCCATAAACAGGGCTTTCTTTCTCCTCTGTGTAATGAAAAGGAAAAATGAAAGGCCCTTTGGTGAAATGTCTGACTGGCACCATAGCATCTTATTTTAATAAACAATGCAAATTTTAAGTCATCACAGATCTTTACCCATTACTTAGACTAAAGCATCACCATGATGTAATGTAATTTAAATTATTGCTGTAGAATTAGTTCTGTTCTGGTTTGGTAGGAACAGGACAGCTATATGTACTGTTTCCATTATATCAGAACAGACACTTTCAACCTTTTTCTGCCTAAGACTGAATAATTTTCCAGTAAGGATGAAGAATGTTTAGAAATTTCCCACATGGGATCCTGCATCACACAATGCAGCTTGATTTTGCCCCATTTTAGAAGCCTGCTTCACAGGCTGAAAATCACTGACCTTGCATGGTCTTCCCCCACATCTCTCCACCCACAAGCCCCCAAAGTTGAAGCCAGCACTATGATAAGGAACGTGATGCTGAAACATCCATTTCTAGTGCTGGAAGTGGACTGCTGTTCTATCTGATGGGTGAAAACTTTGCAGAGAGTACTTCAGACCTCCAGAGAGGCCCAAAACCCAGAGGCTTCAAAGGCAATTCAACCTTTATCAGTGGGTATTGCTGTATTGCTTCTGTATGGGTGGGGTTTGAGCTGCAGCCTTCAGAGAGGAGCACCATAGGGAAGGCAGCTGTCAGTAGCTGAGCATACTGGGGTTTATTGTGTCTGTTCTTCTCCTTTCAGGTCAGCAAAGCTGAGTTCTTTCAGGGTAATCCTGTCATCTGCAGACAGTGAGGCAAAACCAAATCTCCCTTTCTCTCACGCATCACAGAAGCGTGACAGCCATGGTCCAGTGATCTGGCATTGGAGCACATACTGAAGGCTTATTAATTAACAACACGATGGGAATTTGACAAAAAAAAATCTGTTCTGATTACAATATGTCAACATAAATTTGCAAAGGAGCAATGATGATTACAATTGCAAATTCGGTGGGGCTAAAAAAAGATGTTACTTATATACCCTGAACACAACTGCTGTGGTCCCGTTAAACAACTGAGATCCTGTTGTGTCACGTGCTTTCCAAAGAGATTACATAGATGGTTTCCTGCTCTAAAGAGATGGAGTCTATTCACAGTCTACACTAAAGTCTCCCCCTCTTAGAGAGATCATCTTCCTGTTCTTGAACAAGCAAACACACCCTCCTTTGCTAGGCATCCAGCCCTGAGAAGGGTTACATGCCAAGTAGCTTATGAGGTATAGGAATACCAAAATTAGACTAGAGAGCAATAGCACACAAGTCTGGCATGTTTAGGAGAGAGGCTGAAATTTGTAACAGGGAATGGAAGGCCCCATCCTACAGGAGTTTACATGCAGGTAACACTCAACACACCAGGTCTAATGGACTGCATCAAATTTTCTGCTATATTGACTGAATTTCTTCCCACATCATTTTGCCTTATTGATTTTCCAAGTTGCCCAAGCATCTTGACATTGAAAATTTCTAAAATCATACACGTCACATTCTGAACTCCTCTTTTACTTGTCTTCTTTCATCATGGCAAGCCGAGCCACTAAGCAATCAAAGAAAGGCTGTCTCTAGATGAATTAAGGTGTTGAGAGTTACAGGCCTCTGCTTTAAGAACTCCTTTCTGAGTAGAGGAATTCAGATTTTATGCACAGTTGCAGACATGTTTATGGAATATCCTGAGTTGGAAGGGACCCACAAGGACCATTGAAGTCCAGATACTTATTCCTGTTTCTGTTTCTTGGTGAGCCCCCAGCACATCACAGACCTAAGATTCATCCCCTAGAAGAGATATTTGGCTGCCTCCAGCACACCACAATTCCCTTTCCCCCCTGACATTTCTGTTGCTCTTCAAGAACCCTGGGTCAGGACTGGAAAGAATGCAAGTGCTTCACTGTCAGCCTCAGTCCAGAAACTCACATTTTGGAATTATGAGCCTGCACTATTCCACAGAGCAGCCTAACTCTGCTGGCATCAAACTGGGGATAAAACTATCATTGGCTTCCACAGAAGCTAAATCAGGCCAAAGCAGGGAGCAGAGCACACTAGAAAAGTTCACCTGCAAGGTCTTCTGGCCATCAGCATTATATGGCAGCACTTCATCCCTGTCTGGTTGCCGGGTGTGAGGCTGGGGTTGGAACTGGCTTTGCTCTGACTCACTTTATCCATATAGTTCCCCTTAAAACAGAGATCTATTACAGAATTAACAGAAGTTTCACAGATTTAAAAAAACAAAACCAGAAACAAACAAATCTATGATGAGAAACAAAATATTGCACAGATGAATCTCACTATGAGGTTGAAACAACAGAAACTTCCATATCAGCCTAAATAATGGGAAACATTCAGTTTAATTGAGGTGTCTTCTTTTAGATACTGCAGGCAAACAGGGTATCTGGTTATTGTTAGTGATGAGAGGAGGGTGGGGAGCGGCTGGGAGTCTCAGAGCAGCTCCAGAAAGCATCCAGGAGACAGGATCTCTCCAGCAGCCAGTTGCTCAGTGTGTGCTCTGCAGGCTGGACAGCACAGTGTGCAGACAGCTTTCTCTGGCTTGGGTTCTTTCCAAGATCAACAATTGAATCCACCTGAGGTAAGCGGACTCACAAATCACCTTATCTCGCGTGATATGACGGACAGATGTTTTTCTGTTACACTGAACTGCACAAATGGGACATGTTCTCCTCAGGTCAGGCTCCCAGGTTAATGCCTGGCACAAGGAGCTGCCTTCTTGCCTTCCTTGGGGGAAGACCAAAGGTAAAGAGCTGACACCACGGGCTTGCCAACAGGTCAAGCACTGCAGAAACCAATGGGAAGGTCCCAAAGGTGCCAACACCATCAAGATACACCTAAAATATTCCTTGTGTTGTCTTATTTGGACTATGAGAGATGGGAGCAGGGACGTGTCCAGTGCTAGATGTTCATGCAGCAAGGAGTGAAGTATGCAAACCAAAGTCCTTCCTGCCATGTGAATGTACACAAACTGTGCAAATACAAAATCCACTCCTTTCCCAATTCCTATGATTTGAATTGCTGCACATAAAAGAAGAGCACTTCCAAGGGCAGAAAGCACAGCTGTGTTCACAGGAGTTGAGAAAGAAATCTGCACTGAGACACAACGATGATTCTAATTGCTATTGTGCCCACCTACCAATTCCCACCTGGAAACTGCTTCCCAGCCTATGGAGCACAGGGGTTGGTGTTACATCAGGGTGTCCTGCTGCAAGGACATATCAGACCTGGTTCCTACAGCACAGCAGTGACTGTCTGGCCTCCGTTCCCCATCCCCCAGTTAGTGAATTGCCTTCTAGAAGCTCAAAAATACACCTGTCACTGTAGAACAGAAAGGCTTTACATTAGTGATTTGGGGGAAGCCTTTTTAACAGCAGGGATATTCCCATCAGCACAAGGAAACTCCTGATGTAATAGTTCTACAGTCTTATCCTTCTAGGAGAGAGCTCTGGTAAGTAATGTTAAATATTTAAGTTATTGCTCCCTTTAACTCCTCCCTCTTCAGTGACTAAAGACAGCACCCATGTAAACAAGCTCTCTGAATGTGGTGGTGTGTTTGAGTCATGTAAATCCTCCTCGCCCCTTATATTTCATCCCACACCAAAACGTTACGGGACATTAGGAGGTTCCTCAGCACAGAGGTCAAGGCAAAGCCTTAGAGATGCTCATGATTTAAGGGTGTTCAGTTTCTTCCAGAGCAGGGGCTTTAATTTTGCTCTTTCTAGAGAATTATGGTCAGGACTATAAACTGGCAGATCAATGTTATGAAGTCTCCGATTATGAACTCAGGGACTGAACATGCTTGTGACACTCTTATCAAAACTTTGAGCTGGCACTTTATGGTGTCCAGCTTTATGGGCTCAGCCTAAGCTGTCTCGTTGGACAATCAGAACTGCTTAAAATACTGCTTGGTGCAGTACAACAGCTGTCACCTGAACAACTGAAACAAAGATTTGCGGAGACAATTCGATATTTCTTTACCTGTTTTCACATGTAGAAATCCTTGAATTTCTGCACAAACAAGATTTGCATAAGCAAATGCAAGTGCCTGTCAACTGTTAGTTTGAAATAGGGATCCCTGAACATTGTGGTACACAGCCTTCAAAGAGATAAGATGTTTCTAAAATTTCAAGAAACAAGGCATCCTAAGCCAAGATGGATGAAGAATTTGGAGAATTTATCCTCCCTGTTGATATGATCATAAAACTGTTGGCACAAACATCCCCCACTAAAAGGAAGACACAATTTGCATGGCTAATGTATAAATTCCCAATAAAATGCAGGTTTTGGCTAAGTTGCTTAATTTTCCAGAGATACTCAGAAGAGAGCAAATAGTAGTAATACTTCATTCTAGTTGTGTCATGTTACACTACCCAGCTAAGTTTAAAATCTTACCATGACAATCTGTCATGTCTGGTAGCATATAGTAAATTCACTTGCCAAAGTGGGAGAGAAACAAAATTTTTAAATATGCAAGTTTCATTAGAATTCAAACTGAAATCTCATTTCCAAAAGATCAAAAAGGGTAAAACGTCCCATTAAAAAATTGCCCAGGCTGAGTACATTTCCTCCGTCCTGAAGAGACTTTTTTTTTTTGCAAAATTGATATAAACTGGTTTATATTAAATCCAAATATTACTGTTGTTTGGTGAAACAACAGTTTTCCTTGTGGATCAATGGCAACCATTTTAGACCAATTATTTGATTTCTTGAGTGGCCAAAACGCAGTAATTATTTTCCTGATTCTCATTTACGTTCGCAAGCATTCAAGCAGATAGTCAGTATCTTCAAGGTCAGAATGAGAAGTTGTATTAGCACATTCCTGCTTTCAAGTTAAGCACCGTGCTGAAGTGCCTTTCTAGGCTGAGACCTAGACCTGTTTAAATCAAAACACAATTCCATTGAACTCAGTGGTGTTGCATCTGTATGTAAGCACGATACGTGAGAAGAAAATGAGTCCCATATGGTTTTGAAAAAATCACGGCAAAATGTTGGACTGGTGTTGTGGATTAAAAGGAGTCCTAAAACTCACGGAATTATTGTTATTTTAGTTGTCAGTGCTGTATTTATCTGGTATTTCCTGGCTGTCTATTATATATTTAAGATAACATAGTCTCATCATTTTCTACCAGCTAAGACTTTGACCCTAAAAGTGAATTTTAAATGTATTATGCACTCCAGAAGTCAAATCATGAGAATTACAGTTCTTTAATCAGGCAAGAGAATTGACATCATATGCTTATCACAGCACAGCTCAGATTTCAAATACTGCACTGCTTGGAGCAATCCAGCCAAGGGAACAAATAAAATCTTCAGGACTGAAGACAACATCTTTTAAGAGAGGATTTTAGGCGACAATGAGGATTCTGCCTAGGAAGAGAATGATGGGGTTCATTAAATGAATTATTTAGTTCTAGAAAAATTATAAAGAGACGTTGCACACACAGAAGAGTACAGTTCCACTGTGACTATAAAAGACAATAACAGTTAATGTACCTTGGATTGAGCCCCATAGTCCACAACTAAATTGTCAGGAGACACGTTTAGTTAGACTAGAACAAACTATGTCTCCATGACCTCCATACAGACATATCTTCATTGTCACTTGATAGAACTTGAAGATAAATATCAGTTCTTCCACTCTTTTACTGCTTGTGTTGTACTGTACTTCCCTGAATTCTGTGGAGGCCCACTGAATGGATAACACATCTACAGGCTATGAAACAAAAGTTCATGTTTTTTTCTTGAAAAAGGTCTATTTCTAGATTGACCTATTCCTCCAAGGTCACAAGTTGCTGATACCTAATGATAAAAGGAGTTGGCTTAGGCTCCCAACTGATCCATCTTGGCAGAGATCCACTAATGTCCACGTGGCCAAGGTAAAGATTACTCTCTGTTTCTTTAAAGATAAGTCAGGAAAGTGATTCAGAGAACTGCAAGTGAAAATTTTCTTCTGAAAAGAGCACGGTAGTATAGCTCCCATCTCTTGCCATGAATGCACAGTGTTCACAATTCCCATTCATTTCCCCTTGTTTGTTTGAAAGAGAATTACAAAGTGTTCTCAAGATTACACATTAAAAAAAAAAAAAAAAAGACAATGCCCTGTGCAGTTTTCTTTCTGGTGTTCCAGCACAACACTGGGGAACCCTTTGAATTTATTTCCTTGCAGAATGATGCACACTGCAGAGATTAACAGCAAAGAAGGCAATGGGAATATCTGAGGAATATCTGAGACTGGAGAGTGACTGTGGTCACTAAAACAGTTTTTGCAGAACTGTTATAGCCAGCAAATCTCAGTTAGCATATAGGAAGTCATTAATCTTTTCTGGTGGGGGAACTGGGAGGTAAACACTGACATCCCAGAGTAGATTTCTGCAGGTGCATATCACTGGTGTGTCAGTCTGCCTTGCTACCCAGTGGAATATGACACTACAAACCCTAAAGGACAGTAAATGTCATTATTAAAAGCAAAGAGAAAAAATACCAAAAAAGGTGTCTCTGCATACACCAGACAGATGGACTACAAGGCATTGAGGACACTAGGAATTTACAGAGACTCAAGGGGAGAGTGGAGAAGTTCATGGAAGGGAAGTCCACTGAGGTTGCCACCAGCCCTGTGCCTGCCTTAGCAAGCTCAAAATGATAGCAGTTAGAGGTCAGAAATGCTTTAGGAAGTAGTTAAAGTATGGACTTACCCTTTTCTCAAACCCTTTGATAGTTCCCTACTCTGAGTCACAACTGGAAATAGGATCCTGGATTTGATGGAACTGTGGTCTGGTCCATTTTGGCCATTTCTCTTGGGGCTCCCCGTGGCAAAAAATCACAGAGCTGCTGGCCTGCAATCTGTCATTTTCTAACAATCGTTTGTCCGTTGTACACACTCTCAGAAATATTCCGATCCTTTCTAGTTGCTTAACTAGGCCGAATGCCAGAGCTGGGGATAAGAAGGCCTTGGTGGCAAGCACATAAAGGCAGTTGACAATACAGTACTGACATGGGTAAAGAAACTGCTACCCTGGCAATGTGCTGCCCTGGAAAGGCATGAGTGCCGAGCACCATCCAGGGCAGCCCTGGGGAGATGAATGCAGTGTGTCTGGAACGAAGGCAACATCCGACTTCACACAAAAGCAAATGCCTACAACACAGTTGTCATTAGTCTTTTGTATGCCTGAAAAGATGGGCCAGTTTATAGCTGTCATGGCAAGTGGTCCGGTCAATTCTTCATGCAACGCCTCTGAGTCTTGGCTGGTAGAGAAGGGTCTGATGAGATCTCTGAGACTGAGATATCGGAGTGTTGCCAAATCCTCCTCGGCTCTTCAGAAAATCTGGGCACGTGTCAGTGAGCAGCAAGTTCAAAGCCATCTCTGATGGCCCACTCTGACAGCGTAAAGAGTTTAAAGGCTCCAGAGAAACGCTGTAAATCCCTGCTTGAGGCAGACATGAGCTGTGGGGCACAAATGCTGACAACCTTGGCTAGGACAGGAGACAGCCCGAGTTGTCCCAGGCCAAGAGTAACGATACAGTGCAGTATGAACAGGAAATCAGATGTAAGAAGGTGTAAGTCAGAAATAAGTATTTGCTGTCTTGGGGGATTATAAAACTCAGTCTTGTTTGCCACCTGTAAGGCCACTCAGTACTGACTCTCCAGCCCTTGCACACCAGACAGTCAGTGAGTACCAACCACCAGCCTCTCTGCGAACCTGCAGATTGAGCAGTGCCAAGGCTTAAAGAACCATGGAACAATCCACCAACCCATTCTGGTAACTCAGGATCCTTATAATGCCATTTTGATGATGGCAGCTACTCTCTAACTCCTCATTTCTAAAAACATCCATCGCCTGAATACATCATGCCATCAGGAAACTTTCCTACAGAACAGGCTTTGCTGCCCATATTTCTGTAATGCTGGGGCATATTTTCAAGCTCCTGTGGCATCTACTGCCCTTTTGCACTTCAAATACCATTTTATTCCTCAAATGGGTTATTTCACTGCCATTGCACCTGTGGTGAGAGTTGTACAGAGGGTACTTCTTCAATAGTTGCAAACTAATGAAGCTCTGGTGAAATATTGCTGCTTTTAGTTTAATTTCCTAATTGTGCTGGCTGCTTGGTAATTGGGAATTGTATCCTACTAGTTCTAGCATGTCCCAAAATTTGCATGCAATTGATCAGCTCCTACAGAGCAGGTCCAGCATGGGGGTGGGATGATAAGGGTCAGAACCACTACGTGCTCCTTTGCAGGCTGATTTAGAATTCAGTGGTAACTTCCACATGTCCTGTAGTGGCTGGGGTTACACTCTTGATCTGTGCATGGAGAGTGGCTATTTTGGTGGGTTTCAGATTTCTTTTCCACACAACCTGCTTCCTTGCTAGCCTGCTTCTCTCCCTCCTGTGTTATCATTCTTTTTAGTAACTCACCTCTGTCTTCACCATCATCCCATTTCCCAGTTAAAGACTGCAGCAGATTTTGTGACCAAGAACATACAATGATCTTGAAAACTTGTTGTTTCATTTAAAATCAGCTCTACAAGTCAAGAACCTACATCTATACCAATCTGTTCAGTGATCCACAAAAAAACCCACCCCTGCCTGCATCTTAAAGCTGTCTGTTTCCATTACTCCCTTAGAGAGCATTTTTAGCCCCACAGCATTACCTCTCTCCAAGACAGCTTTTGCATCGATTACCTAAGTAGGTTTCATTGCAAGACAGTGATTACATACTTCCCTAAAATCCAAGTACTCTGATAAAAAAAATACAGGTTTACCAGGCAAGATTAACTTTTTATAAACCTATACTGCTGATTTCCGTTATTAAAAGAAAACTAAGATGCCAATCTGACAAGAAGATTCACTGCAGGTATGGCAGGCCCAGAACAGATCAGTTGTTACAACTGCAACATTTACAATTTTTTTGTTGAACTAGAAGATGGACTGTGCTGCTTTCCTCTGCTCTTTCACTGCCTCCCATCAAAGGCTCATGTTTATTAAGCTATTCCCTAAACAACCCAGGATGCATAGTAACTTCTTATCTCTGTATGTTCACGTTCTCTTGACATGGCTATTGAGACTGGGTCTTTCTGACCTGACTTCACGTATTTTTCTTGGCACAGGATTTATTTTTTAAGGGGATCACTATTTCAGCCAACTTTTGCATCATTAACCACCTCCTCCTCTCTATTTATTTGTATTTTAATAAACCACTAATTTCCCAATCAAGGAACAAGGACAGTTTTGGCTAAAAGCCAAATTCAGACAAAAGCCCAACAGTAATAGAAATAGCTACATGCAACCATTTTTTAAAGAAAGAACAGCAGCATTAAATATTAGTTAGAAGCTGTGAACTGCAGGTAACTGATAAAGAAGGTAAGAGATATCAGGAAAATTACTGCAGGCAGATTGGAAGGCAAAGACTTGTGCTTAAGCAAGAATGTGATATCAGAAATTCTAACAATTGCCTGTTATCTGACTGGGCAGTGTAAAATTGCTGATAAGAGACAACTGAGAAAAGGAAAAACATACAGCAAGTAGTTTAGCTCTGGATTTGGAACACTTCAGGAGGAGTACAGCAATAAGGAGAAGGAGGATTCACCTCAAAGAGTCTGGTCTATGTGCACATGCAAACTCCCAAAGACTTGGCCAAATGTCACTAGATGATTAGTGTGTCCTAAAAAGCTGAGAAATTCAAGAGGACTGACACATGGTAAACACAGGGGGAGTTTCAGAAAGAAAAAGCATTTTACCCTGCCAGTTTTCATCCAGGGAGCCTGAACAGCATGGGCAAAAAGAATGGAAGAGTTGATAGATGATTCAGCTGAAAGGCAAAGAAAGAATGGAAAGCTGAAAATAAAAATAATGCCAATAAACAATGTTTTATGGAAAGGAAAGTTTGATATGCAAACCTGAAGTCAGTTGGAGAGATGGTTGGCAAATGTGATGTGCAAGCTCTGGGCAAGTGTTTGACTGTACACAGTGCAACATTCCACATATAAACACTTCCATTTGTTCCACATACTAACCATTATAACTCATCAATAAAGGCAAGTTTTAGGCACAGCTTAGTTATTTGTGAACTGCAGAAGAATCTAGACAGGACGCACTGGCAAAACGGAAAGGAACTAAATATATCACTTTTACTTGACTAGATCAACAGAGGAACAGATAGCCATGTAGGCAGAGGTCTCTCTCTCTCTTTGTGTGCTCTTGGTATTGTACCAGTTCTTGTGTGAATAATTACAATACATACCAAAGTTTAGAGAAGTTGTTTGTTGGTTTGTTTGGTTTTTGTTTTTTTTTTTTTTTGGGGGGGGGGCAAACCACAATGCTAGAAGTAAAGGGATAGACAAAACCCTTCTTAACAATGAATTTACAGCTTAATTGGTTATCAAAATGTATTGAGACGAGTCGATTAGAAGAAATAAAAATAACTTCATCCAGTGAAAACACTTCAGGTGAATAGACCCTTTCATGCAGCAGAGAAAGGCATAGTTACGGTCTGTGCCTGAAAGGCAGAGCCAGAAACTGAGAAATAAAAGACACATTTTGAACAGATAAGATGATTAATTTTAGGACAAACTGCCACAGGAAGTGGTGAACTCTCACATGATCCAGGTCAGCAGAAGGTGGGATCCATCAGTCAGTGACACACAAGGGATCTGATTAAATCATTTGCAAACCATTTTGGGCACCGAGGTCTCTGCAGTGCTGAAGAAACCCAGCCCTAAGCCACACCATCTGACCCAGTAACCTGCAGCAGGGAAATGTCTCTGGTCAGCTGCACGTTTCCACCTCTCTCTTCCTTGCTCCCACTTGCAGAATGGACTGCTCCCTCCTCAAGTGCCCATCCTGGCAACACAGGAGCTTAAGAGATGAACAGAGCTTGCTTTGAATTGGAGGGAAACTCATATACATACCTTACCAGCAGGGAAACACATACTTTACAAGGTAAACCGCACCTAAGACTTTTTTTCCCCCTTGCCTCTCTTTTCAAATCAATCAGGCCCTGTAAGTTTGACTCTATATGGACCTCTCTTGCTTTCTGTCAAATTTTTTAAAAAATCAATTCTAGGTGAATATACAATCTCTTCCATTCAGGACTGGTGCTGGCAAAGCACAGGATGATGGGAAGTTGCTGCTGGCAACACGAAGATGGGCTGCAGCCACAGAAATTCAACGGCATTGCCGCACGCTGACGGAGCTTAGATGCCATCAAGAGTTTGGGGATTTGGGTCACTCTGCTGTGAAAAGAAGGGTGCAGCAGACAAGTTTGCTACAACACTCAGGAAACAGCAGCCACCGTGGGAACCCTCTGCCTGCAGGGACACTGGTCTCACCACCATGGCTGTCTTGTCCTTTCTCCTGCCCGAGGTCAGGTCCACACTCAGCCCTTGGCCTCCTATTCATTAGCTTTCCATAACCCATGTATTGGAAGAGCCTGGCTGCCCCACAGCCCCCGAGAGAGGCTGGGAACCTGTGAGATGCGCAGGTCTTAGATCCACAACTCCAAAGCTGAAAAGAGAAGATTTTACACTTGCTCGTAATTTGGGCTTTGCCAGGTCTGAGCATAGAGACCTTCAGTTTCCCAGTCTGTCAGCCTCATTTCTCATGCCAGCTTTATATTCACTGGAGGAAATAAATGAGAAAGAAGGGCTGGGAGAGATGAATGTTGTAACAAGCCACATCAGTGTATGGAAGCAGGGAAAGGTAAGTAGAGTTTATTTTATCAGCACTGCGCAGGAAGTCTCGGTACCAAAAACTGCTCTCATCCCAGCCAGCACTCCGTGTTATTCCTGGCACCTTTGTAAATTGGTTTGAAAAAAACCCAAAAAACTGTAGGAATCCCTGGGCAGAGTGTACCTCTCAGCTGCCTCCACTCCCAGTATTCTGCTAGAAATGAGAGCTGTTCCTACATTGTCAGGGGCTCACAGCACTGCTGCCAGCACAGACACATTGACTCCAGCTGAAGACCCTGCTGCCTTCTTTCCCTGTCGCATTTCATTCATGCCATATTAAACCTAATTAGGAGATAATAATTTATTGGGGGTTTTAGCTCTTCAAAAAAAAAAAAAAAAATCATGCTCCTGCATTCTGGGGCAGAAGACACATTTTTAAAGCTCAGTTTCAAATTTTGTTTCAAGGAGAACTTGCAAGTTATTAATTGGTGTTGTCTCAGTCAGAGGGGTAATCTGTTTATTTCAGAATCTCCTAAATCTGGTTTTCAGGCTTAAAACCTGGAATTCGGGGGTCAGGCTCAGGCCCACCGGTTTGTACGGACCCATAGAGGGCACCAGACACTCATTTTTCAGTGCACTGACCAGGTGCACTGTCCTCCCCAATAACTGCAGAAGGCTGAGGAGTCCTCGGGATGAGGACTAGGAGCTCCATGGAATTAGAAAATTGCATTCTAATCTGAACTGTTGGAATGGTAGGTATTTCGATTTCCTGGCACTTCCAAATTAAATATTGAAATAAAATGTATGCTTGATCTGAAGTTTTTTTCTCAAGTATCTGATGAAATGGAGGGGAAAAAAATCAGCCGAAATATTTTATTCTCCATTTCAAGAATTCAAATAGGAAATAAAAAATATAATCTGTGACATGAAAAGTCTCTTCCCATGGGAAAACCCAAGCATTTAATTTGGAAACAAAAAGAACTAACTGCTTTGACTTGTCTTTTTTCCCCCCTTCTACAACAGAAAATGAAATTAATTTACAGTTTGGTGTCACTGAATCCGCATTTTTCACCAAAAAGTTCCAACAGAAGATTTCCTCCCCCTTCAGCCCCAATTGTCTCAAATCAGTGCTCTCCAGAGGAAGTGTTTCAGTGGCCTTTGTAAAGATCACACTCTGAGAATCCCATTTTCACTATTTACCCACCAGCAGTGATAAATGAGAGGTAAATGAACGGCAAGAAAACAAACCCACGATGTGACTCACTGCCATGTGAGAAGTGTGCTGTCTGCCAGAACCACAGGTCCTGGTGCATTATCACAGTGGTTTATTTAATCTGTGAGTGAACTCTAGATATCATCTAACACATCTGCTCCCATCTTGCAGCCCATGGATCTCTGTCCTACAGGCACAGCCTTTTCGGGGTTCATTTGCACATCTGACAGGGTAAAGCAACCCCACACCAGCAACAGCCTGATCCACCCTATGGGACAGGGTATCTGAAGCCCCTACCAAGGCTGAAATATTACACAGTTCTCTCTGTGTGAGAACTTACTGTTTGCCCAAACACGGATGGATCCAGTTAACAGATGGGATCTAGGAAGTCTCTGTAAACCTACATAAATTTGGGAAAGGGAGGGCAGGAACACCAGACTCAGAAGCAAGATTATGATCAAAATAGTGAGGCAGTTCCTCTCTCTTGGTAACTGTCCAAACCAGCATCCTCAATTCCAGACCCTCCAAGCCTCCCCAGGTTTGAAAACTCCTTGCTTCTATGAATTTCTTAGTTTAAGCTTCTCTTTCATTTTCACCAACCTTTACTCCCACTCATCTCCCATCTTTCAAATGGCTTTTCACTTCTTGCAGCATGGAGGATGCAACCTTCACAAGTTTTTCATCAACTTTAGTGGAGTTGGATTAAGCCCAGATTCCTGCAGCAACTGGAATTCAGGTGTCTTTCTAAGACCAAGTATTTCTTATTGCCTAGGACAGACTTTCCTCTCTACTCCTTCCCTATTTCTCTTCCTTAAGAGGTTAGATTATCCTTAAATAATAAGTTTCCCAATTGTTTTGTGTAACAAACCCTCTCTGCTTCCTGCTTTATACATGGTTTGCATCCTGTGCACATGGCCTGAGAGATCAGTTGTTCTGCCTCAGGGGGCAATTAATCTCCAGCACTGTA
Source organism: Oxyruncus cristatus (assembly GCA_013399855.1). Taxonomy (NCBI): domain Eukaryota; kingdom Metazoa; phylum Chordata; class Aves; order Passeriformes; family Cotingidae; genus Oxyruncus; species Oxyruncus cristatus. The sequence continues at coordinate 541,369 of VXAY01004932.1, read as the reverse complement.
ATCTGCACAGAGGCATTTAATCTTTCAGGAAAGATGCGCCTGAAAGGAACTTTCTGAGAAGCACAGGGTTGATAGAAACCACTAAGAAAAGCCAACAGTTTAGCCAGAGGCTGGGAATCTCCTTTCTGCTCTGATCAAGTTTCCCCAGCAATTAAATGCGGAGCCTTCCAACACAAGTGTTTTTTCTAAGGCTGATGAGCAAAAGTCTCAGGGATTCAATTTCAGTATCTTCTCAGAAGTCCCTGTTGCATAATCCTGCTCCCCACAGGAGAGTGTTTGGTTTTGCTCCTGCTGGTTGGGAGAGTTTTGCCTGGTATCAGGCTGACTTCTCCTCAGCCCTTATATGAAAGTCCAGCCTCTGTATAGTGGATCTACAGGGCAGAGACCCTCCCTGCTGCACAAAGTCCAAGCAGACAGAGGTCCTAATCTCTCCTTTGGCTCTAGAAGTGCAACTAAGGCCACAGTCATTTAAAAACACTTTGATGAGACAATTACAGAGTGATGCATCCTTCATTTTGTCATCTTGCTCTGCATCAAGATATTCTGGATGACTTTTTCAGACTTTTCAACTTCAGGATATTCAGACCTTTCCAAGAGAGCCAATACCAAACCTTCAGCCAGGGATTTCTCTGGAACTTGGCTGAAATTTCAAAGCTCTCTATTTCTCATTTGGCTTCCTTGACTCCTTTTCCACTTAGGCTGTCCCTACCTGTCCCCTCCAATAGCTCTACCTTTTTTGCTTACAGGGTTAGCTGAGGACATTGGTAAAGAGCACAGGAATCCTAATTTTAAAGCAGTAATAAACTGGCACTACAGCCTCTTGTGACGTGCACTTAGGTGCCCTAATAGGAAGAAAGCACTTGGATGTGGACATCACCCTCTCCTGCAGCATGTTCTCTGCACACCCAGCAACACTTTACAGCCATTCCAAACTTAGATTTATGATTTGAGAGACTAGTCCCAACTTAACTCCCTGCAGAGACTCCATGATGGGAACCACTGTACTATGACATCCCTCAAAATAAATGACTCATCCCTCTTCCACTGTTTTCCCTGTTTCCACTCTTTTTGCTTTGGCCTCAACCCAGAGTTTCACTTTTTTGCTTAGCTGCAGATTCCCAAGCATGGGTAGAAAGGGAAAGCAGGTGGGCTTGCTTTTCTGATTTACCCATCCTCAGCACACCCTTTGCTTCCCACCCAGCTGCTGCCTTCAAGCCAGCGTGGCCCAGCTGCATTTCCCAGCACTCACACACCGCTCCTCTCCAGCAGTTGGCTCAACCGAGCACAAGGAACAATGCCACATCCTTCTCCCAGCTCTGCAGCAGAGCTGTGGGTCTCTCCAGCTAAGTCATCTCCCCCCCTGCCTGCAGCGCTGCGCCACAGAACCGGTGCCAGGACAAAACAGCTGCATTTGCAAGGTCTAGTGCCTTGCCTTTGACTTGCCTCACCTGGTGAACAGCTCTGCCAGGCGTGCAGGTGCAGGGACCCTTTCAGTGGCAAGAGGTGAGGCTCACAGGTCACCAGCACACATCAAAAGGGCACACATAAAGACCCACATTCAGGGCTATGCTTTCAAACCCAGGAGAAAGGCAGATGGACAAAAAAGACATTACGTGAACAGTAAGTTTTAGGCAAATATTCTGAAAATGGCTCCCTGATAGCCTATAGGCTTTTCCTGACATTAATGGGGTTTCTGCTGTAGGCTGAGACGTGTGTAGTGCATGTCATATATGAATGTGTTCAGAATAAGGGGGATTTAAATCAGCAACTAGTGATGGACAAATACAGGATGAGGTCACTCTTAACAAAACCAAAGTTCAGTTACATTTGAACTGGTATCAGATGAAAGCTCATCTTCTGGGAAAAACAGAAGGGAGGAAAAAAAAGAAACCAAGGCAAAAACCAACCCATGAGTCATGAGCTTGAAACAGGTTATTCCATCACAATGTCCTGCAGACACATTTCTCCTCCAGTAAAAGGGTTTGAAGTTTGGAATCTCATGAAATATTCGTGACAGGAGGATGGACAGGAGTGTCAGACTGGTGCTTTCCACTAAGTCCCACCCGTCTGCAGCCTTAAATTGCTGCTGTGGCTCCTTGGACAATGCCAGGGAGTGGTTGGTGCTGCATAAAGGACTGTCCCCTTCAGTGTCCCTCTCTGCATTCCTATTCTATTTAAAAAAAACCAATATTTTGACCCATTCTTTAATTTATTATCTCTGTCATTGTTTGGTTTCTCCTCAGTTTCTCCTTCTTTAAACATTTTTTGTAAAGTTTTGCACTTAGGTTTTACAGGGATGGTCTGATGACTCTTCTAAATGGGAACAATGGATGTCTAGAGGGAAAGAACAAGAGCAGAGAACATATACAGCAACACTTCTGAACCCCCTCAGCCTCCAAGGGTTCCCTGGGCCAGGCTTGGTTGCTTTGTATGTAATAGCCCTTTATAGATTTTTTTTCCTCGTGGACTTGTCCAGTCATCCTTTGGAGCTCTGTAGGTGTTTAGGAAGCAAAGTATTCCAGACCTTTGCTATGAACTGGCTACAGTTGAAACGATCACCTAATGCCATATCACACTTCTTAAATGTTTAACATCATTTTAGTAGCTGAATTCCTGGTAGACTCTCTGATAGATCTAATACGCACACTATGAGCAGGATGCAGGATCTACATCCTGAGCCCTGGCTGCAAGATTTTTCAGGTGAAAGATAACCTAATTGTGATTACTGAAAGCAGTATTAGTGTGATTTTTTTTTTAAATCATCTGAAGGGAAATGACTTGTATTTGTAAGAAAAAATATAAATTAATGTCCGCTAAGAACTGGTGAAATTTTAGGTTTGTAGATTTGAATAAACATAAAGAGGTATTAGCTGCTCTAAGAAAATTTTAGAGGTCCAGTCTACACTGAGGAAAAAAATAGGACAAATCCAGTTCCAGAAACATGTGCCAAGTTAGAGGGGGGGGGGGGGGGGAAGAAAGCAAAAAGAAAATAAAAGGGAATAAAGAGGACTCAAATGTACATTTAACTGAACATCCCCTCCCTCCTTATCCCCCCAGCATTGTGAACTTCAAGAAACCAAGAGTAAATGTTTCATTGCCTCCAAAGTAAAGCAGGAGTGGAAGGAAGCTTGAATTTGAGTTTTAGGCAGAAGCTTCCGTGGCTCTTTTATTTTAGTTGCTTTGCTCACTGGTAAAAGATACCTTCAGGAGCTCCTCCCCAGAACACTATCCTTAGGGATCCCAGGGAAGAACAATGCAGTGATTTCATCAGCTCTCCCTCGGCGGCATTGAAACTGTAGAAAAGGATTGTCTTCCCTGGCAAACAACGAGGAGTGTCCTGCACCTCGGCCCTGAATCCAGCTCTGAGTGAGTCAGTGCAAAGGCAGACTGTAAATAATTGCAGCCTGTGTTGCACAACTGGCTGGTGGGGAGGCAGGAAAACGGCCCCCGGGGAAAAGGAGTAGCCAAACAGCCTGAAAAGTAAAAGTCACCTGCAGGAACTACAATCCAGAAACCCTGAACTGAACTCCACGCGATTTTCATCAGCGTTTCCAAAGGAGAGGTTAGCAAGCTGTGGATTGAAATGTGAAATCACTGAGCAAGCTGACTGAGCCACAAAATGAGTAACTTCCTCCGTGAGCTCCCCCGGAGGGATCGGTATTGCTTTAAGGTGCATGGCCTCTGTGATGTAAATTGTCTTGAACCCTAAGAGGTTTTGCAGATTTACATGATAAGGAACTGTTTTCTACCCCAAGTATTAAGCACGATGTGGGGGAGAGATCTCTGAGTGTGAAGGAAAGCAGAAAGCTGGAAGGAGGCTGTAGAGAAAGAAGATTCTTGCAACGCAGGGGTAGAGGAGGCTGAGAGTGTGGTAAAGAGAGCAAGAGATGGATGTGGGCAGGGCTCTGCAAAGGAAACTCCAAGTGGATACAGCGCCTGGAGCTGCTCAGGCCTGATGCCAATCTACCAATATATGCTTTCTCCAATGGCACCCACGCACAAAGAGCTACATGGACCAAAGGAAAGACATTCCTGCTTTTCTAAAACATTTTTCCAAATTTCAGAAATCATAAATCCGGGTGATTCTGGAGCCAGTGATAGTGTCCTTGGATTTAAATGGACGTGGTGGATTTGTCTTCCACTGATTTGCCTAAATTTTTTAACCTTATGCAAACTTTTCACTTCTAAGGGATCACATGGCAAGGAGTTCTGTTATTTAATCAAACATTTAAATAAACAGAGGTACTGCACCCAGGAAAGATGCTTTGGTCAGATCCTGCAATGCAGAAAGTTGTGGAGATCATCTGAGAGTACCCAGCTATGCTCAGTGATCCTCTGAGTCTGGATAACCAATAAAAAAGGGTCACAGAGCATTGGAGGGATTGGAAAGCTCAGGGAAGCAGAACAGAAGCTCTTCGTGGTGACAGAAAGAGGAGCAGTCTGGAGAGCAGAGTACACAAGCAATGCTTTAGGAGTTGAAGGCCATTTTCAGACACATCAGACATACATAGAAATAGATGAATTGGCAAGAGACCACATCTACAAATGCAGTAGTGATATAAGCTGAGGCTGGAGAGGAATCTATGCCTGAGGCACTCCTCCCACAGAGGAGCAACAAGTCAAGCTTGGGAGTATGGAGTGGCTGAAAGGCTAAGATGAAGGCATGAGATAAATGGATGTGGGGAACTAATATCATTCAATAAGGAGGAAAGGAGCAGAAGGTTGACATGGTAGTGATTGCTCTGTGTCTAAAGGATATTTTCAATTTTTTCAGGGAACACTTTTCATCTCCCATTCCTCTAGGCCTTGTCACAACAGAAAGCTTCCTTCTCTTCATGTTCTCAGTGGTGCAACTCCCTTCACATCAGCAAACTCACATTAATGGAAGATAGCAGAATGAATCCCAGGGCTGGAAGAAGAAAACTCCTTCATCACGAGTCCCCTGGTACAGCATGTGAGAAGGCTCTTTCCTTTTAGCCTTGGAGAGGATATCAAATTGCTTTTAATGTCGCATCTATCAGTGCTGGGCCACAAGACATTTGTTTGCTTCAGGTGTCATGGGAGCTGAAAAATCTTTTTGTGGGGAATGATATTATCCCTCTAAAGCCTTATCTTAAGGAAAACATATGTGATCTTGCAGGGAAGCCTCTCTTGGTTGCATTTTAACTTAACAGGAGGTTCCTTTCCCAATGGATCTGTTAGCACAGGAATATATGCACACACACACATACACACAGCACTTTAGCAACCAAAGAATGCGAAACCCTCATTGGAGGGGCTGGGGGAGGGAGACAGCTGGGGGAATAAGGCTTCCCATGCCATTACAGCTTTGAGATATCTCTGGAACGAAGGGGTAATTACACAAAAGCCAAAGATGTTGGTTCTGAACTGCTGCCAGCTGGCGGCCTCTGTGTCAGCAGGGCCCAGCCCCACCATCCTCTGGCCACCACTCTGGACTCTCCCGCTGCCCGATGCTGTCAAAGGGATAACACACCTCCTGGCCCATGCCAAGGATCCTAAACCTTGCTCTGAAAAACACCCTTACTGGGCTTGTTCCAGTGCAGTAACTGCACACAGAGTGCAGTGGTGTGGGCCATGGCCATGTGAGCGGGAGAGAGAAAATAGCGCCTGCCCTGCTGACACTGCCACTGATTCTGTGTGTGGAGATAGGGGCAAAAAAGGTTCCAATTACTGCCAGATTTTGGAAAGCTTTTCAAGTGGTATCTTCAAAGGGTATGTTACTTGTCCTAGCCCTGATGGTGTCAAAGAATATTTCAAAGGGGGCATTGTTTGAGCACTTTCAGATGTCTCACCTTTAATGTCTCCGAGCTTCTGCTCCTCCTGTATAAACGTAACATTCTACCTTGTCTGTGATTTACTCTACAGGGAAAACTTTTACCCTCTGGAACGTTCCCATAGTCCCTGAAATTGTAAGGAGCAGGATGAATAATCACACCAAGAGCATCTTTTGTAATCTAAATGTTGTGGTTGTTAGAAACTGAATTCTTGCTATGTTAGCACAGTTCTGCTGTGAACTGAATTCCCTTATGCCATTATTCTCTCCTTACCCTGTTTTTATTTTCCAGTATTTGTTTTCTTCTTTTTTTTTTTTCCAAAACACTTTTTAATTTAAAAATGTTCAGTGTTTTTACCCATCGCTATCCTAGTTCATTCTAACCAAAACGAAGATTTAAGTAGAAATATAATTGTGGCTTGCAAGAAAATAACTCCAGTCAAAATATAACGAACTAGTAAAAAGGTAGATGTCATTATTATCTTTCCAGCTTGTCTTGGCGCTGTTATATCTCCGCTTGGCTTGGGTTTGCACATCAGCTTGCTCGGTACTAGAGCTTGTTCAAGTGCTACAGGGTGTACTAGAACTCGTCTGAGGTTTGCGGGGTTCACTTTTGGAAAAACAGAAGTAGTAATACAAAATCCAGCAGCATGAGCTCAGCCCTTTTGCCAAGCAAAAGGCCTCATAGGACGAGCTACTCCTCATCCCTTCCAAACCCTGAGAAAATCCATTGATGACACGCCATATCCTGGAAGTCAGAAGTTTTGGGTTGTTCTGAACCAGGGGGGCCTCTTCTAAAACAAACATATATAACCCTAATATCTACACCCTCCTGCACACACACCACCCCATACATCATTTTTATGATAAAACCCTACCAAAACAAGTGGCCCACTGCACTTGGATAATTTACCCCTGTCCAAAGACGAAGAGGATGATCAAAGTCAGGCACAGGACATCTCTACAGCCCGAAGTCTAACCTTTTGTGGTGATAAGGGTGGCATGAAGACACGGTTACAAGGCAACAAGAAGCATTTGGAAGCATGGGTGTTTCCATGGGCAACGTGGCTAAAGAAGGATCAGGCAACGTTAAGTGGCAGCTGGAATTAAAAAACATAAGGAAAATTCTGGCCTTTAGAGGATCTGAAGGAGACTGTGGCATCTCCAAACAAATGAGATTCTGCCTTCCCTGCCTTCTCCTTGAATACCCTGCTGGAAAACAGGAGGTGGGGTTTCAGGCAGAGGGGAATGTGTCATTTACTGGCACTGCTTAAATCTCCTTTCCCCACCAATCCTACAGCTGCTGTGGTTTTCCTCACAGGCCACTGCAGGTAGGAGGAATCCTTTACCCAGTGTGAAAACACCAGGAATGAAGCAAAGAAAGCCTGCCCCTGAATTCAGCCAATGGACTATAAGCAGAGCTTCTGTGGCCACTGCACCACAGCACAGATCACTTTTGTTTCTGCCCAACAGCATCTTACCTCATCCATCAGCCTAGGCTTTGACTGCAACATGACTGGAAACTTCCAGCCAGAGTATTTTTCATTTTGTGAGTCAGGTTTCTTTTTGGGGTAGCTGGCTGTCATGTCAAAGAAAAAAAATAAAAAGTATTAGTCGCATTTGACCATAGTGACATGAATCAGAACAGCATCCTCCAGCATCCCGGCCCTTCTCCCAATGCTGTGCTGTGGCACTGAACCCTTTCCTAGAGATATTAGGACAGGACGCAGTTTGTGATGTGCTCCTCTGTCCTGAGAGATTAGAAAGATCTCCATTTCTCTGCATTGTGACAGAACATTTCGCCTTGGGCTTTCCAGGTCTTTGGTGCAATCCTAAGGCTAAGCACTACTTTAAAAACAACAACAAAGAAGTATTTTTATGGCATTCATTTCTAGAAGAACTCAGAAGAGCCCAATTTAATATGCAAGACTTCAATAGGTTAAGTAAAATCTATCCCTTGTATACAACCTAATGCTCTTGCCATAAATTCAGATTTGTTCATGACCACAACAAAGCCCTTCAATGGTTGAGGAAGATCATTACAGGATTTTCCTTGTTATTACAGCCCAGCAGAGAAAGCATTTTCATCACAGCTGAAAGAAGTTTCCATCTAGCAAACTCTGCAGATGGGTCACAGGCTTCCAAAAAGAGTATCAGTCAGACGTGAATTGGATTAAAGATAATCTGCGATGTGAAATCCTGTTAGAAAAGCCTACGGGTTTCCAGTGCTTCCAGAGCTGAAACTCTCCTGGATTGAAACAAGGCAGCTGATGTTTGTTTTGACAGCTGCATAGAGTGAGAGGTGTGTGTGTGCGTGCCGGGGAACAACACATATGGTGACCATGTGACACGACCCACAACCAGATGAAAGAAAATTGTCTAATATCTCCAGCAGCGTGGTTCAAATTCCACTTCAACCAAATTGGCGGGCGTGACAAATGCCAGCTAGTCCCTCTTCCCTACATTGATTTAGGAGGCAAAGTAGTCCATTTGATCACCTGCATGCTGTGGTTTTCATCTACTCCTAAAATTTTGGGACATCAAATAGGAAAAAGCTGCTGGTTATTAAATCATCTCACTGCTTGTTTAGTTCCAGTTTCTTACTCTTCCTCCTCCCTTTTTAAAAAGGTTTGGTTTTTTTTCCTTTTAGGCTTATGCTACTGTGGCATCTCAGGAAAATGAAACTGTTCTTTCAGAAGAATGGAGTGATGCATTGTCAGAAAATTCACCATCAGGGGACAGGACAGAAGCCCAGACTGGAGCAGAAGGTATCTGACCTAAACACAGACAGCTACAGAAAGGGACTGGAAAAATTCATGGAAGAGGAATCCACCTAGAGCTATTCACCAAAAAGTGACCTCTGCTGCAAGGGTCTGAAGGGAAAGAGTTGCCCAGCCCATGCTAATGGTTAGCTGTCTACATTACCATCACTTCTGGGTGACAGAGAGCTGGACAGGTTTAGGACTCTCCCTGCTCCACCACTGCCACCAGAGATGGGGTTTCATTAGCATCTGCTATGTAACATCCTCCTTGAGCTCATACAAATAATACCCACTATGGTCTTCTTCTACTTTTGTTGTTAGCACTGATGACTGCCTCATGCCCATACAGGACTCCCAAATATTACTGCGTCCAAAGGAAAAAAGGTTCCTCCTGCCAGCTAATCCACGGATGACACAAGTGCTGAAATATAACAACATCAATAGCACACGCTCCTTTAACATATTTTTATCTTAGGTCAGGTTGAATACTGAGGGATCCTTGGTGTGTTTATGCCTTATCCCTGCGTGCCTACGACAGGTCACGAATGGTGTATGCTGTTTCATGTTGGTTGGGAATGACAGGGTCAATCCTAGGGACTGTTGCACTTGGTGCTGGACAAGTCCTTCTGGTCCTGCAGTAACACAGTTGGCATCAGTGGTTACTCTTCACTAAGTTATGAAGCTGGTAACATTCAACCTGTAGCTTTACCTTCATTTCCAAAACTGACCAAGGGAACTCCTTCAAGTCCACTGTCTTCTTGTGAAGTTCCAGCTGGACTTGACAGTGATACCAGGGAAGGTATGAGGACTGTTTTGCTTCCCAGACTGTTCATGTAAAATATTGAAATACAATGGTCTCAGCAACGGAAGCATTCAGCTTCTCTAAAGATGGTCTCTAAAAACACATGATATAGTCCAAGCTGAAGAGACACCACCTCTCAGTTTGACTGTCAAACCTTTCTGTGGACAAACAACCCAGGAAAAGTTCTGACTTTGGAGCAGCTCGTGAGTGACTTTCCCAGGAGCTGCTCTGTTTGCATGTGTCCCAAAACATTCTGGGTAGAAACCTTAACAGAAGAATCAGTGCATTTAAATAAGATTAATATTTCACACTGATGATTCTAGAAAGCGTTTTCCTTTTCCAAACCTCTGCTTTGTGGGGACATCAGAAGCAAAGTGGTTTTGTGGATTATCCAGCACTTAATGCTCCCTCCCGCGCCTTGAATGGAACCTGTCCACACAGGAATCCCTTGAGTTTGAGTTCTTAAGCTGATTTTTTAAATGAGCAGAAAAGCACCTATGATGAGTACTAACTTAAATTATAAACTAATTTTGTTTGTCTTCAACCTTCTCCTAACGATTTAAATCGGTATTACCAGAAATTTATTTGGGCAAGACTGTCCACATAAGCTTTACATTACATTAGGAGAATAATTATACCTTTAATTCAATCAGCTTAGTGTTGATTGCAGGGCAACGACCATTAAAAGGCTACAAATGGCCTATAGTTATGTCAAAAATACCTTGCCCGGTTCTGTAGTGAGCTTCGCTAGAAAACAAAGGTAACTTGAATCTTTGAGCAACGGTAACCCAAGGAAAGATGCTACAATGCTCCCTGCTCTTCTGGTAAAACTAAAAGTCCCTTCTGCAACTGGTTGCTGAACATCACATTAACAAGATATGCTTAAGAAATAAAGACTGTTCCTGACAGTAAAGTGGGGGGGACATTACACATGACTCAACTATTTCCTTGCTACAATTTATTAGATTTTAAATGTGCTCATGTTGTACCCATCAGCCTCTCTGCCGCTATGGAGTCTGTGCCAGAATTATGACAAATGAGATTTTTCTGCTCGCTACAAGTTTTATCTGAATTATCTACCATGTTAGAGGTCATGGGTATAACACTTCATTTTTCTCAGTACCATATAGATATGCTGAACGTGGATGCCAGATCATGAACTATTTCACAGGCTTGCTGTCATGAACTCATGTGAAAAAAAAAAAAGTAATACACAATTAGCCTTATCTTCAAGGGTTCCCAAGGATGAAGTCCAGTCTACACTGATTTATCTGATCTTTCCTGTAAACTGGAATGAGGATGGTGTGGGGGCACAGAATTCACCCTGCACAATTGTAGCAGAATGAACGGAGTACCACAGGAAGGGTGAACAGTACCTGTGGAGTGGAACCCTTACATGTCTTAAACGATCTGGCCTTTGAAACAAATTGTCTTCTTCTAAGCAACGACTTGGTAAATACAAACCACATGCCGAGATAGCCAGCTGACCCTCACAGCAGAGGAATCTGCCACCCGTGTAGAGACAGAGCTCTAGGGAGAGCTTTCTTTCTGCAGCTGCTCTTGACCCTTAGATAGCACTGGAATGACCAACTTGGGATAAAGCCCAGTTAATGTCTTCCTCTTAAAGACAGTGGCGGTGCAGTTTTGTCAATGTTTGGGGTTACAGAGAACTCCAAACCACTGAGAAAACAAAGCAAGAACATGTGAAATGTGGGATTATCCCAGATGTTGCACTTTAACTTCAGTTGGCAAAACCACGACCCGAGTCACCTAGTGAGATGGATTGCAGTGCAACTGGATGTATATTATCCATATTATTGGCCTAATATTTCAAGCTGATCTTCTGCTTACAGTTCATGTCAGCACATAGACTGGCTTATTCAACCTCTTGAAAACATCTTGCAGAGATAAAACACATGTGTATATATTATAATCTTTGGTAAGTCAGCGTCTTCTTTTGTGAAACAGTGACGTTTATGGGGGGGGGGAACTGATCATTTTCAGATGTTTTGCTTAATTCAACTAAGCAGTTAGACAGATACTAACAACACAAGAAGAGTCCTAAACATTTTAGAGCCAGAATCTCTTCATCACCCTGGACCAGCCGCTGATCAACAGTCCTGTGAACTACATTTACACTTTGAGTTTCCTTGTCATAAATTGAAACTTGAATGTGCCACCAGTTTTAAAACCTTCTGCAACACTGTCCCTTTGAGGAGCTCGTGGGACTTGTGATTAGGTGGGATATCACTTCTTTGAGCTAAGCCTTATTCTTCCCCTCACAGCTTTTATTTTTTAATAGATGGAAACCTGAAGTAGAAACAGGGACAACGGAAGATGCAAAGCTGAGCAACAAATTAGAGCAGAAAGAAACACTGGAGACACAGTCATTTGAACATACACTGGTTACACACATTGCCTGGCGAATAAAAGCTTCCAGCCCACTGTAATACAACACCTGAAAAACCACTTGATATCCCAGAAGCTGGCCCCACTATGTAACAGGAGATTGCTTGTAAATTTAGAAAAGAAATTGCCAAGCTACTGAACTACCGTGGGAAACCTGCCAGGGTATCACCTTAAGGAAGGCAGCCCTGGCTACTGGGACTGTGGTTGCTTCTCATTAAATGTATGAACAGTTTCTGGAATAAGACATTTCTCTGTAGTATTACTCTGGCAGACTGGAATTAAGGAGTCAGAGAGGACAAGCCCTGCTCTCAGCTAACAGGAACGTGACAGCCATTTTCTGGCCCTGCTTTCCCAGCTGCTATTTGGAAAGGATCACCCAGGCTTTCCCTCATGGGGCACAACTTAAAATAGCAGGTCCACAGCTCTCCCTTGTGCAGTCCAGGCATGACAGCAAATCAACCACAAAGAATACATTAGTAAATATTTCTATGAGAGAAACTAAGAGAGTATTTAGATCATCAGCTGTTGGGGCAAGGACGCTGTCTGGTTTAAATGGCATGGATATGTTGATTTCTAAAGACTGCTACAAGTGAGAAAACTCAGGTGACACCCAGACACCGCAGAGCTGTTGATGACCATCCAGACTTCCACAGGAAACAGAAGAATGAGGACTGAAGACCTGAACTACTGCACAAGCCACCAAGGTCAACCACTCTTCTCAGTTGCCCGTAATTACAGTGGAGCAATCTCTTTGATTTCAAGTCCAGGAAGCTACATCTACTACAGAATCAGGATGTGGCTGGCTGAGAACTAGGGTGTGCAGATCTTCACATATAAACTTCGTTCCTTTTGATGAATGTCATTTGATGAATGCCCTATTTTATTCTTTTTTTTAAAGACTGTGACTGCTCAACAGTCAGATTGTCAAGACATCCCTTTGCTCTCTCCACCTAAAAAGCTGAATCAGAGTTGTGGTGGTACTTAAAGACTTAATGATGATAAACACCAAGAATCAGCTGCAGAAAGCTATATAATAAAATACTAAAAATGGAAGATACTTAATTGCACTTTTTTCCACAAGGTGAAATGAGAACTTATAGCTGGGATTCCCAGAGCTATTTTGGATGTATTTGTAAGGGTGGGACAACCTGCACTCTGAAAAGGCCCGTTTCTTTCTGAGTTCAGTGATGTTTTCAGAAGAACTGAGACATTTATCTGCTGTTGAATTCTTAAACTATAAGAGGTCTGCCAATGTGGCATGCTTTATTTTTGGTCTTCAGAGGACGTCAAAGTTTTCCTCTCAGGGAAGAGCTATTTCTTTATGGTGTTTCAAAGCTTGTCTAATATTTCATACAGATCGGTGTGCTCAGGTTTGGAAGGATCTGTAATACTGATTCCTTGGAATTCTCAAAAAACACATATGAATTTTTATGCCTTATGACCTTTACAGACATTGATGGAATTATAATTTCTTCTGTTAGCTGTCAATGGCTCAGCTGAGCTTTGTCCTCTTCATCTGAAGCCATACAGGCATAGCAAAAAAAAGAGAAAGAATTCATTGAACACACATAAGTGCAAAGACAAAGTGTGACAAAGAGCTGGAAATTTGACAACTGAATGGAAGAGGTGGTTCCCAACAACTTTCAGACACTTTCCTCCCTTTTCTTACATGACTTCTTTTTCCCTGTACAACCTTTGATCTAAAGCCCTGTACAGAGTGACAGAAGAAGAAAGAATATTTGCTGACTGTCCCGCTGTCGCCTTGAAGAGAGAAGAGAGTCTCTATGAAATGCTGCAGTGACTCTGACGGAGCCAGAAGTGCACTGTGCTCACTCTTTGAGTCTAGACACTGGTCTTGAAGTGTCTAGATAGTGCCTAGAAGTGTCCAGATAGTGGACTGGAGAGACATTCATCAACATGGCTGCAAACATTTGCATCTGCATAGTACAGTGGAGCCTGAATTTTATCACACATTACAGGATGGCTGGTTAGGCCTATTTATGTGGGATGTGGGATGGAAAGACTTTTTCATTAATTAAAACAAAAATGTTTTATATTTTATACACAGGACGTGAATGTGACAGAGCAGCTCAGAGTTTTGAGGCTTATGCAAAATACAAAATGCAGTGAGAACCTTTGGAGACCATCTGCTCCAGAAGATTTTCTGCATCTTCAGCAGATGTGTTTATGACACAATAGCTATTTTCCTTGTCTCTTGCTCTCTTCTTTATCACATTTGCATAAAGGCTATTGTACAACTGGAATTCTCTCTGCCAAGAGTGGTAAAATGCTGCTTTTCCCTTTGTTTCAGGATTTCTTTCCTGGTGGTTCTTTCTAGTCTTGGGTGAGCCTGAAAAGGTTATGACATGTCCATAGTTTTTCCCATTTATTTTGAGACCTAGAATGGGATCTGGAGGCAGATTGCATAAAATTTTACTAGATGGAATATGGGGTTTGGATGTTGTTGGGAAGACACTTGGGTGAAGAGTGCAACTTATGTACAGTTTTGTGGTACAAAAATGTAGCAGGAAAAACGTGGCTTGAAATTGAACCTTCAAACTTGTCCTAGAGAAAAAGGTAACTACCAGCCCTGTGGGCAGCAGTCTGACAGATACAACTCTTTTCTTAGCACATACTTTTTAAATGAAGCACTTCTCTTTGTGTTCACTCAGTGACCTCCTTTGTTCTGTTGCTTTAAACATAGTTTTTTGGATTTTCATATGCCATCTGCACCCTTCCTCATATTCAGTGGCACTGGCCTTTGCCTTTATAACCCACCCCATTTTTTAGTGTGTTGCATCATGCTAGGGAGGGCATTCCCAAAAAGCCATGGAGGCAGCTTGCTGATTTCTTTCAAAGCTGCAACACGTGTAAAAGCTTTCATAAAAGACTGACAGACTGAGGCTGGTGCCGCACATGATGAGGCAACAACGAAAGTTTATTTCATCAGTTGTATCTGCTGTTGTCTCTCATCACACTCTTGAGCAGGTACTGCCTTTATGCACACTACCTCTGTCACAGAGCACCAGCAGTTTGCTTTTCTTGGGGACAAAGACTTCTGAGAGTTCCAGCAATGCAAACAAAAATTACATGTGCCCTCTCTCTCCCAGCACCTCTGGCTTTCTGCCTTGCATCCTGCACCCACCAGCACGCACAAAAGTGCACTCAGAAGTGCTGAAAGAAGAGAAAGTTGTATGAGCTATGTGGTAACTGCCAGCAAGCACCAGTGTTTCAAGGGCAGCCAAAGTCACAGCTTTCATCTCTATTATGCACTTAGCCTACCTTGGAAAACAGTTCTGATGTTGTTACAAGTATTAACATGATGGCAAACTACCTTCAGCATCAGTATCAGCGTGTCCTATAACTTCTACCTTTAATGAAATACTCCCCACCCAAACTAGGTAAAAGCCTTCTGCTAATCCTGTCACAGGTCAAGGATGGTATCCTATGACTCAAGGTCCTTCTAGGTTGTAAGTGGTCCAAGTGTGGCTTTCCATGTGAGAGCTGCTGGGTAATCAGAAGTCCTAGCTGTGGCAAGAAATGAGCCAGCAGGGACAGCTGAGTCTGAAAAAGATGGGTTACTTCAAGACTTTCCAGTGAGACTCTGAAGGGAGCCACAGTCTCTGGCACAGAAGAAATCCTGTTTCCTGAGAAGTCTGCTTTGAGTCTCGTGGGTCTTGGCTACACGAGGATTTTACTGTGAGGCAGAGAGGGTTGGGAAAGTAGGCCACTCCCTCCAAGAAGTTCTTCGCTAGTCTAAAAGTATCATTAAATGTGAAATCACATTCTTAACTTATGCTGGCAAGTGATTAGGGTAGACCCAGCATGAGGCTGCCAATAGCAATATGTCACAGTAAGTATGAGTAACTTGGGTAGGTTTCATTTCTTTAACAACGCGTTGCAACCCGTGGGTCATGTGTCTGCCAGACTCCTGCACTCGAATCTGCATCACTGACATCTGAGCAGTCACTGCCTGACATCCGATATTGCTCTGCTGAGCTCACTAACTCTCTCTACTTGTCCTGCTGAACTTTCTGTGGCCACTCCATCCATTACAGCTACCCAAAGGGACGAGAAATCAATGCTGCTATCAAGTAAATGCAAATTCTGAGTCAGCCGCATGGGGCAAAGGAATCACAGCTTCCAAATATGGCATCAGGCACAACGTGGAAGCAGAGAATTGTGGTTAACACAGCTCTGAATATTTCTGGGCATTTTACCCAACACAGCAGGAACGTCCTCAGATGAATGAACTGGGCTCCTGACACTGTGTGTATAAATTTTCAAGTGGGTTTTACTGTCTCCTTTCTCCAGAGGAAACAAGGGCCACGATAGACACACACACACACACACACACACACACATACACACACACCAAAAAAAAAATCAGTAACAGCAACACGCACAGACAGAAGTCCCCGAGATCAGCTTGTTGATGTAAACCATAATAGAAAACACACTTTGGTTTGTGGAAGATTCTCTGGAGAATTGCAAGAAAAAAAGGCGCGCACACTTTCTGTCTACCATTTTTAAACCTCAGCTTAGAATGGACACCCAAGGTCACCTAAGCTGAGCTTTGACAGATGCAATGTTTAACTGATTGGAAAGAAAATAGCAGGGCGGGATGTGGCAGCAATAAAATTACCGACATTCCGTTGTCACGCCTTCAGAATTGCTCAGCGTCTGTGGTGGGACACTGCGCTTTGTGGACCAGCCATCTGGTGGGAGAGTCCTTAGATTTAGGAGGATGTGTCAGATTATTGGTTTCTCCATGCTCCTCCTGGGATCAGGAGAAAAGATGCTGACGACCCACGGATGCTTTGTGCAAAAAATGTACCGTTCCATTGGTAACAAAACATGGAAAACTCCAGCCACGGAGAGCAGAGGTAATATTTGGAAATTATGCCTGGCAGCTCTGTTATATCACCAGCCCCTTCCCCTTCTCCCTTGAGTCTGTATTTTCCCATTGCTGGGGTTATTTTCAAAGAATCCAGTGATATCTCCATAATTATCAATTCAGGTATTCCAGCCTGCCCACCTTTCTCGCCATGTTCAAAACAAATCCAAAAGGTTGAAAACATGTTCTCAGACTTATAAAGTCCTAATTTTAGGGACAGTGCTAGCAAATCCCTTTTTAGGTTATTTTTTTAATCATCTGGATAATGCCATTCTGCATCTTTAGCTGAAATGCCTGTGGAAAACTTGGGAGAAAAAGATATTTCTGCTGAAAGTGTCTCTGATCTCACAAAATGCTTATAGCTGCCTCAAGGGAAATCAGCGGTGAAATGCAGACCCAAAACTGAACCTTCCAAACCCCAGGCTAACATACTGTCATGAAGACTCCTTCCTCATGACCAATCTGATATTCTTTATAACTGCCATAAAAGTTAAAAAAAAAAAAAAAAAAGAAAGTAGGAAAATTCCAACCTTCTCTAAAACTACAAAAGGTTTTTCTTTTCTTTTTTTTTTTTCAGTTTTCAAACCTAGATCAAAAAGATTACTCTGTGATTTAAACATATTGCATTTTTGCAGCCAGCAGCGAAGGCATTAAAATGAGAATATTTGTGTCCTGAATGTCTGTGAATTTACCATCTGCAGAGAGAAAAAGCCTGAGCTGCCTTCACAGTTCACATACCAACGGCCTGGTTCTGCCTTGAACTAAATTCCGTTGGATTTCCACCACTGTCCAGCGAGGCCAATACTGTTCCCTAAATATCTATCCAATGTGGCGCAAAGTCAGTCAAAAATGTCCTCAGCACAAAAACAAGTCTCCCCCTGCCCTACAGTGTTAACATTTACTATTATCATGTACTGAAGACTTGCTAAATCCAGAAACTGTGGCTTTGGGATAATTTGTCTCACCATGAGAAGTTATCTTTTTCCCACAGCAAGCTTCACACAGTATGTGAGAGATCTTCAGTCTGTAATCTGAAAATTATAATTGCTAACACTTTTAATCTTCTTCCAGCAGGTGGAGGTAGCTGTGTGTTAGATTTTCCTTTGGGAAAACAAGCCAGATCTGTAGCTTAGAAAGCAATTTTATGTTCATCTAAACAACTGCTTGCAATATCTGCTATATGATCTACTGTTTCCCTTTATCTATGTTTTTTCCCTTTTGTTTCCTTCTCAACACAGTTGAGAGAATGAAAAGGAAAAATATTTCTGTATTTGGAATGTCAAAATACCTTGTCTCTCTTGACTCTTGGGAAATACTGTGTGGATACAATTGAAAACTCATCACAAAGTTGAAAAAGTTCCTGTTACTCTTTATTTGTTGTCTCTGACTTTCAGTTTTTTCCAGAGTCTCAATTTGGAGATGGAAAGTTAGCACTGTGCTGGAAAATACCTTTTTCCAGAAGCCTCCTGTCTCACAAACAAGGGCCAAATGTCTGAGGTAATAGGAGTTTGATCACATCTGGAAAGCCCATGTGAAGCTTGCCCAGGCTTCTTCCCTTTGCTTCACCCTTTGCTCCAACCCACTGATGAGAAGGAAGAGTTTCAGGAGATATTCTCCATGTGGGTTCCCTCAGACAGTACTTTCTCAAGGCTTCACTGGGTGATTATTGGTGTCTGGGCACATGAAAGAGGAGTCACAAACACTTGAGGGGAGCACTCAGGGGGAGCTTCACTGGGTATGGAAGTATCTCTCCACTAATGACTTAGATGTTCAAATCCAAACATTCCTCTCCCACGTTTATCAGATAATCATCTTTTAAAAATTGTAGCTGCCACTGCAATGGAGAGCAGAGGAAGATGAAAACTGAAAATTCCTGGAGGATTTGTGTTCCAACCTGAAGGAATCCCTGGCTTGTCAAAGGGATTAGGGTGAGCCTAACAAGGCTCATCCACATCTTCTCATGGAAGTTATTTGAGTACATTTGGGGCAACGGGAATTTTTTCTCATCGGGTTTCATTTTCAGCCTCCTTTTGATAAGGGCTTTCCCTGGAAAACCTCAGTTGTCAGGGTTAATGGCTTAAGCAGTGTTGATAGATTCTGTTTATGTTGGGTGAGGGGGTTCAGGTGGCCCAGTCTAATGTAAGCTTTCCGTTGACTGTAAACAGCAGCTTTTTATGTCAAAGCTGTGTTTCTGCCTTTTGACAAAGCATTAACAGACCTATGGAAGGAAGAACTCAGGGTGACGACAGTAGGAAGAGCAAAGAGGTTTAATAGGTCATTTCCACCGCAAGTTCTGATAATTTGACAAAGTAGTGTGTCTTCTCTGCCAAGGCTCCAGAGAGGGTTCACCACCACCATATTCTGGCTCCTGTTCTCAACTCTACTCCAGGAGCTGCAGCGAAATTTGTGGTGGTGTCTCTGCCAGATGGGAGGAAAAGCCTTTCTGCTGTCACTGCCTAGACCTCCCCAATCTTACAGTGAGCTAGAGGAGGTTCTGCCTTTGACCACAGCCTTTTCCTGAGGCACTCATTTAAAAAATAGCATGGCTGAAATGGGTCCTGCCTGGGAAAATATTTCCTGTGTGGATTCACAAGAAGCTTCCCGTGTGTTGTCTGTAAGCAGAGCTGCTCCTAGTCTGACAGCTCTGTGATGACAATCGGACTAAATTAAGACTTACTCTATGCCTGTGGTCTGGCACTAGGACATGACACCTTGGCTGGTATCTTCAATATCTGGTCCCACCCAGGAATGAGACAGATCCAAGATTCTCTGGCTTACAAGATTAGGCAGTTAGGAGGAGGATTGGCCGCTGGCCCAACATAGGAGCAGAGTGAGTGTGGAGCTGTATATCACGTGATGCAGGAACACCAGCTTTGCTCTCACATTCCCAACCTTGGTGACCGGCTATGCAGATAGTGAGAATGCTACAAGGCACATTCTTTAATACAGGAGCCCAGACAAAATTGGTCCATGGGTCAAAACGTTGACTCCTCTGCATAAGGATGAACATTCAGTCAGGAAGGGCAGTGTCCTCCTAGGAACAGGAGAGAAAATCCACTGCAGGAGATGAAATTAATTCTATTCAGAACAAATTAGAGGGGGTGGGATGAGGAAGAGGTTCTATGGGAATTGTAAGGTTAACTGACTTGAGCTTATGTCCTATAAAGAGACCACCCATACTCCAAAAAGCTTGTGATGAAAAGCCAGGTTGTCATCAACATTATTTACCCTTTTACCTCAGTCACCAGTAAAGGTAAGCAGGGGAACTGTGTGATAATGCTTGTGTAATCCAAGGACCCCACTATATTTTAGCCTGGGAGCATCTCAGAAATTTTGACACATGTTGGCCCTACTCAAAGCATGAAGACTTTCAAATTCTGTGTAAATGTGATAGTATGTAAATAACTTTGCTCAGATTTTGCCAAGGGCACTTTTATGTGGCAAAGTAAAACAGGTCCTTGGGTCTGCTCCAGACCCCCTTTTCTGCCATAGGGAAATAGGGAGCTGTGCAGTGTGTGACAGTCCTCATTGACTGGATACAGGTACCAGGATTAGAGAGAAATCAGAGACAGGGGGATTTTACTGAGATCACACACCACAATCTCATTCACTGCTTCTGACTGTGCAGCACACTGCTTCCCAGGGAGGTCCTGCCTACCTTTGCTCTACCAAAAAAAGTCCCAAGCTGAGACTGCCTCTTGCATCTCTTTCTCTTTGTGGGGATCTTTTCTATCACCTGCAGGCCTTTGGGATAAGATGGAACTTATCTTTATAACCATTTATTAATGTTGTCGACTGATGAACTGGCAGGAGAACAATCTCCAGTGAGTCTGCTGAGAAACGACCAGTGGGAGGGCTGGGTGAGACAGCAATGGACTGTAATCAGCCTTGCACCATCTGATTTTGCTTCTCTTATGCTGACAGATTCTTGGCTCAGACCCAGTAACTCACAGAGGGTAAAGGATGGCAGCTAATATTTTGGCATGGGAATTAGCAGAGCATTGCAGGATGTCAGAGAACCATCATCTCAGAGGTCTGCAAGGTGGTAAAAATGTGGCTTACAGGGTTAAGCCGTGTCAGAGTGAACTTGCTCTGCCAGTCCAAAACAGCTGAAAAGTCTGTTATCTCCATTTATTAGTTTAATCCTTTAATCCACCTTGCTGTCCAATTAGATTAATGAATCAAGAATCCCATTTACAGCTTGACCTGTGTTATCACACTTATAAAATGGGAATAAATGTATTTATAAGAGGGGTTTAGAGGTTCCTGCGTGAGGACTACCACAGGTTTATTTCCTGAGGGCTGAATAGCTCATTAGTGACCTGAGGAGCATTGGAGGGCTCACAGGACTAACCCACTGTCACAAGACAAGGCAACGTTCGCACTATGATGTTGCCTAACGAAAATTTTAATAGTTCAAAGGAGAATTTATTGCTTTGCTCAAGTGCTCCTAAATTCAGACTTTTTTTTTTTTTTTTTTAATACATAATGGTTTTGGCTAAACCGCTTTAGATATTAAGAAATGGATCTGCTCGCAAGCAGGATCTGTGATAACTATTTAATGGAAACCAGTGAAATGTTTTGCTGGCGTGTCTGTAGGACTTCCCTTAGATTGCTAGAGGTGTTCAGATGAGTTTCCCTGACAAGCACTGACACTCTTTTTCTCTTTTCTTGGGCCAGATTCTGATTCTGTGACTTACCCTTCAGAGCATTTTGACTTCAAGAGTCCTCTTGACTGGTGAGACTGCTTATGGAGAAAGGCCAGTGCTGAACCACCCTTGGCACCAGGGACTTTCAGAAGTCAACGGGATTGGATGAGTAACTAGTCACCAGAGAAAGACTTTTCTGAAAGGACTCCCATGCTCCGTTTTATACAGTGCCTGAGGTGCTTATGTCTATCTCAGCATCAAATTAAAATTTGTTCTGTGTGCTGAAGCATGCTAGGCAGGGAGGCAAGGGTGGTTAAGGCACTCATCAAGATTTGGGAGAGCTTTGTTTAATTCTCTCCTCTAAGGCCGGTTCCCTGCATGACCCTGAGGCAGTCCCTCAACCCTGCAGTGTTTCATTTGTAAAATGGGCAGGGTATCACAGAGTTCCTACACAGGAATGCAGCAAGGAGAAAGTGTTAGACACTAGGTTGTCTTTAATGTCCTGGTAAAGATAAGATACCATGGAAGCCATAAGAGCTTATAATCAATTGAAACAAAGCTCTGGGAATTCTCTGTGTTTCTTTATTTCCCTCTGAGCATTATCTGCATTAATAGGTGAGGGCACATGAAAGGTGTACTGTTTTTGACCAGTCCCTCAAGTCCTGCCACTTGTTCTTTGCCCCCAAAATCTTATTGCTACATCTGAAATACTACACAGTAAATCTACCCTGAACCGCATTTTTTTAGTCACTCTGTACCCTCTGATCCCTGAACTAACATCTGTCAGGGACTGCTGCTTTGGTCAAAGCCACAGGAACATGAGGTAACACAAAGCTTTCTCATTCTGAAAACCTGGTATGGGAATGACATGAGCTCACCCACCACTTTTGCACTGAGTAAACAGCCTGCAAATGGAATAATAATAATAAAAAAAGGTGCTTATGATTGCAAAGGATTCTGGGAAAAGCTTTAAAAAAGCCATAGTGGTGAACTGTTTCTAGCCAAGTTCCTGGCAGTCACATTGTTTGAAGATAAACCTTGCCCCTGCAGACTTCAGTATTCCAAAAACAAGTATTTTCTGGCACAGGACCTTTCTCACAGAGGCTGATTGGATGACCCGTAGACTGTAAAATATTTTAGAATGGCTATTTTGAATATAATTTAGAATATAATTTAGAATTATAATTTAGAATGGACAGCACCTTTCTTGTCCAATTCACACCACAAGACTTCAGAGGGTTCCACCAGGATTGTCTGGAGGAAAAGGAAAGGTAACGCCATGAAGATAGGTTTGGAAACTGTAATAGCAACATCTTTAATGATTAGAATGATTTTATTGCTTTTCTTATTAGCGAAACTACTAAAGGTGTCTTCCTAGGGCAGCAACACCCAGTGGGTTGGGAAAAAGGAATTAAGTCTTGGCTCTGTTTTGAATATACATTCTCTTGCTGTATAGCACTAAATAGAACAACTGTTCTTTCTGAATTGCCTAACAAAAGTGCTATCATCATCTTCAGCAGCCGTAACAGAGATCTGTGTCTACTGGATATAAAACTTTCCAGGAGTCAGGAATCCTGATTCCACCTCTGATACTGGCTTGCTCTGTCACCTCAGACAATTCACTTTATTTCAATGTCCTCTTTTTCCCTCATCTGCAAAATGCCCTTTGAGATGTACTGATGAAGATGTTCCCAAGTGAACTTTGAAAATAAAAGTTGATATAATAATTGGGAGTATATTTAGTCCTGCTTGTGTGACTGAATGCTTGACTGAGGGAGTCAGGAAAACATAACTTTTTCTTTAAACAAAGTCAGGTGAAAGCTGCCAGAGAAGCAGCATTTTTAGCTTTCAGCAAGCATTTGCCTGAATTCTGCTTGACTTGAAAAGTTCTAAGTTTAATAAACCCCAAGCCTGGGGCTTGGTCAAGCAAGCAACTTGTCCCTGCCCTTTGCAAAACAGAGATACCACTTGCAAGCTGACTATAGAGAGGAAGGTCACTTACAAACACGGGGCTCTGAACACAGCCTGGCTGCACACTGCTGGGCTCACATGGATATGAGGGACAAGCAGCAGGTGACAGCCCAGAAGGAATTCTGAGCAGAGAAAAAGGGTGGTAAGCTTCTATATTTATTAAACATTCAGTTTGGTTCCACGAGTAAATGCCACTGGGGAAAAGCTCTCAGATTCTACACTTTCAACTATGCTAAGGGTAGGCTCTGCTCTTTGGAGGGAGCTGGACACAATATTAACTTAGAATGGACAGCACCTGAAGCTGATTCCACACATGGAAGCAGCATGATCTGTCATGAGGTCTGACTAGGCTCAGAAATTCTGGGCAAAGAAATGGGAGAGCACCTCTGCCCCATGTAAATGAAACCTTAGCACCCTGTCTCTCAATCCAGATGACATCCTGCAAAGTAACTGCACAACCAGGTCTAGAATATGCTCCATTTCTAGAACATAAACCAGCCATTCCCAGGTGGTGGAAGAACAAAAAAGAAAGACCATAATTAGATCTCACTGTTTGGGGTTTTATTTTCTCTCCTCCCTTTGCTTTCTAATGAGAGTCAGCAATTTGAAGAGTTTGTGGACATAGCGTTCACTGGAGGAGCTTTCATTTCATGGTTCCCCATTTGTGCTCACTGCCAACTTTACAGCTAATTGAAACAAAACCGAGTTTGTAGATTAAATGGCAACCCCTGGGATTTGTTTCTGCAATTACCAGCACTCCTCCTAGACAGATCCTAATTCAATAGCAAGTTCCTAGACCCATAAGCAGAAAACACTGGGAAAAATCCCACTGCCTGGATGACATCAGAGTTAACTCTGTACAGTCCCTGCAGGCCATGACAACTGTAGGTGAAATCGTGGCCTGTTCAAATCTGGGAAATCTGCCACCAGCTTTGTATAGTTAGACGAAGGCTAGGATTTCACCTTGGAAGACTGTAGGAACACTTTTTTCTTGACAGCACAACATTTCCAGCTTCACAGCTTGCCTTGCAATGGCTTAAGTTTTGCAGAGCATATTTTCCCTCAGTGTGGTCAAAGCTATTCATGCATTTCATGAAAAAACATGCTCAGCTTTGGAGCATAACCTTTTGCAAGCCCCTAGGAGATACCCTGTATCCAGACTGAATTCCCTGGGTGGCTAAGAAAGGGGGCTACAAAATGCAGCATTTGCAAAAAAAAAAAAGCTTTTTGAAAGCAGTTTCCAGGGGTTAAAAAGAAACCAGTCACCTCTGAACTATTTTTACCAACAGATATTCAATCTGAAAAGTATTCACAGACCGAGGGGTGAATACGTAGCTGAGCAGATTCATAATGCGATACCAGGCAAGAAGAAAAGTTGGCTTTTGCTGTATCTTCTCGTTGGCAAAAGAGAAAAGCTGGAGAGAACGCACACTGACTGGCAAGCATTTCTACTACCATATCCGTTTCCATGGTGTAAAGCAAAATTCATCTGCCAGCTCACTGACAAACTTTCTCCACTTCTAATTCAATTGAACCTGCGCTCATTCCAGACAGTGCAGCTGGAGAGTTAACCTGATAGAGCAGGAACCAGCCATATCTGGTCCTGGATCACCTTTTCTTGCCCTCTTTCAGCTCACCAGTGGGAATTCAAGCAAGGAACAAACCCTAAATTTCTCTACAAGCCAAACAACCTTTGGTTTGGCCCTGGGAAACTGGCAGTTTTCATCCAGTTCTTTTTCACTGAACATCAAAGGATATAGTAAAACTGGAACAGATATGGGAGAAAATGGCTGGAGAAATTCTGTGTGAGAATTCACTATGAGGCTTGAGGGTAGACAAGAAAACAGATATGCTCAAGGTATGTAAAACTACAGGGAGCATTGTGTGAGCAACAAGGGATGGAAAGCAAGTTCCAAGAGCTGTAGGACACCAGTTGGAATCAGGTGGAGGTGTGTGCAGTGCAGAAGAGGGGAGAGAGGTCTTTATACACTTGCAGAGGCTGTTAAACTATGGATCTCCCTGCCATGGGTCAACCTTTTACACGGGCTCAAAAGTTAGTTAGCCAAAAGCATGGAAGAAAAATCAATTGCAGAGGTACCAAAACACAACAGATATCGCTCCTGGCTCAATGTCTCTGAACCAGAGGCTGAGAGAGAACACCTTGGGGAACTGTCGATATCATCTGCTTTGTCGTTAGGCTTTTCCCTGGACATCATCTATAAACTACCAGTGCAGACAGCATCCTTTAAAAACTGGGTATAAGAATATAAGAGGTGTCACCCTGGACCCATCTGTGCTCAGAACCAGACACTTGCTTGTGCTACAGAAGGGAGCATAAGAAAGAAATACAGCCCTGCTTCTCTCAGCAACTGCCCCTATGCTCACGATCTGCACTGTGAGGACACTCTGAGCCAGAGACTTAGGGGTGTTTACCTTGATTGACTTAAAAGTGATTGAACTGCTCTAATGGGAGGGAAATGCACCTATGATTTCAGCCTTTACTTCAGTTCAGCTGCCTGAGCATCTCTGCCTTCCTGTCTATCTCCTTCCTGAAGATTGTCTGGTACAATGAAGCACAGTGATGATGGAGAGCTCAGTGATGCCACATTTCTCCACATCTTGTGGAAATAGTCAGGTAGGAGGGAATGAAATCTTATTAGCTCTCTCAGGGAGAGAAAGCATGCTCAGCCTAAGCCCTATTAGCCATCAGAGAACTCACACAGAGCGGTGTGTATTGGAAAGGTGGCAATATGTGTTCTGCCCTTTTGGGGTAATTAGTTTTGTTGTCAGGTTGGCTGCTGAGATCTTGTCCCTTTGCCCGATTCAGTCCTCACTGGGCTTTCCACATCTTTGCTCCAAAGCCCTGTTTATGGAGACAAAAACAGTCTTGGCGACTGCCATGCAGATGTCACATTTTATGAGCATGACAATTGCTGTAAGGACTTTTTTCTTCTTTTTTTTTTTTTTTTTTGGCAGGCTTTCAATCCATGGCCTGGGTCTCCATGCCCTGCAGCTCCCCCACCACACACTACAGAAATGGATGCTGCAAATTTCTGTCTGAGGCCAGCCTTGGCAAAGGAGCCAACAAGAAGAGAAACAGCCTGTGCTCTAATAAGTAAAATATTTATGTCTTGATTTGGCTTACATACCCTTTCTCTATAAAATATTTTTCCCAGGAGGAGCTCTATGAAAGGGAGGGGGTTCCTTTATTATGTCCCCAAATAATTCTTTTCTGCTCCCCTTCAGAAGCCTCAAAATCAAAGGATGCTCTGAAGCTTTTTACTGTCATTCTTGACTTTGTTATCATTAGTTATTACAATCATTGTATTGATTTCCATTTTGAGCTCTCAGGAGGCCCTGGCTAATCAGCACCCCATTCCAGGAAATGCTCTGACAAATCTCTCACAGCATATGCATACACAAGGCTTGTAGTCTGAAAAGACCAGGCTAAACAGGCTGTTAAGGCATTCCCATGCCAGGGAACTGCAGCACGGAAAACTCCAGCAGTTCAGCGACAGCCACAGCCACGGCAGAGCCCTGACCAGGGAGGAAACAAAGATCTGAACTGACACGGGTCAGTTCTCACTGTGCCTCAGGTCACTGTTCTGACACACGAGGAGATCCTTGAGAGACTCTTCACCCACGGGAGAGTCATCCATGGTGTTCTTCACTTTAGCTCATGGCTCACCTCACAGCCAAGCAGTGCTCCAGGTTTACAGCTCCCATAGCCATCGCTGTGATTTAGGGCAGGCCCTGAGGCAGGTGGAGAGTCACTGGCCTGACACGTATAGGGTAGATTCACCCTCCTGGAAACTGCCACTCCTGAGCATCAGGGTAGACAGCACATGCTGCCTTTCAACAGAAGACCACACTGCTGCTCCTGCATCATTAACACTTCAACCTCTTTCTGGGCACATCATCTCCACCACTCTGCAGTGCAGGTGACAAGATCACCCACGGCAACTGCTCTCTCTTGCTAATGTTATATTACAGATGCTTTTGGCCTATGTTACTTGGCCTTCTTTTGGCCTTGTTACTTGTGTCATCTTCCTTATTTAAGGTAGGAGACAGAACTCCTGTACCCACCCAAGTGAGGAGGATGACTCAGTTTTGACGGATTTTACCTTCAGAAAGCTACAGGCATACAATCAAATTCTGATTCTTAGAAAGATGTACCCATCTACTTAGGAACAAAGCTGTGTAGTCACTAACTACAAGACACATCCCTTGCCAATCCAAAGTTCCTCCGCTCACTTTTGCTGGCAGGGGGTTAACATGAAGGGAGGTAGCAGAAACCTGTGCTGTTGAAGAGATCACTCACCCTCAGAATGCTTTCTGTTCACTGCCTACTTGGATTTCAGATCAACCTCACATGCACTTATAGATCATTCTTTGCCATCTACCTCTGGGTCCCCATTTCCATGAAGTCACAGAGCTTTGCTTATATGCTTATAATACCTATGTGTCAATGCATGAAGCTGTGTCCTTGGGCTGAAACATCACTTTCTGTACTTGCCTCAGGCTGTCTCTGCAATGCTATTGTTCCTTGCCCTCGAGTTTCCAAAAAGCAGCTGCGGGACAATCCAGGAGGCACAGCTGGAATTTGAGCTGGCCCTTATTACATTCTCAAAAGTATGCACATGACAGAGCTACTAAAAATGGCTCAAGCTTGAAAAAGGTTGCAGTGGTGATTCACTTTATCATATTCCAGAGAATCTAACTCAGTCATAAATCCCTAGTAACCTGCCTGCACCACAAACTGTGGTATGGTGCGGAGAAGGAGAACAAACAAAAAACAACCCCAGACTCTGTTACCTCTAAAGGAACTACAAGAGGAAAAGTCCCATGGATACCAATGGCAAAAACACACACAACCTGGAAGGAAGAGAGAAAAGAAAACCCTGTCTGGGATTTTAAAAGAAAAGTTGAGCATGCACACACAATACCCTTTGGCAAAGGAGCCCAGCCTGGAAAATGTTGCAGCTCCAACATGCTGTGCTCACAGAAGGTGTTAATGGTCCAGCCATCCCGTATTATTACACACAAACAGGAGAGGCCCTGCAGAACTGTAGGGGTCTTTTAAGATCCCCGCCCAGATGGAAAGAGCAGCGAGAGTTATGTAGGATTAACACAAGAGGAGAGGAAGGAAAGAGGAAGGAAAGGTAATGTCCCAAGCACTACAGCTCTGAGCTAACAAGGCAGGTCTGCTGCGTCTCACACATTGAAATGGGGATGCTCTGACTGCCTCCCCTCCCACACCTCGGCCTCTGCATCACACACTCATGGCAGGACACGGACTTCCCTCCTCTCTGGCACTCTGGGCCAGACCTGTGATTTACTGACCAGCTGCACTTAGGGTCACCAGCCCCAAACTCCTTTAAACTCACAGTACAAGTCAGAGGTTTCAGGCACTTTGTCTGCCTGGAAGGAACCACCCAAGCTGTGTTTGCTGCTGATGTTTGTAGCTGTGATCTCTTCCTAACAGGATCACAGACACTGGCTCTTAGGTTTGAGGAAAGAAATACTGGGAAAGGCCATGACACTGGCCTGTGTGTGTTTGCTTAACGAGAGCTAATGAAATCTTCACCCAAGGGTCAACCTTCCTGGCCCTTCAACCACACACCAAAATCTTCACGTGGCTCTGAGCTCCCAGGCAAAAAGCTCTGGGTGAAAGCCAGGAATTTGCGTGCTTGTGGTCTGGGAATTTACACGCAACATGGAATGGGTGGTGTCTTGCCCAAAGTCTGCCACAAACACAATGGGATACCCAAGAGCTGCTTCGCTTGGCCAGTGATGCTGTAATAAAACCTCACATCCAGAAAAAAGAACTGGCCATAACCAAGCACAAGCTAAAGCTTTGCAAGAATTAATACTGAGAGGAGAGATACCATTAGACTGCACAGGACCACAGGGGGAGGCTGATTCTTCAATGTGCAAATGTTTTAATAAATACTAAAATTTCCTAAATCAGCCATAAATTAAATGGGCTTAAGTGAAGGTGAAACTCGATGAAGTTCTGCTAGCTAACCTCTACAAGAGCCATGTGTGACAGCATTGAACACTCACAAGTCTCTACTGCAAAAATAACCAGCTGCTATGAGAGGTGAGTCACGTCCAGAAGAAAATACTGCTGAAAATTCAAACAATAAACTGAATTTCTGGAGAGGCCAGCACTGGCTTTCACATTTGCAGACATGATTCACCACCTCCATCTTTATAAGAATTCTTCTCAGAAATGTTTGGAGACCATTTTTAACTGGTCTGTAGAGGGACAATTCCAGCGTTATAATCAACTGCACACTACTGGGCAAAGCTCTGGAGTGTTGAACTCATGTACAATTTTCCTGTGGATTAGATCAAATTCCTGATGTAGGAAAAACTATTAGGGCCTCCATTCTGTTTTCACTTCTGAGAGCTTAACAGACATGTTACTGACTTCAGCCAAGTGATTTCCAACATATACCTGTGAGAATGCAGGATCAAACCACAGTGTGTTATGTTTCAAAATATTTTTTCACAATAAGTTGGTTTAGTGAACTCACTTTTCACCCTGGAGAGCTGACGGTAATGAGATCACACAGAGAAAGGATATGGAGTTTCACCCTAATCTCCAGGAGACAACATGCCATATCCAAAAGTCCTCTCTCAAATCAGCAGCACTTTCAGTTGTGGAGCAATACCATCTGTGGAGATAATTTGAAGGAAGCAGAGAGGTCAGAATTTCAAATGTCACATGAAGATTTGGAGTGTACACATCAGGGGTGTTGTAAGGATGAGTTTACTCCCATCTTAGGAAATTCTTCAGTCTATGCTTTTCCTAAAGCCTCACTGAGACATTTTTTATACTGTGGTTTGCTTTGTTTTTTTTTTTTTTTTCTCTACTTGGATTTAGAAATACAAAATACTTTGGAATCATTACGAAGAAATTCTTCCCTGTGGGGATGATGAGGAACTGGAAATAGGTTGCCCAGAGAGGCTGCGGCTGCCCCATCCCTGGAAGTGTTCAAGGCCAGGTTGGATGGGGCTCTGAACAACCTGGTCTAATGGAAGGTGTCCCTGCCCATGGCAAGGGGATGGAACTAGATGATCTTTAAAGTTCCTTCCAACCCAAACCATTCTGTGATTCTATGCTTTTCTAATAGGGACAACCTCAACATGTATCACAACAGTGGGACCACATTGAATATCTTATTGGGGATAAACCTGCTGTGAGTTTTCCTTTAGCAACAGAAAGCAGCAAGACAGGTTGATTTCAGGCATCTGAAAATGGTCCAAAATCAGATCTGAACTGTATTGCTACAAGGAAATGAGAATCAAAAAAGAGACTCTTATAAAATCAGATTGCACTAATCCCAGTCCAACACTCCAGCTAACAAGTCTGTGAGAGGAAATGTTTGTTCCTGCCCTATCTGCATCACTCAAAGATTTAACTGATGAACTCAATCCTTCATTTTCAATGCTAACATTTTAAATCCGAGGGGAATAAAAACATAGTGTTCATCAGTTCTAATTAAATTACATGCTTTATTTTTTTAATTAAATAGCCTAAAAGGAAATAAACTGGAAGAAATTCCCAAACAAATGATTTAGAAATATTTCATATGTATCTAAGAAGGGAGCCAAACATAAATTGACAGCTTAGTGCGAGAGAACTTCAATCTGGGTTTTATTGCAATAACAAAAGTGCGTATTTAAAAGCCTTCACACAGAGCATCTATTCAGAAACAAGCCCGAAGACAGTCGGGGAATTAAAAAGAGGATAGTGTTTTGAATTAATCTAGAACATTTTTGTGGATTAGTTTACAAGCACAGAATGCCTCAGGGGGCTAGGGAGAGCGCAGAGCACTGAAGTCGGAGGGATCTGTCTTTTTCCTGTTGCTGGTGATTAGTTCATATCTCTCTGACACCATGTTTACAAGCCTCTAATTGCCTCATTAATACCTCATTATTACTTAGAAAGTGAAGAAGCTTTTAGCTTTGAAGCTGCTTTGCTGCACTTGAAGGCAAATATAGGGTGAATTTTGAATGTGTTGGTACTAATTAAAGTTGAAGTCTGTTTCCTGTTGCTTGTGGGTGGGTGTTAATGCCTTCAAAGAAAAAATTAGGCTCCAATTTATAGTACTTGCCTCCTAACTTACACTCGCAGGAATAAGTGCGAGTAAGAAGCCCATTCCTGCAAACTGGATTTACGAAGGGACGCAGATCCACACGTTTATTTTCTTTCATGCTTTTTCAGTGTGAACCAGGCTCTGTGAAGGCTTGTTTGCTCTCTATTAGACTGTCTGGCACAGACTGAAGCTGGCCAGTTCAGTTCCATGAAGATACAGCACATATCTTCCCATGCTGTCACACATGGACAGGCCCCATATCCTCCTTTCACACAGAACCCAAAAGCAAAACTGATTAACCAGTGTGTAAAATTGCCTCGGGTCTATTTGCGAACCTGATCTGGATGGACACTGTTTTCAGGTCACCGTGGAAAAGTTTGGTTGAAAGCAAAACTAAAATCAGTGACAAGATCTTGTGATCATATGCACATATTTTATGCAGATATATATGTATATTAATAAAGAAATACATATGCATGTATACATAACAATACACAGCGTCTTTCTGAATTCAGTAAGCACATTCCTCCTGAAATGTGTCTGAAGTTGTGAGACCTTTGGAAAGGGATCCAGTTTTTGAACGACTGTGCACAACTGTTTCAGTATAAATGTTGCAAATAAGCCAGTGAGCGTAATTATGGTTACTGGATTATCATATAAATCAATAAATGAAATGTTTAGAACCTCATTTGGGCTGTAGAGATGCACTGGCTGATAACGTTTCAAGGAATTTTCTTCCAGCCCCAGACAGAAGAGAGACAAAGCAGACATTAACCACAACAAAATCAATTCCATGGGAATTATTTTAAGAGAAATGTGCTTTCTTTAAATTAGCTTGTTTTCAGGGGTCTGGGGGATGTTGTGAATGAAAAAGATGGTGAAGGGGAAGGAAAAGATGCCCATTTTTGGTAAAAGCATTCAGTTTCTTAATAAAAATTTTGGACGAGAAAAATAGTGAAAAATAAGTCTTTGCTCAAAGCAAATGGAAAACCCTACACAGATTGGAAGGTTTGGATACAAGAATAAAATGTTTTCCATACAAATTGAATTCCCAGAGAGGCATTTTTCACCAGCATTGTTTTTCAGTGGTGGGGGCTGGGGGGTGGGCGTAGAAAAAAAGCAAGTCTAGAAGGCTGAACATTCCTCGATGAAGTCGTCAGGGCTTGGCCAAGAGTCCTCAGGACTCAGGGTTTAGCTCAGGCTGCTCAGAGTCACCAGTGATTAACAGGCCTTCTTGTCACAGGCCCAGGACAGCAGGTCTTGGCTTACCATGAGCACCCTTAAGACAGCTCAGAACAGCTCAGCCTTTCACGTTCCTTTCATACCTCTCATCTCCTCCAAGAGGAGGTAAATTGATAAAATCCTGATTTCATTTTATTTCTGCATTAAAAACTACCCAAAAATGTCAGGGACATTAAATTACACATAGCTTGACAGCATCCCTTTACAAACATGGCTATAAAGAATACAAATATGAAACTAAATTTACCTAAAATTATTAGACAGAAACCCAGTCTAAAAAGTGGGCAAGGAAGGAACCCGCTCCTCCCGAGTTCTATTTACAGTACCTTTGATTTATATCAAACATTCTAAAAAAGTATTAAAACAAAAATAATTAAGGCAAGCCAAATCTTTTCCTTGCCAGCACGCAAAGCTTGTCCGACTGGACATATTGAGACTATCAATCGGTGGTGTGTATTTATAACCCAGTGCTCAGACAACTTGGAACGACAAATGCAAACAGCCACAAAGAAGTTACTTTGTGCGCTTGGCACAAACAAATCCCTGAGATGAAAAGCAGCCCGGCGTTTATTTTGGGCCAAGCTTCCTCATCTGACGATCCACGACGTGGCACGGAAAGGGCAGTGTTACCAAAGGACACAAAAGCACATGGAGATGCATCAGTAGAGCAAACATCAGACCAGGGTGCCAGATTTTGTTATTCTTGCTTCTTTCTTCCCAGAATGGATGCCACTTTCCCTACGTTCTTCTCCCCAAAGCACACTGGTTTGGAGCTTGGTTGGTTGTTGTTGGTTTTTCGTTTTTTTTTTTTTTTTTAAGGACCGGGCTTGTCGGCACAGCCTGAAAAGCTCTTACAGCTATAATTTAAAACTGAATTGTGTTGATTGAAAACACGGCTAGCATCTGACTGCAGACATGTCTGAAGACTTCCACATGCATAGTCAAACGAGGACTGGTGAGGACATGGTGAGATTTGCCTGAAATATTAAAGCAAGCTCCGCAGGAGCCACGATCCCCAACTGTGCACCGTGTCGGCAGCCTGGGAAATGCCCATCTAGAGATCTGGTAGATTCCCTTAACCACTGAGCCACAGAGATCTGAGCTGTGAGACACAGCAAGACACTGTGGTAGTCAGTCATCCTTGAGAGGTTTCTCAGAATAAGAAGTTCATATCGAAGGCTGGAGGAAGAAATCTCAGTGGACTCCAGGTTGGTTTGATACCGATACCTCATTTATCCTCCAACATGACCAAATCACAACCGAGGAGAACGGAAGGAAAGTGGTTAGCCAGTGAACACGCAGCTTCCTGGAAGGAGAACACAGTGCCTTTTAGGAGGAGCTGGCTGAGAGAATGGCAGAGAGCTGACAGCTACCAACAGCTAATGAACAGAGGTTGCAAGTGACCAGGTGCAGTTTGGTTTTAGGAACGCTGATACATGTTGTTTCAGTTCAAAGGGATTATCTTGCCCACTTCCATGGCTCCTTCAGGGGAGAATGTGCTCAGGCTTCTAGTTCTTATCTCCATGGGCAGACATGGACACTGAGCCTCGAGTCACGTTGTCCTATGCACGGATAATGGAAACTCAGCTCTTTGATGGTACGGGGCCTTCATGTTTCTCATACCTTCATCCCCTCAGATATGTCAGGGAGCTAAAGGCATGAGAAAGTTTTAAGAAAGTTTTACACTTCTGATGACACTCAGGTTTCAAAAGGAAGGTCATAGGTGATTTGAGAGACTTTTCTCTCATTTCACATTAAAAAAAAAGATTTCTCACAGCTCCTTAAACACCAGAATAGATATGCATATATTTTTCAGGATATGGATTCAAATCCTTGGTTTCTTTGGCAAAAGGCCATTTAAATTCTCACAGATTTGTTATTGCCTGCTATAAATTTACTACTCAGAAAGAAAAATATTTCATTTGCTTTATCGTCGTTGCCTCTAAAGAAGGTGAAAATGGATTTAAGTCTTTCACTGGGCATCTTGATGAGGGCAGAGAAGGAACATAAAAAGAAGCCAGAAGGACACTCAAAGAATTGATATAAGGCTCCATCAACTATAATTCAGTTGATAAACTTAGGTCTCCTTTGCAATGAATTACAATGCAAAGAGATTTGTTCTGTAAATTCTGTCCAGAACTTGGCAACACAATTCCTAAGAAAGAAAGCAAACTCCTAGGGGACTTCAGCAATACTTTCCATCTGAATAAGCAGAGGGTTTGATCTTACTCATGTTGGCTCTTAGGCTTTTACTACTTTACACAAAGGAATAGGGGCAGTAGAGACAGTTCACCAGCACAGATAGGAACAGGACCTCGCACTCTTCAGTTTACGGATTCATAGGTCAAAGCTCCAAGGAGTTAAATCCATCAATCTAAAGCAATTTCCTCGGCAGCTCTGCTTACTCCGTGATTCTTTACTATCTCCACAGTGACCTCATTTAGAGAGAACACTGCAGTGATCTTACCTCCCTGTATCATCCCCCAAATAAGGTAGGCTTGGGATTAAGAGAGCAGGACCTGGACTTCAGCAGGGGCAGAGATCCAAGTGTGCAGAAAAGTGTGCTTGGTTTTGTGTGACAGCGTAGAGTGAAATCAAAGAATCACGCTGTTTGTGCTCTGGAGCTTCTCCAAAACTTATGCTCAGACCCAGACTTGTCTCCATTTATCAAACTTATTTAGCTTGAAGAGTCTGACCATGTGGTTACCACCATACTAGTATCTGAGATATATTAAGTTTATGCTACTGAACGAATTTATGACTTGAAAGCCTGATTCTTGTCACTGGGGATCCAAGATGTGGACAGACGAAGCAATTTGCCTAGAGTCAAGAAAAGGGTGAATTACAAAGCTGAGGATTAAAGTAGAACCCCTGAGTCCCATGTGGCTGGCCAGTGCCCAGGGTGATCCCCTCTCCAGTGACTGAAAGATCAGTGAACTGCTCTCTAAATGCTTCCAACACGAACTCCCCAAAACACAGCAAATGGTATTTTTCACACTTTGACTAATGAAAGCTTGGCACATGGCATGAAAAATAAAATTCTCACTGCCAGCAGTACAGATATATATAAAATGATGTTTATTTCTACAGGGCTTGTGAATAAGCAAGACATTTTTCACCCATGAAAGGCAGTTTCTGTGTGCATGTGTCAGTTAGCAACAACAACAAAAAGTGTGACTGATGATCCCAATGAACATCATCCCAATGAGATTCAAACATTCATAACTTTTTGCTTCCGCATAGAAAGTCCTTTTTTTACTTCACTCTACAAACTTCCAGGTTTATTGTGGCTGTATTTCTCTGCTCTTGACAAAAATACAGACATAATTTGTCCTTTTGTTTCGTATTTAGAGACTAGCTATCATCACAGCGTGTATGGAGAAAGATCCAACAAAAAGATGTGTTCAGAAAGCACGGTGCCTGCAAGATCTACTTCCACATGAAAGCAAAACTCATTTCTGAAAAAGTGAAGGGAGCTCATTCTTGCCAAATTATGACATTGCTCTTACTGGATTCTTTTTCCCCTGCTTTCTTGGTGCCTTCCACATGACCAGTACTAACAGGAGGAGGGACAAGCCCAATTCTTCATGCAGGCAGAGTAAAAGTGATTAGACACAAACCAGGACCAATGGCACACTACAGACACACTTCCAAAACAGACAGTATTGTCTCTTTTGTCTAATGAAAATGTTTGGAAAAAAAGAGTGCACTGCAAAAAAAGCGCCCTGAAAACAGTAACTTCTGTGATTGATAAACTGATATTGGGATCCTCCCACCTAGATAAAAGACTGACCTGGCCACAGTCTTCCAGTTCACAGCAAACATTTGATAACCTTAAGGACAGCTCAGCAGAGAAGCCCTTGCAGGCATTTTAGGGACTTGCCACAGTGTGTAAGGTTTCCTTCTACTCAAGTGCAAAAGGATTACTGGCACTACTGTAAACTTGCTTCAAAGAAACACTAGAAGAACTTTTATAGTTTTGCAATAATCAGAAGATACGTAAGTAGAGATAAGCAAATTGTGATGTGCTTCAGCATAGCAGAGCATCAGGTTTTATTTGATTAATCCTTCCCTACAGCTTGCAATGGATAAACAGAGTGTGATTTCAGAGCTTTTCAGGAGTAGCTTCAAAGTACAATCTGAGTATCACAGATCCAAGCAGGCACAGCTGGATCTCAAATATATAAGCCACTTTGAGTTGCACATGAGGAGGGAAAGGGGAAGATTACTATGATCTGAAATGTTAAAGCATCTTTCACATGATTAAGTGCATTTACATGTTCTACTCCAACCAGTAGAAAATGCTTACGGGCAACAGAAAGAAATCAGTAGGACTCCACACTAGTTATGTGGGTGTACAACAATCATATGTACTGCTCCTCACCTGAGGCTTCCTAAAAATGGGCCAAAATCATGTTTGGTGATTTGGACAGAGAACTGTCAGCATTACAAGAAAATTACAGATATTGAAAAGGCTCCCTGTCATTTTCCTCCTGTGGGAGAGGACAAGGGATACAGTACAGAGACGGCTAGGATTCCCTTCTAACAACCTCAACCAGATTTCCACATAGAAGGAGGCAGCCAAATTTGTCATGCAGCAGGTGCCCTAGAATACTATGAGAGGAAAGCACATACTGCCGGCAGAGCCCCCAGTAGCCCATGTCTCTGAAAACACTGTCAAAGGCCATGTTGAAATGGAGAGAGACCATCCCCATGATGACCCTGCAAAGGCATAAACTTCCAGCCTCAGGGTCTCTCAGCACCACCAGCAGTTCTGCCCAAAGCAGAGTCTTCCTCCTCAGTCTTACTTACTTAGAAAGTAATTTTGTAACTTTGTAGGCAAATCTGTCATTCACCCTTTTTAATGTACTTGGGATAACTTGGAAGGACTCACCGAGTGTTTGCATACAGGTCCAGAAGAAGACGAGGATGTTTTGTGCTGGATCTCTATTAAAAAAACAGAGGTGCAGGTGACCTGAACCACAAAGGCATCTAGTGGCCAAGCAACAGGCAGCCAGGCAATATCTGTCTGGTAAACTGGTACAGTCTTGACCACAGTCTCACTCAGGAAGCGTTGTGGACTTGAATACAGTCTTGGAAGTGTTACCTGTGCTTCACTTGAAACAGGAGCGATTCTGAATGCCCCTCCTCTGAATACATGAAAGCTTTCTAGTGAAACTTGGCAGCTGAAGAGTTTGGAAAGGTAAAATGGCTCAGAAAGGTAAAATGGCTGCTGTTAGAAGAGCCTTCTTAGAATCCACCTGAAGGCCCAATCTTCCACTCAGGAAAATGGGTGCAGCACATGAAGAAACCACCTGAGCTATACTTGCTGATGCATTAAATCTCTACTGCAGTAAAATTTTTGAAATCAGACTAGATTGGCAGGGAAAAAGATAGCTGACTTTCAGAGGAGACCTTTCCAAGCACTTCACACCACTATCCAGGAATAATATGGGAAAGAATAATTTGGGCACAAGATGGATGAAATTAAGCCAGTGGCTGTTACTGAGTGCTAGCGCCAGCCCCCACTCCTAAGTGAGATGGACATCTGGTTGGGATAGTGGAGGTCCAGCTGACCCAACTCTGGTTAGGCTGGATGAGATCCCTTCTAAACCTACTTGTCTGAGATTCATGAAACCAAATATACAGACCCATATGGCATTTTGAGATTATGGAAGTTCAGATCCTGGACAATTTCTATTGTTAAGTTCACAAAACACTGAGATAAATAATGGAAAATGCTTCAGCTGCTATTTATTTAGGGCACTTTTGCCATGTGACATCAGAAAATATTCCATGGTGGAATTTATTAACATAAAAATGGACTTGGTGAGACTTTGTGATCTATTAAACTTCCAGCTAACTAGACTTTTGTTTATCCAATCGACAGATGGTGTTTTTCCGAACTGGTTATGTTGATTCACAGCACTGAAGTGGTTACTGGAAAACAGGACCGTGAGTTTAATAAGGAGCAGGCCCACACACATGCAACAAATGTGAGCCACATTCTACCAGCTCCAAAAGAAAAAAAGCCACAGTTTTTACACCAAATTACCAAAATATTGGCACATTTTGCATGACCGTCATGTGTTCCAAGCTGCTGGAATAGGAATGCTGTGGGTAAATGAGCCACTTCAGACATATACACAATGTTACTGGATTTGCTTGGAATATTGTGCTCCAGGTTAGGAGAAAGACAGCTCCCCATAGACTCCTCTTTCAGAAATGCTGTCTTGGAGGGCTGTTTTAGCTGCTTTGCTGTAAAGACTCATCCCACTTAGAAAACCCCTCTGAGGCTTCTCATTAATAAATGCCAAAGAACATAACATGATACCTAGGCTGTAGAAATCAACGGCAATCTAGAAACCAGGAAAAGAAAACATACTGCATGACAATAAAGAGTGGAGCATTTAGAGGACTCTTGAGCAGCTGAACTCCCAGTCATTCTCCAAACATGAAAGGGGTTTCAACTGTTTATGAAATTAAGTGGAGCTTCTGGAACTGCACACTGAACTACGCTGAACAGGAAGAAATCTCTTTGCATATTAGGCCTCAAGGAGGTAATCTATTGTGCTACAGAAACAGCTACAGCCTCTGC
This sequence comes from Oxyruncus cristatus, assembly GCA_013399855.1. Taxonomy (NCBI): domain Eukaryota; kingdom Metazoa; phylum Chordata; class Aves; order Passeriformes; family Cotingidae; genus Oxyruncus; species Oxyruncus cristatus. The sequence continues at coordinate 502,137 of VXAY01004932.1, read as the reverse complement.
TATGCAGCAGGGAGATTACTGCTGTTCAGGTGGATGAGTGGCTTTCAGATTTTTTTTTCACAATCTCTCTGATTTAATACGTTTTAGGAATGGAACAGTAATGTTCTGCTTAAGTTGCAGACAGAAGTTCTTGAAAAGATGAGGTCCACCACACTTCTAGTAGAAGGACATCAGAGAAGGACAAGCTTCTGCCTGCATGGGCTCAAATCCAGAGTATCTTTGAGAAGATGGGAAAAAAGAACTGAAAAGCATATAATGGAGCATTAATAGCACTCACCTATCCCATCATTTTTTGTGTGTCTGTATGCATGTGTATACATATATATATATATATACACAAACACAGTAAGATATATAAACACACACACATCACTACATACACCTTCTTAGAGGTGTGCATAGGTAATATTATATACATACACAAGCGCAGACTAAACTTTATACAGAGGGAGAATGCATTCCAGAGTCTGACACTGGGAAGGGTTTTCTTCAGCTATTTACACGCCTAGTCTCAGGCAGGATGTGGTCTGTCATTGCAGAGGCCACAGCACAAGGTGAGACTTTGCAAAATGTAATACAAGCCATTAATGCTGGTTGGTCTGCAAAATTCATACCTAGTCCTTAGGAGGGAGGATGTCAGGATTGAGAGGGGATTTTCTTCAAGAACTAGATTGCTTGTTTCTGGAATGCCGAGACAAAAGACACTGCATTGGACACAGGAGGACAAACAGGCAAGGCAATGTAAGACTGTCTACAGTGACTACATTGTATTGGTTGCAACACCCCACAAGAAAAAAAAAAAAAAAGATGTGAAACATTAAAACAGTTGTGATAATTCAGCGGTTTCAGTGTGACAGCCTTAAGTAGCAGAGGCTTGTTCCACTGACAACTGCATGTTTCAAATCATGAATTGCACGACTGAGCAACGTTATATGTGACTACAAGAGCTAACATCAAAATCAATCTTCTGCAGGAAAATCTATTTGCCAGACACAGCGCAGCGCAGGTGTCATGGCAAGTAACGAGCCATGGCATGACAGCTAGCGGTGCAACTGCTTTGGGCTTAGTACTTTCTGAGTCCAGAAGAGCCACATGGAATGCCACCTGTGCATAAGAGAGCAGAGAAATCTATTTAGGAACCTTAATTGGATCTGAGCAACCTGAGCAACCTGGTAATTAACCCAGCTCAGAGTGAGGGCAGTTGGACCAGAGATCTCAGGAAGTCCCTTCCAACCTGAATTATTCTGTGATCTGTAGCATACAAAAAGATTGAATTTCACCTGCCATCTCTGGCAGAAGCAGAAGACACCTTCAGCTTCATTCATGGAAAAAGGAAAAGCTGGGTTCTTACTCTTCCAGTTTTGACATAGGACAGCTTTTGGGAAGGTCAGTGGGTCAGCCAGAATTCCTTGTTGCAGGAAAGGCATAAGAAATGCAGAGACTGAAATCCACTGGGTGCCTTGAAATTCTTCAAAAGAGAGCACACCATGGCAGAGAGAGGGAAATACTGATACAGCACAGGCCAGCAATACAATGTTTTTCCTGGGAGGAAGGCGAGAGGAGTGGAAGAGACAAAAGGGTAGTTAACCCCGTAAGGAGCACATTCTGTTAAAAAAATGGTACAGTTCCTGACACACAAATACGGATCCCTCACAAACTGTTTCCTCTCAAATCTAGTAATCTTCTTTACCTGTTGGAAACTCATTGTAATTACAAGTTCCAGTGCCAGTTTCTCATTAACAAAGAAATTTGCCCTCTATTCCAAGGGGTTTTGCTTTGCCTCATTAAAGATATTGTTAAAGCCTCCACAAATATTTTTTGTACCCACACGGGCTCCTTATTGAATCTGGCTGTCTTCAGTTCCTGTTGTAGCACAACTCACTTGGTAAGTTGTTGCCTCACCACACCCCTAAAGTGTTGTCTTTAAGTAGTTGGTGAAATGATTAATATTTATTTAGTAAAGCTCTTTGAAGATGATACATGGCATAAATATCAGCTAACATTATTTATTACGCTTAAAAAAAAAAAAAATAATGCTTTTGTAAGATTAAAAGCCAATTCCCCCATTAGTTTTCTTAAAATTTGTTAAACCAAAATAATGCAATCTTCCCTTTGCAGTTTAGCCCTCTTATCTCTTCTCAGTTTTTAATAGTCAGTATTTCCCATCTGATTACTGCTCATCACATTGTTATACTGCTTTTACAGCCTTGGGCTTTTTTACAAAGCTTCTCTATTACTCCAGATAGGCACAAAACAGTAGCAGGTAGGGAGCAATACACATATTCCAAAGATCAGAACCATTATTTAATGTTTTTGTAAATATTTACTTTAGAAGCAGGCTAAACGTTACTTAAGATTTGTTCTAAACTGATGTGTTTAAAAGTAAAAAATCACCAGGACATATGGAACTCATCTGAAGGAGAGAAAAAAAATGTTACAATTACACAAAAGAATTAATTTCCTTACTGTTACCAAAGAGTTGTCTTCATAAAACTTGTGGCATGCTTTTGTGTCTTAGGTGGAACATCATCACACATATCATGTGGTTTGTGGTCTTCTCTTCCTACTGCCTGAAGCTCTGGCTGCAGTTTCTCCAAACTGATTGTCCCACCAAATCGGCACACGCCCTTATTGTGCTCCCACTGGGATTTCTGTTCCTGTTCTGCACTTTTTTTTTTTTCTTCCCCTTCTTCTTAGTCATCTTACCCACAAGCAGCATAAATCAAGGCGAGGCTGTGTTTTCACAGCTAGGCAGCTCTTGCAACATCAGGGCTGAGTTCAGGGAAACGGCTGGAAAACTTGCTATACCCACACACACACACACCTGCCTTTTGGCTCATGGAAGACGAGCACAGTGCCAAAGTTGTTTGTTTATTCTTGCCCCTGGTGCTTTGATATGTACGCCACAGATGAGGGTAATCGCCTCCCTCGCAGCGCGGCACGAAGGACGGAGCAGGGCCTCACATCTCCTCACAGACCTCCCAGGCGTCTTCTCCATCGCACATGAGGTGCTGGGTCATGTCACTGGTCATGTCCATACCAGCCTTCTGATGAGGCCCCTCTGTTCTTTCACTACTTTGGAAGAGATTTGGGAAAGAGCTAGAGAAAGGGTGGATCAGTTCAAAGCCACTAAGCCAGGCAAGAGCAGCCATGTCACTTCAGAAGTGGTCCTTGCTGAACACAAGGACAGTTTGATCCAGCTGGGACCAAATGCAGCAGATCTCCATGCTACAGTGTCACAACAACATCAAGCCTGTAGCTTTTAAAAAGTTTATATAAGCTTAGGGAAAAGCAACAGGATACTGTGTTGTGACTAGACTTAGCCCTTGTGGTATTGCATCTGCTGGGACGTGGATCACACAACCCTTCCTGCTTTGGACTTCATTTCAGGTGTGGGCACAGCCACCTACAGTGACCATGCATCAGCCTGAGTACTTGGTGTAGGCGGCTTGGGAGTGAGTGCCGGGGCACATTTGTGAGAAGGGTGGACTTGCTGGAGAGAGAGACAGGTGGTGTGGGCACGTGCAGCCAGGCCCTGCCCTCCTGGTCCTTGTGGGGATGTGTCATCACACCAGCAATGCCAGGGAGGCGAGTTGAGAGCCCGGGCCCAGTGTCATGTCTCCGGGGGCAGATGGGGTGGGGAGGGCACGTGAGAGCTTGCTGCCTACAGAGCAACGCACACACCTGCTGCCAATCTGTATCCCAATAGCATGGAGCCACAGGTGACTCCAGGCCCACAGCACCGGCGTGGCCAGGACTCAGTTGACCATCCTGTGCTGCAGTGATAGGACATCCTGTGTGCTAAGAAACCTTCTGCCTCTTTCTGTCCTTCTGTCTTTCCCTTATCTGAACCTTATCCTTCAGGCAAAACCAGAAAATTATTTCTTTGAAATATGAAAGAACTATAAACACCATGAGGAAAAACGAATCCCTGTTCCTTTGCCTGATTTTTACCGATCTGGAAGAAGAGAGAAGAGGATGAGTATCCTCACTTAGAAAGGAGCTGCTGTTTCTGACACTGTGGTTAGGAGAACGCTCTTCTGTCAGAGCAGAGTGCAGGGGATGCACACACAGTGGTTCAGAAGTCCTTCAGCAGCCTGGTAGCTCCATTTGTTCATCAGTCACCACAGCAAGTGGAGTTTTTCCCAGTCTTTCCAGGGCTGTCAGGAAGCCACTTTTACAGCCAGCTGGGCCCGAATCTCACACTATCCTTGGCAAAACCCTGCTGGCTCCACTCCAAGTTTTGCCAGAGCAAGAACCCTGTCTCACAACAGTAATGACTGGATTTAATCATGCAAACTTTGGTAGTTTTGATCGTTCTCAATACAGTGAGGAACTTTCTGATTTTGGAAAGTGCTCCCAGTTTGGAGGTGACAGGAAAGCGATGACATAGATCGTGAGTGCACAGCACACAGTCAGAAGGGTGATGGAGATGCCCAGGGCTGGGCAATGTCCTGTAGGGAGAACGGGCTACATCTGGCACCCTGACTCCCATCCCTGCCCTGAATGGATCCACAGGCAGGAGCTCCTGCATGTGGTGGTGACACGGACTGTCAGCCTGTCCTCTGCTCTGAAACATGGGACACCCAGGAGGTGGTGTGATTGGAGATGCTGAAGCACCTGCTGAAACAACTTCCAGGGAGAGCTGCAGACCCTCAGGGATCCTGGACGTGCTTCTGTCACCAAGAACCACCTCAGATCTTGTTGCTGAGGTTTTTTTAGTCCAAGTGGAAGCTGCATCACTAACGGTGCATGTCTGGAAACTGACAGAAGTTTCCGGACTTGCATCCTCCAGTGAGGCTGAGGAGGAGGGGGACACCCCTGGGGGGGGCGAGAACAGCTGAGGGCCGGGTTACGGTGCTGCCTGCGCCATGCAAGGACCACGTCCTTGGCCCGCCCTCCACGCCGGGCTCGGAGGGCCGGCGAAGGCGGCGCCTGCCGGGACATGTCGCCTCACGCCGGGAGCCGCGCGGGTGCGCGCGGCCGCAGAGGTCTGAGCGGGGGCGCCCCGGGGCATCCCTCGGCCAGCCGGCTGCCCTCGGTGCTGGCCGAGACACAGCCCTGTCCGAGTGACTCTGCCACATCTACTGAGTTCGGGGAACGTGTCGGAACTTGGCGACCTTGGGTGTTTAACGCGCGGGTCACGCCGCGCAGGTGCCGCGGGCCGGCCGGGCGAGGCGGCGGCGCCGCCACCGCCCCTCCTGAGGAGCGGCGCTGGGGCGGCATCGCCCCCTGGCGGCGGCCGCGGGC
>VXAY01004932.1:438176-495812 GCA_013399855.1 Oxyruncus cristatus | reverse complement strand
GGCTTGTGCAGCGACACGGGCGAGCGGGATCCCCGCTCCTCCTGCCCTGCGGGCAGCCCCGCGGGTGGCATCGCTGTCTCCTGCCCTTCCGCCCCTCCATCTCTGACCAGCCCCGCTGTCCTCCCCGCAGCAAGGAGAACTCAACTCCTTCCTCTGGACCATTCGCCGCGACCCCCCCGCCTATCTCTTCGGCACCATCCACGTGCCCTACACGCGAGTTTGGGACTTCATCCCTGACAACTCCAAGGCCGCCTTCCACGCCAGCTCCAGCGTCTACTTCGAGCTGGACCTCACGGACCCCTACACCATCTCCGGGCTGGCCAGCTGCCAGATGCTGCCCCACGGGGAGAACCTGCAGGACGTGCTGCCCCGGGAGCTGTACCGCCGCCTCAAGCGCCACCTGGACTACATCAAGCTGATGCTGCCCCACTGGATGACCCCGGACCAGCGAGGCAAAGGGCTCTACGCCGACTACCTCTTCAACGCCATCGCCGGGAACTGGGAGCGCAAGAGGCCCGTCTGGGTGATGCTCATGGTGAACTCCTTGACGGAGACGGACATCCGCTCCAGAGGGGTGCCGGTGCTCGACCTCTACCTTGCCCAGGAAGCTGAGAGAATGAAGAAGAAGACAGGAGCTGTGGAGCGGGTGGAGGAGCAGTGTCACCCGCTGAATGGGCTCAACTTCTCCCAGGTAAGGAGGCTTCTGGGCCTCGTGTCTTGTCTCAGGACGTGGGGGCCGTTCTCCTTGCATCTCCGTCAGTCGCTGGGGCTGAACCCCAAGCCTCTTGCAGCGGGGTGGTCCCTCACGGGCCTCAGCAGCCTTTGTGTTGGGCTGCCCGCTGTCCATCACGCCGATCCGTGCTGCCCGCGGGAAACCCGCGATGTGAGCGGTGCGCGTATCATGTGTACAATTTATTTGAGAGACAAATGTCCGGGCTGTAAATTTGTGTGCCCGCTGGCTTGCCACTTGTGAGGGAAACTTCCATGCCTCCAGTCCTGTCCCGGAGCTGGGTGAAAAGGGCTTTTTTTGTTTGTTTGTTTGTTTTGAAGTAAAGCGGCTCTGTGGTACTTGTCAGGAAGAGGATGAAGCATAAACAATGAAAACAGAAATTTCGACATTGCTCAGAATGATTTAAGTATGTGCAAACTGTCTTTTCAGTGGTCACTCCGGGTCAAAACAAAGTGGCTCACTTTGCCTTCATGTGCTGGGGGAAATTAAGTGTGTAATATGCATGTTTTTTTTTTCATTTTAGAGCAGGTAAAGTTCAGCAAAAAGAAAAGGACGTAGGTTAAGAAACAAAAGTTATTGGTGTAACTGGACTCCGGAATTCTTTCAGTGGATTTAGCTTTAAAAACCCAAATACTAAGCCATGAGATCTATTTCATTTCAGTGGATTAATCAGGAACACAGTAACAGCTATTGACTTTGCTTTGTGGAACTGTTTATGTGAAATCAGATTTACTAGAAATTGAGGAAATGAATGTGTGTGGAAGAAAACAAATAATCTAGGGGTGATTTAAGGTGGTGTCAGTTACTGCTGTGATATTTAGTTTCTAACTTGCTTTTCATCATTAGTTTGGGATCAGCCTATTTCCAGCCTTATCTTACTGTCCTAGTTAGACCAAAAAAATTCTTGGTGATGTGGGAATAAGGATTAAAGGACTGATCTTTGGTGTGATTAAAATGTCCTTAGAGTGCCTTCACCCCGTGTTCTCCTAAAGTCTAGTGGGAACTATCTTAAGGGGAAAAAGTCTGTCTTTCACTAACTTTTGGTTCATCCAATATTTCAACAAGGCATCTAACTCTGCATACAGCCTTCAGAGGAGAAGACTGGTTACTTACTCTTTTGGAGGAATTTTCTTGTTTATCAAGAAAAATAATTAAAGTCCCTCAGAACTTTTGCATTAATTAACACACATCCAGAACAAGGAATTCGTTTTTCCCTCTTCTGTCTGAAAGGTTTAAGTGCCTATCCTCTCTGTTGAACCCCTTATTTAAGATGAGGTAAAAATAATTAGCCATTCCAGACATCCAATAGTGTTTGGTTGTAATTGGGTCAAAAATGGCAGTTAGAATCAAGCACATGAAAGCACTTGGTTAAAAATGTGCCACTTGGAAGCCTTTTAAACGTGAATCATATTACATTTTTTTCTTTTTGGAGAGAGAGGGAGTGAGTGACAAAGAAAGAAAAAGGGACAGAGTACAAAACTCACTGCTGCTTTTACCATAATTGTTTTTCTCTCCAAGTTTTAAATAGAAACAAAATATTTCCCTTTGTTTTGCCATAGTAATAATCTAAGAAAGAACAGCAAAGGTATTACTGCTGTTGGCAAGTAAAGGACAATCATTTATTCAAAACATTTGTGCTGATTAGAAAAATACCCTACATTTTAATTGTTTAAGAGAATTGACAGGGTTGCTAAAATAGATCAGTGTGCAGGAGGATATTTCCTAGATTGAAACTTTTTCTGGGAACAAGGCCACCAGAACAACAGGAGACAAAATTAAACGAAACAAACCAGATATTTATTTTCTCGCTTCCTCTAGATTTCATGCATCCTGACACCTGGCTAGTTGTTTAACAATAGTAATTTGTAATGTTATCACATCGTCTGGCAGTCCTACTGCTTGGTGTATTACTGTGCTAATTTAGTGGAGTGGATTACTATTGCGAGGTTACACCTCCCAATTTCAGGTTTTGTGGCCGTCCTTAAGCAACACTAATTAAAACACACTAAAATGGAAATCAGAAATTGAGCAGCTTTTGTCTCATAGGGTGTGTGCAGAGTTTGATGAGAACATCTGTGATAAATTACAGTCCCAAATCTGCTAAGGGCATCAGCGGTTTCTTACCTGTTTTCAGCATTACTGTTACGGGAATACTGCACGTTATTTCTGCATTCAGAGTTCAGGTTTTAAAACTGTGCTTCGCTGAATCATGTCAATGCTTTTGTTTCCCACGTCCCCAAAGTCCAGTATTTTTGCCCTAAGCAAATTAAAAAAAAAAAAAAGTCAAAAAAACCACTTTTTTCCCTCTACTTCTTCCCCTCAAAGGCAGCTTTGTGCTACTGCAAATATTTAATCTGACTACATGCACCAAATCTGTTAATCTGATACCGTGAGGAGGAGGAAATCTAGGAGTGGTCCCGGTGAGGAACTTGGTTTTGATCTGCTCTGAAAGAAAGTGGATACACTTGCATTTTTGACCAGGAACAATCTTTAAAACGTTCTCTGCGTGGCTTTGAAATGTTGATTGTCTTAGCCGGATAAAAAGATTAAGGTGCCTCATATAATTAGCTGCTTCCTGGAGAGCCAGCTCTTGCAGGTAGAGCAGGACACATTGTTTTCTACTGTATACCCTGAAACTTTTTAGTTTGATGCTTTGCTCCCCCTGAATCTCTGCAGCGTTTCCTGCTGGTCTGAAATCACTCAAGCCGCTCTCCTGCTTGGATCCCGGAGGGAGTTTTATCCCACCCCCAGGGACTCTGGCAGTGGCAGCTCACACTGTCTGGGCCCCAGGGAATGGTATAGCTGGTGTCAAGGTGTCCGAATCCCGGCAGAAGGCTGTGTTGGGAGCCTGGCAGCAGGGGAATTCACATCAGGTTTGGGTCAGGTTGAAATTTCACCTGCTGTTTGAAGTTTCGGGGTTTTCATGGAAGGTGGGACAGAAAGAGCTGAGGCATACAGAGAAGAGGAAGCAGACAACTCTGTCTGACAGCACTGATGGTTATTTATAGAGTGGCCAGAAAAGGGCGAAGTCAGGTTGGCTGGGACTGAGAACTGGTGAGGGGCAGATGCTATTCAGGGCCTTCTCTTGGAGTCCTGGCAGAAACACTGCAGCCAGTGCCATGACTGGCTGTGAGGACTTGTCCTTGTGTCTGCTGAGGGCCAGCTGGGTATAGGGCTAAACTTTCCCTCCTCTTTGGGACCATCATGTGGGTCTGTGATGGGAAGCTGATGTCCCCAGGCTGACCTACTGTTGTTGGAGTAAAGGACAATGGTGACAGTGACTCCTGCAGCTGCTCAGGTCTGTGGCATCCACCCTGATGGCCCAGGGCTGTGGTGGGACCCCCACCACCCCTCACTGAATGCCCTCAGGCAGCAGTGTGTCCCCACTAAAGGTCTGTATGGTCAGCAAGTAAGGTCTTACTCCTCTACTTAAACCACTGTTCCCTGGGCAGGCAGGTGGCAGCTCTTGCTTGTGTTTGATCCTGTTTCTCAGCAGCATCCCCAGCCTGAGACGGTTCATATTCCTTCCCCCGGGTTAGAAGTGAAGTCCCTCTCCCATGCCATCCCATGCCATCCCATCCTGAGCTTGCTCTCCTCAAGGACTGCCTGCATTCGGCTCATGCCAGATGCCCTGAATTTCAAGGTTCATAAGGGGGATTTTGTGTCAGGGCCCAAATTCATCCCAGCCTGTTGTGGGGGAAGCTGTCAGGCTGGTGAGGAGGTGCCAGCACCCACTTTTCTCCCCCTTGGCTGTTAGGGGCTTGCGAGGCCCCGACTCCAGTCTCCTCTGGCTGGTATAATTTCCAACTGCAGGGGGAGATGTTAAATATCAAACCGGTGTTGATTGGATCAGAGACGGCCTCAAATAAAGAAACCTCAGACTGTGCCAGATTAAACTTCACACTTCACCATTCTCCCCCTTTCATTTCTTTGCCGCCTCATTCTCTGCACAAATAAACCTCGTCTCCCCTGCTTTCTACCAATGAGACAGCATTCATGGGGCAGGAATGACTTTGTTAACAAAATCAGTCTTCATTTCCCAGGTCCTGCTGTTCCATCAAACCCTGGGACATGGCAGCTTTGATTACTCTGGTGATAGGATTAGAGGGGGAACAAGTGCTGGTTAATAAAAGGCCGATGGGTGGTCCATCATGTTTGGTCACTGACAGATCTGCAGCCTCGAAGCTGGACCTTCAGTGGCAAACAGTAATATATACAGTAATATATAGACAGGGCCGTGTCCTGGACTCTCTATTCAATCTCCCCTTCCCCCTCAAAAATTAAACGTTTCTGTGATCACAAAGCTGGATTCTCTGAGCTGACAGAACGGGTATAACTGACTTCAAGGGAGAATTTGCCCGTTTATACTAAGGAAAGATCCAGGCTCAAAGTTTTCCGAACTGAATTAAGGGGCTCAGTTTCAGAGCTAGTTGACTTTTGATAACGTATGTAGTTTATATGAGGGGGTATTACTGAATTTTTTTTTAGTGTTTTTTAAATAGAAATGTTCTTTGCCTCATAGAAATGGCACCCTTTTGCTTTTAAAAAAATTTCAGGCTTTTTGAAGAGAGCAGGAGTCATCAAAAATAGCTTAGCATCATCTGTTTTGATTGCTGAATGTTGTTGAAAGAAATGTTGTTAAAAGGTTTGGTTATACATAGTTACACATAGTGCACATAGTTTTCAGTTTGTTGGCTTTTCTTTAACTATCAGTCCCTTCATCCCCCTGCACCTCAGGGTAAAAAAAATTCCCCCAGCAAAATTAACCTTGGGGTAGAAATTCAGACAGCAGAAATAGAAATCCTTCCATTTAACTCACTTTGTGTGCTTGTGGAGCTGCGTTACGTCTTCACCAGGGGAACTGTTGAGGGTGAAACTATGCAAGTATTAAAACTACAGTAGTCCCAGTAACACCTGAAAGGATCAGCAGCTGACATTTTATAGCTGTAACTAACTGTACGTGTTGCTCTTTACAGCCAGTTACTGTGTGCTTCTTCACAACAGCCCCCTTGGAAGGCCCACCCTGGCATTTGATGCCTATTAAGAAAGCAGCCAGTCAGTTAATGATGGCTCAAGGGGCAGCTGGCAATTCATCTATTGTATTTATTGTGTATATAACTGCCAGAAGTGTTTGTACAACAGGTTAGGTGTGAGCCCTTCCTTTCCCTCTGATCTTTCACACCTCCCTTGCTAAGATCCAAGCCCAAGACAGGTGTACCTGCCTTCCACAAGCAGATCTGGAAGATTCTGCTCGTTGATTTGTTTGCAAAATTATGGGTGCTCCTTGTGATTGGTATTAGGCAGTAACTGCATCTTTATAAGGTGAGTTTTGAAAGGAAAAAATCTCCAGTCTGATATTCAAGGGAGCCCCTACTGTATCTGAGGCAGCTTAAGATTAGCAGTGTATAGAAGCCACATGGCAGATTTGTGCCCTTTATCCTGGGTGTGGTGAGAGGTGTCTCTGGCTCCGGCAGTGCCTGGTCCTGGCGGTAGGGGAGCCCTGGCACTGCTGTGGTGTGAGAGGCACAGGGAGCACCCTGGCATGCACTTTGCTCCCTGGAGGAGATGCGCTCCCTGAGATGTGCTTTGGGAAGGGGGTCGGTAGAGGGAACAGATGAGCCAGATTCATCCCCTACTTGGACACTGATGCTGCTTTCAAATCCCTGTAGCATCTCCCCTAGAACAGTTTGCCACCTCTTGAGCTGCTCACCCAGTAGGTGCATAATCCCCTCTTTGGTAAATGATTTTTTCCACGGTGGTGATTTTCTTTCTGTTTGTTATTTGCCGTCAGTGCCTGACTCTGTTGCAGCAGGCCCAGAGTGCTTTGCTTACAAACAGAACGAACCACTGACCTTAAAAACCTCAACTCCAAGTATAGTGCAACCTACAGTCCTCAGAAAGTCTTTAACAGCCTCCCCTCAGCTCCCACGGTATAAAGCCAGCCCACATCATTCAGGCAAGTCAGAGGTTCCTGTATTGAAAAGACCAGAAATGATCTTAAGCAAGGGCACTCCTTCACCTTGCACTCCTGTGGAGATGGTGATCAGTGGCAGGGCTCCTGGTCCCTCTCCCATGGGAACTGCAGAGGGCCATACTGTAAAATAACAGGTTTCCCCTGTGCTAGGCTTTACACTGCAAACCCTTATTAATCTCTTCACTGTCATTAGGAGTTGATGACACAGGTAAAAGGCAGAAGAAATCACAGTGTTACTGCTTGAGCCATGTGAAATTGGTGTGATTTCTTTCATCTTTTGGCCCTATTAGGGAGGTTCCCCTGCCTGCTTGGAAGAGGGACTGTAAACTGACTTCCCCAGAGCACAGTGTTTATAGGATAGCACAAAAATGGGGATTTTCAGCAAGGGCTGGTGTTTTGGAATCTTCATTTTTTTTTTTTAACTTTCAAGGGTCCGTGTTAGAAGAGTCCTGTTTTGCAAGGAAAGAAACTTACCTGCCTTGTGTCCACACACTTTTCTAGGTCCTTCTTTCAAGCAGACAAACAATACCGATGCTAGATGCCACTAGACCTAAAATCTGCAGAAAGCACTGAGAGTTGATCATAAAACATCAATATCTTTGTGAAGCTCTCAAATTGTTTCTAGGTTGTAGTCACTAAGACTTTTTTTCTGAACATGGCAACAATTTGTGAACATAATACTCTTTCTGTAACCCAAAAAGCATTACGGTTTCCAGCTCGCTTGAGACACCAGAAATTAAACTGGTGCCTGCAGAGCTTAAAACTGCAGATATCAGTGTTTGAACTTAATACCTCAGTTCTTGGACTGGGACTGGAACAAAACTATACTGTTTGCGAAGTGGGAACAGACATTCAACTGAACTGTAGGACTGGTTGTATCCATCACAAAAGCTTGTAGTTGTAGTGTCTCATCGTCTCCATGATTTGCTTTTTCTGGTGCTCAAGAGAGCAATATAGCTACCTTGTTTATTGTTATTGTTTATTGGTTCTAATTGTCATTTAAAGGCACAGAGAAGGAAAAGTGAGATGGTTAATACCTGTCAGAAGCTCAAGCAGGAATTCACCTGGATGTCTGCTGCTTTTATCACTAGTTATTACAACAGCAGTCCTTCCCGTTCGGGTTTCCAATATTTTAGAGCTTCTGCTGCAAGTCATTTCAGGACTTCTAGCACAATATAAATGAAAGTTTCTGAAAACTGTAAATTAAAACCATGTGTTCAGCATTTTGGGATGGATGTTGTATGACTTGAGGAGGCTCGTTAGCAAAAGTATTTTTAGTTTGAATGAGATCAAAGACCCAAGATTTTCCACTCTGAGGGTCATTTAACATAGTCCTGGACACCCCATTTCTCATCATACATAGACTCCCATAGACCAGTTATGCCTGAAGAAATCATCATCCCTGAAATATTGTAATTAGATTTGGTATCAGTGGACCACTGCTGATCACCTTTGTCCAGGCACTGCAACAGCACTGGGAGTTGAAGAATCTTGCAGATGTCAAAAGCAAGTTTTATTACTGACTTTTTCAAAGTCAGGATTACAGCCCATGCCGGTGGGTAGCAGTGTTAGAAGTGAAAGTCCAAATCCTGTATGTTGTACTCATTCCAGAGTGTCCCTGGAAGCCAGGGATAACACTGAACCATTCCCAGAAACGCCAACTGGCAAATAGAGAAAGGACTGTAGAAAAAGAAACTTTTCTGATTTCCTCTTTTCCTAGGCTCAGTTAACATGGAAGTTAGGAAACCTTTCACACAAATTCCAGTCCAGAGGTTCTTCATGCTTGGGTATCCCTGCAAAATCAGAGTTGACTGAGGTGGGCATGCAGAAAAACCAGGAGTTCAGTCATAGCCAACATGTTAGCTCTATCAGTGCAATTAAGGGAAGAGCAATAAATGCTTTATGTTTTCCCCAGATTTAATTAAACGTGCTGCTTCTACCCTAACTCTTGTATTGGGGCATCTGTTGGGAGATACAGATATCCCCAATGCATAAATCAGAGAAGAAGCTGCCTTCATACAGCAAAGCAATATTCATCAGGCTCGTTTTGTGAGCCAGGGAATGAGAAAAAGGAAACAAATCTCCAAGTTATTTTCTAACCTCTTTCCATTTTAATGTAAGTCAAGTTACGAGGAACACAGGAAAAGTATTTCTTTAAAGTAGGCAATTCTGTGTCTTGAAAATATCCCCTCAATACTTTAGAGACTGTACTAAATCCAAGGTCTCCATTAGGCTCCCTCACTTTTGTTAACAGTCACAATGAAGACTGATTATTCTCTGTACGCTTTCTGCCACTGCACAAATTTAGCTCTCCTTTGATTTCTTGCAGCCTTTTCCTATTACAGGTGACAGCATAATAGTGATGGGGAATATTTATTTAAATGTGAGACCAAATGCTCACAGTACAGGAGTTTGCAGAGTCAGCAGAGGGGGAGAGGGCAAAAGGGTGATTTGAGAAACGTGTCCAAATTTTTGAAGGGCTTTGTGTTTCGGGCACGTGATTGATTTGCAGTTTTAGAAATGATCGCTGAGGTAAATGTTATTCCAGCAGTGAAGTGTGATGGGATGTCCCAATGTGTCCCTTGATTTTAAAGCACTGGTAAAATCACTGTAGCACTATAGTTGTGAAAATGCTAAGCCTTAAACCATGTGAGGGGCTGGTCCTGACATACTGGGGGTCAAATGGGATGCTAACTTGTAGTTTGCTTTCAAGCTAAGGTAAATCTTTGGTTTTGGGATATCACAGGAGCAGGAGTGGTACAAATATGCTAAAGGACCTCAAAATTACTGTTTTTTTAAGAGTTAAGTATACAGAAACCCCTTCTTTTTCATAATGAATTTCCTGATTAATACAGGAAAAAACCAGAAAGAACATTCTCAAGAAAGCTCATTATTTGCTTGCTGGAGAAGATAACACATATAATTGTATGTTTCTAATACAAAGTTACGGCCAAAACAGTTCTAATACCGCTTTCAAGCAATTGGGATGCTCTATTGGTAGACACTTACAAGCCAACTGAAGTTTGGTTCTTTCAGCATTTCTCCTTTCCATTTATGGAATACCAGTAAGAAAGTACCTCATTAGTCCATGAGACCAGGTTATACCATCCTGAAATAATCCAGGTCTCTTGGTGGCGAGCTGAAGTTCAGAGGCTCAAGGCAGCAGGCATTTGCAGGCATGAAACACTGTTTGACCTCATGGGTTGGCTCGTCACTGGCTGCCGACTGGCACTGACCAGCTTTTTACCCAGCTAACTGTGTGAGGCCAGAGAGGATTTTCTGTATGGAGTGGCTTGTCTGTGAAGTGGGAAATACTGTACAGTATATAATTCTTCAAGCTCACTTTCAAAGGCAATTTTGTTGAAGCTGGGTATCCAGAGAGACCTGAGCCTTTAACTTGTAGTCATCTGAAACACACTCGAGAAACTTCATAGTTTGAGGCCAGCATTTACACTGGTTTGTGTTCCAATAATAGAATAGTGCTTGCTTTTAAAAAATATATGTAAACGTATAAAGGTGTGGGTTTTTTCTGAGGATGAAACTGACTGCTTTGAGCACTTACTGTGAGTTAACTGTGGCTGGATAAACTTGGGATGTACCATGTAGAGACTTCAGCAAATTATGTCTCTGAAGTTGAAAGAAAGCATAGTTGATGTGCTTGTACATTCTCAAACCTGGAAGTATTAGTTGTAGAGAATCACTTGTTGTAATACCCTTTTCTATCTTGGAAAGTACAAAGAGCTACAATCTCCCAAAAGGTGTCGTATTTTGGATGGGTTTTGTCATTACTGACAAAGAGATCCCAGTGGAAGATATTCCTAGGAATGCAAAACACAATCAGTAAACCCACACAAGATCCCTTATCATGCTCTCTCCGCTCTCTCCAAAGCTGTTGCAGATTCATTTGAATTACACTGGAAAGATTTATCTCTTATTAATGGAGCGCTCTTCATTTTTTAAAATTGAGCTGTTGTGCAACACATCAAATAACAATGTCATAACACATCGTAAATCAGTTTGTTCACTGAAGGATTCCACATGAGTTAATCTAACATCCTGGACACAGTTCATGAGCAGTTAATTTTAGCAGTTCTCTTTGATATGTATCAGTTAAGGCAAAGCAACTGCAGCCATTACGGTGTAGAGTCAAAACTGGTTAAGGGCAAAGCAAGTACAGACAAAGATTGTTCACAGATAAAGCCTTTGGCAGATCATTCAAGGGATCTTTGCTTTATATATAGAACAATTGTAGCTCTAATACCAGCAGTGCAGACACTCTGGGACAAAGAGAAAGCACACACACACACCAAACCACAGAATAAAACCACACACACCACTTGGTACTTGCGTCTAACAAGAAAGTCGAGCTAAAGTTCACCAACCCTGACGTAGTTACCAAAGAACTCCATGGCAGGCAACGAGATGGGAAGAAACACCCCCAAAAAAGCATTCAGGAATTATTCCCATTGTCAGTGGGAGAAACTGAGCACGTTTGATTTGAAACACAAAGTCATCCGGCAGCCTGCCAAATGCCATTTATCTCAAGGTCAGGCAACATAAATAACCCCAAGGGTCAGCTCCAACGTGGAGGAGCAGGAGGTAACTAAACAAGAATAGAGGGAGGGATTCCTCTCTCTTCCCTGTGGATGTTGGGCATGGTACGGACCACGTTTCAAGGCCTGGCACTCCTAACAAGTCTAGTGTATTAAAGGGCAGTAAAACACACCAAGAGCAGGGACTACAGCTGAATGTAGAATTGTGGAAGGGACCGTTGTTTGAGACCAAGCCACTAAGCTGTCATGCATTTTCTGCAAGAATCACTCAGGATGACTAATCAGAAAGGAAAAGTCTGTCAGAAAATTTCTCTTGGAAGTTTTAAGCCTGAAAAGATTGAACCCAGTAGGGACAACCAACATTTATTTACTGTTCGGTTGGGTGGTCACACAATTTTTCCATTCTTCCAACACATTGAATATCAGAGCCTTCTTAACACTTTTTAAGAGAATAGAAAGTTTAGCAACTGTCACATCTGGTAATCCATCCGTATCAGTCAGGGTAGGAAGGGGTCTGTTTTCCTGAAATCACTTAGACCTGAGAGTATAGCTTTGAATATACCAGTGGGAGAATCCCAAAAGACTTGGTACCCATTCTTCTGTTCTCTGGGGCAAAGCTCAGTGTAGTTCCCGTTAAAACAAATTAAACAAGTATGCAGTCCTTGAACCTGGAATCCCAAACTGGAACTCTGTACCTCTGAAACTGGGCAAGACATCTTTCCCACTGGTTTATGTAGAAAGGAGTTTCTGGTAGCCAAATAATTAAGTAAGAGCATTAGGAAGAAAAAAATTGTTAGTCCATATTCTTATAATTTATGTGTGATTTTTTGGTAGGCTTAAAAACCAGACTGAGTAGATTTACTTGTGGTTTCATGTTGAATTTTTATGCCAGGAAAGAAAGTGAACTCATTAGGTCAGAAGGAGAGTTTCAAACTAAAAGTGTTTTGATTCAGCCAGCGCCACTTGAGATCACTATGCAGAGTCCTGTACATCTGTATGGTCTGAGCATCATTCCTTCCAAACAGAAAGGAAGCACCTGGATAAGGAACCCTGATCCTTTATATCGGACGATTTTATATCTGTAAACCTTACATAACGTATTGGAAACTGAGGCATGACCTCAGAGGTGGAGATATCCCAAATACGTTATTACATCTGGGACTGTGATTTTTCCATCTATAAATTTCTCTTATGCCTTTCAACTTACATAGTACTCTTAGAAAAAGAAATATTTGTATGTGGAGGGGCTAGAGTCATCGAGATGGTGATGTAAAGGGGACATCTGCAGAAGACCAGGCTGATTGTGAACTCCAGAATTTACAGTTCTTTAGGCGAGGGATTATGGGACACATCCCTTGATGAATAGGGCGGCTCCACCCATCTTTGCACACTATTTTAGTCCCTAGTGGAACTGATTTTCTCAAATGCAAATGATCTTGAAAAATGGCAGAGAGCATAGACTTGCATCATTAGCAGTGAACCAAAGGCTTTTGTGTTGCAACAACTTTTGTTGAGGGATTATTGTGTTGAAAATCCACTGATTTTGGCGCAAGCTGAGGAACTCAGCAGTTCTACTTTGCATGTCCTGCCATCATTCAGCAGGCAGCCCCTGTTGTTAGACATCACAGTAGGGCAGCCAGTTGGCTTCTCCCAACCTCCTTAGGTTTCCAGATGTCATAACAAAACGAGAGAGAGAGACTTAGCCATCTTCCATGTGTTTACGCTGGAGCTGCTAGGCAGAGACCAAGCCACAACACTGCACAGCTTTTCAAAAAGGACTTAATAGGCCTCTCTGTAAACAGATCTAAATATTTGCTTCAGTGACATTTATCGCATCACACGTCTGGCGCGAGTGTTTTGTCCTTGTTTTGCTTGCGTGTTTGGATTCTCTTATAAACATTAATGAAGTGCTTGAATACAAATGAATAATCCAACCCCCTTCTTCCCACCCTGGAGGGGAGGGGAATGGGAGGCCATGAAGTAATAATAGTTCAACCTTCAACCCGTAATTGCTCTGTACATTTTGATGACAGCTTTCTTTCTCACATGCTTTAAAAGACTTTATTCAGCGTGCACATCCATGCAGAGGGCATTGCACCTTTCTTCAAAGGCAGCTGCAGCTGGAGTTGGAGGGGGGGGCGCTTAGCAGGCAACAGTGTGTCATTAGATGTTGGAGTAGTTGTAGCAAGTTGACTTGCTGCTGGGTTCCCAACAGGCTGGCAGAACTGTGCCCTTTCTACAAGGCTTTTAGCAGGAGGTATATTTAGTATATTCTTTCCTAGGGGTCTGCTTTTGAGCTAGACAGAATAACAGGCCTGGAGCACCTCAAATCTAACTCCATATGGCTGTTTACCTATCTCTTGCTGGAGAACTGGGGTCATTTAATAGGTATTTTCCACTTACCTTAAGTGTGACTGGAGACAACGTGCTTCCATATAGCCCCTTCTGATATCTCAGTGCCTTTATGGAGGCCCCAGAAAGTGGTTGTCTTGGTCTTGCTTGTCACTAAAGGAGGGGGAGGGTATGGGTAAGGGAAGACTGACTGAATTTTGTATCCACAGGTGGTTTCTGTGGGCACAGCCTTTAGAAGATTATTCTGTTATCTAGGGTATGAGGCCATAAACCAGTGTATTAAATGCCTGTTTCCTGATCATAGGAGGGGTGACGTTGTGAAGCAGATTGAGGCATCATCTCTGAACCTGCTCCAGACTGAGAAAACATTGAGTATCTCGTTCCTGTGTGGGAACAGTTATATTACTGCTCCTTTCTCCCTGTGCTGTTCAATATGTCACAGTATCTTCCATGCACAATAAATATCCTGTCATCTCCTGCCAGGTGGGACAATGCTTTGCTCTAGACCTTTCTAAGCATCTTTCGTTTCTGCAGCTGGGCTTGTAGAAGCAGTGGTTTGGCTTGCTTGGAAGCCAGTAATAAAAGAAATTTCCTTTTAGACAAGAGGGTCTCTTCAGGAAATTTCCCTGAACTCATGCAACTAAGCTCTCAGTTCTTTGTTAAGAGCAAAACTGCTGCATTTAAGCTGTGGGACATAAAAGAAGGGATCAGTGACTAGAAAGTAATCAAAAGTTCATTCTTCAAATGATCTGTAAGAAAAAAATCATCCTCTGTAAGACATCTGTGGGTCTGCTGTCTGCAATAGTAGTAAGTGCAATGGATTTATTTCCCAATAGTCAGGCTTTGGGAGGTCGAAATTAATACCCAAGAGGAAAAAAATGCATGTGTTTCCTTCATCTGAGTGATTAGGTATAAAATGGGTTAAAAATTAATACTGTCTTTGTTTCAGCTTGTATATGAAACTATTCAGTCTGCACATACTCGAGTACTATTAGAAAGTGGCTGTCAACTCCATTAATTATCAAATTGCTTATTCAGTCTATACATTCCTTGCATAAATCCATATCAACTCTGCCTCTTGTAACAGTGTTTGTTTATACGAGCCGGAACTCTCCATCCTGAGCAGTCTGAAACGCTTCTCGAAAGAATTTCTTCGTCTGCACCTACAGGGACCCAGACTAATAGCTATGGAGAGGATGCCCTGTGGGGTGCTTTTTTTTGGCGGGGAGCTGGGAGAAACGAAACTGTCTGGAAAGGTGTTCTCTTGTCGCTTCTGTCCGTAGTTCAAGCAGAAGAGATTAAAGTCGTTGCAGTTCTCAGCAGCTGTGGAGCGCACACTGGAAGAACAGAAAGCTGGGAGAAAAGAATGGAAAAAAGAATTTGCTGATATTTTTGTCATCCTCTGCCTGATGTGCCAACACTAATGGAGGCTGCTTTTTTTTTTTCTTCCCCCTGCTAATTTATAGTCCAGTGCATTCCTGCGTCCCCGTCGCTCAAGCATTCTGCCTTTTGCTCGTTTGCTGGAACACAAACATGGAAGTGTATTTGGAACTCACTTGAGCCTTAAAAAAACAAAATTAAGGCAGGCTGCCAGATCAGAATCTAATACACAACATATGTTTACAGGGTTATAGTCTCTTGCCATGCTGGCTTTTGCAGCACTCCAGTGTGAAGTAGAGTAAATGCCTTCCAAGACCTTTTATCATCCATCGTGCTTATCAAGACAGTAAAAATAATGTTTTTATTTCAGCAAACGTGCCTTTCTTCTTGTCTGAAGCCCTTTAAATTCCCTGCCACATTTGGGATCAATGGAAGAGTATGTCCTTGGTCTTCACAAGAGGTTGTCTGCCTCAGGGTTGACTGGGTTCATCCTCTGGTTTGGCAAGCAGCCCTGAACAGGACCCCTGGTTTGAGAGGGCAGCATTGTTGGCCTCCATGAGCCATGTGCATTTGTTGTTTAATTTATGGCACTTGAAGAAGAGCAAAGGGTTGTCCAAGCATAACACACAGAGGATTGAAGTGAACGAGGTATTTTAAGGGTTACCTCAGCTTGTACAAGTGCAAGAGGTGCCACTGATTCTCACTTGTTTGCTTCAAACTTTAGCCCTCGCTTGGGAGCCTTCTGCACAACAGGGAGGCTGGCATTTGGTGTGAGCAGTGAGCCCCACCAAGGCTCTGTGGCTCCTTTTGGGCTGTTACCTGTGCCTTACACAGTGCTGGTGTCTGCTCATCCCACGGTGCCTCCAGTCCACCTACGGCACGGTAGGACCCTTGTGACTGGAGTCTGCTGCAGTGGGGAGCTGCAAGCTCAAGGCAAGGACTTGAGTGACAATTCTAGATGTAGGAGTGGGATGCAAGGCAGAGGGAATAGAAAACAGGGACAGTTACACCAGAGTGCTGTCACCTCCCGTGGCTGCTCTGCCCAGGGTGCAGTAGACGCTGCAGAGCCACTACAGCAGCAGCTGGATGCAGCCCTGCAATATGCAGAGTCCCGAAAAATTAAACTTGTAGTGTCTAAAAATGTTGTGGGATGAGACAGACTCGGTGGGTATATGAGGCTCTGAAATAGCAGTAGCCTGTGACTTTGCTTCTCCTGCTCGTTTTCCATGTGTAGGATATACCTTACATGGTCCATGAGGCATGCTAGGCCCGCTGGATCCCATGAGCTCTACATGCATTACTCCAGGCTTATGAAGGGCTTGCAAGTGAGCTCTATTAGCAGGAGGCAAGACTTGTTTGGAGCCTCAGAGACAATCCTGACGTGGCTCTTTGTGTTTCAGTTCTCTGTGTGCAAGATGGGCAAGATATTAGAGCTATTTATTTTTGGAAAGTGCCTTTTTTTTTTAAACTGAAACAGTGCTCATGCAGTTTTTTCTGAGGAAAAAAAGTGTTCCTTGAAATGTCTCAATTTCAAATTTAAAGTGAAAACCCAGGAGTCCCATCATCAAAAGAACAATCTGGTGACTTACTCAAATGGACATTTTTGTGTTGTTAGTTCACAACAAGACATTAAAGACAGAAAAGGCTGAATTCTTAACTTTTTTTTTGAGATCCAATTGTTCGCTGCTGAACTGTGGAAAGCAACAGAGATTGAAATCTTGCAGCAGGTTTGGATGAATGTGTTAACAGAGGAGAACGTCCTCAGGTGCCTCCTTGGTGGGAGCTCTCTTACACAGCTCCAGGATTCCTGACGGATTTGAGATAGGGTGACGTTACCTCTATAGAATATATTCTTTACAGACATCAGGAAAGTTATAATGCTTTACAGCTAATGAATTATTTTTGCCCACAGGAAACTTAATGTGTAATTTCATCTGATTTCCAGTGGGTCAGAGCTCTGCTCACATTAGTAGTGTCATGCTGTGCACAGCCATTGTTCATGAAGTAGATCTGAATGACCGTGGGAGGCAGGACATGGCAGTTTCACCTCAACATTTCATCAAGGAGGTCCCTCTTAGATTGTTGTGGCTTGAAGTTCATTTCAGAAATAAAAGGAAACCACATAGTCAGTAGTGTAAATACAGATCTTGCATCTCTTGTAGCTCCAGAACTTCATTCTTTGTAGCTCAGATGTCCCAGATCTCATCTTTACCCTTTGACCACAGACAACCTACTTACCCTTTCACTTGAAGAGACAGACTGAAGAGGTAACCACGGTTTGCACTTTGAGGGTTCATCTTTTTTGTTGTTCTGAGAGTGTCTTCTTTCTATCACTAAGGAGATTTGCTGCTTTTGGGTCAAAAGTTTAGCCTCCTGCTTGTAATTCTTGTTTGGCTTTGCCATTTGGTTCTAAAGCAATTTGTGTATCTGTTCCCCATTCTGTTTCAGTGATTCCTATTTCTGTTTGCCTGGGCAGTGCAGAGTAAGGTTTGAGAGAGTTAGTCAGTAAAGTCCATGTTGGCTCATTCCGTGGGCACAGTGACTCTCGGGGCAATGACCTCTCCCTGACATAGGTTCAGTTTCCTTAATTTCAGAAGTATTCTAGGTCCTAATCACTTGCTCTATGCACAAAGCATTTGCTGTGTGCTTTGCTGCTGCCCTAATGCAGATGCAGGTTTCGGATTATGATATTTAAAGTTCTGAGAATCAGCATGGGTTTTTAATGCTCTTGATGACATAGCCAAATAGTGTTGTTATGATAAAATTCAAAATTCATCTCTGAAGCACCTCTTTCTAGCGTTGCCTCATGCATTCTCAACTAGCAACGTATTCCTTTGTCTAAGTGACTTCCACTGTTGGAACTTTTTCCTAACATATTTAAGGTTTTCCTTTACTACTTCCAGATGTAGTCCCTTGTTTTACCATTCTTTGACTCTGTAAATATATTTTCTTTGGTAAGAGTACTGCTCGGTTACTTGATAGACAAGATCATGCTCTCTCTTTTAAGAGTCATTTGTTAAAGTAAAATTTTTACAACTGCAGACAAACAAACAGGCTTCTTGCAGGGATTGAATTTCCGTTTTGTCTTGTCAGTTAACCACGACTCACACCCTTTCTGGGACAGTTCATAGAGACACCTCGTGGCTGTCAGGAGCTCTACGGAGCCCATGGCCCTCATGTCAAATTGATTTACACTAAGCCTCAGCATCCAGAGTCGTTTGTGGAGGAGTTACGAGGGAGGCTGCCAACCTGCTAATTAAAAGCCAGAAATATTTTCAAGTTCTCCTCTGATGGAAACAATTAGGCAAATCTGCTCTAAAGTGGAATTGCCCCCCAAAACCAACAGCAACATGTTGTCTGCCTGAGTGTAATTAAAGCGATCGAAGGAAATTTTCTATTTCAGGATAAAAAAGTTGTTGGTTATTTCCTAGATTCCCAGTTTACGCTCCATGCTGTAGCAGAAAAGCAGGCGGCTCAGACTGCATGGATGCAGTTTGTCTCTGGGATTCTTAGTTTCTCAGTGAAAACCACACTAGTCAGTGTCAGGAAGACAAAAAAGCAAGTCCCATTCCCTTCAAACACACAAGTCCGGAGTGAATTAGACAGTAAACTTATGCAAGAGAAAGCCAGACTGACTTCTTTAGGTTTCAGGTCATCCATTAATGTAGATAATTTAAACGAATGAGTCCTGGTGAGATTGCTTACCAGGCAGTAAGTCTTTCTAATGGCAAGTGAGCTAGACCTCGAATCCACTATCTCCCTGAACTGGAAAAGTGTACAGCTTTTTGTAGAGGAATAAAGTATATATATGAAATATATAAAGCCCTTAGAGGAATAAAGTATATAGCCAAGGAGTTTTAATGGATGTAATTGCTCTAGACCCAGCTGAATAGAGGCCTTGTGATTTCATAAGTCTTCTGTGTTTAGATCCAATTATTTGAGATTATATCATATCATAATCAAACCACAATTTTATGTATATACATATAAATCAAAAGGACAGGACGTGGAAATGGAAGTAGTAAAGACCTGTTTGTCATTTGTGTTACCTCTCCTTTTCTCAGTGAAAGCTGAATCGTGCAAAATGTTGGAAGCCATCTTTCCATAACAAAGGAGAATAGTGTCCTGTTTGCATAAGGCTCGAAGAGGCTTTGCCTGAAATTAGTCAGAAGTTCCAAAGAGTCCCTCAAATTCAGGGATTGGTTCCTACTTAGAGATGGAGTAAGGATGTAAAACAGTAGCAAGAAGGATAGAGTTATGGAAAGTATGAATTCAGAGTGTTGTGCTTTTAATGATAAATCCCCATCTTCATGAACACATAAACACGAAAGCAGTAAAAACTGTCTGTCTGCTTTGCTGATTTTCAAAGCATCTCAAGTGAGTAGGAAAGTCTCATTACAGAAGATGACAACTCCAAGTCAGTAGTGGGACTTCATAAGGATTTTTGGCCTTAATCAGAACCTAAAACCACCTAGAAAGCGTTAGTTATGTGTGCATGTTGAGTATCATGCTTGAGCTGAGACTGTTTCTAGGGATACTTACACACATTTTCCTTAAATGCCCATGCAGTCTCCTTGCTCTGGGCTGCATGTCCAGCTACTACTTCTTTCTATTCTGTGGAAAATGTACAGTATGTAGGGGAACATTCAGGTCTTCCAAGCATTAAGGCTTAAAAAAAAAGTCACCATGTTTACTTCAACTTTCCCTTTCTAAATTGCTTTGACAGCCCTGTGCTTTTCTAACTCGTTTTGGGGAATATCCAGTCTGCCATTGGAATTATTTGAATTGTACAGAAAGAAAGGAGGGCCTGTTTCCCTCCGAATTCCATATATTGTGTTGCTGGAGCTTTTCATGTTCCATAAACAATGCTCTCTTTTTCTAACCCTCTCCCCCTCCTGCCCATAGCCTGACTTATTCTATAATTTTCTTGACGTGGACAACTCAGCATTTTTGTGAAAAGCTATGACTGATTTTCTGCAGCTTTACAAACAGGAGCTTGCTGGTGATTTCAAGAGGATCAGGTAGTTTGATGCAAGCGAGACTGGGTCGGGTCTCTGGGACTTCAGACACGTCTCAGCAGTGCATCTAGTTGCGAATGATTGTTTTCCCTTAAAGCATGCGTGATCTCCAACTGGCAAGTCTCTTCCCATACCTAAGGAGACGCTTGGAAAAAAGGTGGTGTTTTTAAATGTCTTCTTAATCCCTGTAGGACTCTAGCCACATACAAGCAAGTGGCTTCATTTTTCCACACACTACTCTTTTTTTATTTAATAATTCAGTTATTATGTGAGTGAAATCTCAGGAGGTACTCAGAGTTGCAGGCACTCTGCCGTTTAAGTTCGTTTCAAGCTTCCTATGAGTCTTTTAATATTTGAGTGGTGTTTCATGGTCTGTCTTTGGCGACTCGTGAAGCTGGATCCCAGGAGGAAGATCACAGCCTAGATAAGCAGCCATGGTAGATATTGCAAAAGCAGTAGTGCTTCTGTAGCACTTCAGTGGCTTGATGCCTCAGTGTATTTTTGTTTCTTTCCTTACCAGGAAGATGGATAATTTCCAATCTCAGCGACCACGCATGGGAAAGATGAATAAGCAGTATTTGGGAATGGTGTCTGATTGGTCACACCCTTGTCTGGCTGGGCTGGCTGGTGCGTTTTGCATAGCATTTCTGGAATACTTTTGTGTTGAAGTGAAAGGGTTGTTGCAGCATTTGATTTCAACCTTCTAAAGGCTTTTAAAGAAGTGCCAAGCCCCTATAGTCTGGAAGCAGCAACACTGATCTTGTGCCATGTCACGGAGAGGAAAAAAATCCTTTTCAATGTTTGCACTGAACTTGAGTGTCACTTTAAAGCTCCAGGTTGCTCTTAAACTGCCTTGCAGCCCGACAGCTTTGCGGTGGACCAAAGAGGTCTTGGGTTAATGTCATCTAATGCATCCTAATGGGTAGTCTAATTGTAACTGCTGTTCCAGCTGTCCCCTGTGTGTTTAACTCATGTAAATGAAAAACACAGCTTTCCAATTTACTCTTTGGCTTGAAATATTATATTCTCCTTAAGTAATATGTTTTAATTGCAGAAGCAAGATATGATATATATATGGAAAGAGTGGGTGAGAGCATGAAGGTTGTATATAAATAGCAGGGCTTCTTAGCTCTTTCTTTTCTTCAGGAGTGACCTGTCTTCTCTCAGCTGGTTGCTGACTAAACAGACACCAAACAGGCCACAGCTTACCCAGAGGGGTAACACAGCAGGTTGAAATGTGTGGTCACCTATCCCAACTCCCATCTGCTCCAAGATGTCCAGATAGACACAGCATTCTGAAGCATGCACATGCCCACTGGATGTCAATCTGGAGCGACTCTCTCTCTGATTTATGCTGGCAGAGAAGATCAAAACCCAGCTTAAAAATTAGGTGACAGAAATTTAAAAAAAAGAAAAAAAAAAAAAAGAAAAAAAAGAAAGAGAGAAGTCATCAGACACTTGGAGGCTGGGAAAGGCTGCCAAACAAGCATTCCTGCCCTTGCTTACGATTCTCCCCCACATACAACTTGCTGTGTACATCTGGGAGCAGCCAGCATAGTGATCTATTCATAAAGGGCCAAATTCAGGAGCCGACCTGTAAGGCTTGAGTACACTGACTACACATGGGGAAGGTGGAGTGAGGGCTCAGAGGGGCTTCTTGGAGTTGTGCAGGACAAAAATCCCCTTCTTTCCAGCTAGCTGAAAAGCAGGCACACCAGAGGGAAAGAATGATGTAGTGCTTAGGGCTTTAACCTGGGGCTTGGGGCAGCAAGAACCAATTCTCTAGTTGGTCAGAGACTGTAATTTCTATGACCTGCAGCTGTCTGGGTTCTTGTGAGGGACTTGTCACTGCTTAGAGCTCCTGCAGGGGTGCTCTAATTCAGATACTCATTAGAGGCATAAGGCAGAGAAGAACCAACACTGCAGGGCGATGATTTGGTCTTCCCTGCACTTGACTGGTTGACCTGTGACATGTCCTGTCCCACCAGGGACATGTATGGAGATATTCATGGAGCACAAGAACTTCTGTCTTCTAATGATGATGCTGTTCCTTTATGGCATTCTGGGGGACTGCACTGAGACCCAGTCGTTGCTTGATGTAAAGCCTCCGAGTTGGGCAGGACAGAAGTTGTGAAGGAAACAGAATATTCCTCAGAATGGGCAGCCAGCTGATCCGGCTGTTGTTCCTTTCGGGACGAGGGGTTTGTGTGTTCTCATTATGGGTTGGTTGCATGCTTATAGCCTCACCTCGTCCGTCTCACACCATGGGGGAACAGCCTGCAATGCCACATGTTTCTGTGTCTCTTCTCAAGTCTGGGTATAAACTCCCATGTGTAATCCACAGCATTGGATTACCCAAATAAAAATCCAAGGCAGAAAGTTATTACATAGAGAGGAAGAGATTTGAGTTAAACTCTGCTTCATATATGCAGAAATAATGTGTGGCTTCTGCAATTATCTTTGGGGTTTTAAGCTCCTGTGTTAGAAATAGAGAAATATAGGTAATACCATTGCACTAATGGTTGGAGACAGAGTAGAAATATTCATCAATAGTTTGTTAACCTGAATAAACTGTGAATGTGCACATATAGGCAGGAGAAGGTATTGGTGGATTCTGCTTTTAAGAGGTTAGATCATCACAGGTATGTGAGTAAAAGTATAATCTTGACTCAAGGTTTGCTCATGATACATTTAAGAAATAGCCTGCAAGGTAGATTTGTGGCAACCCTAGGTGGGTTGCTTCAAATATACAGGTTCTGTCAGCATTCCTTCTTTCATATCCCTAAGGTATGTCAGGCTCTGCCAGGTTTTAGCTTTGGATGATGGGAAATTCAGAAGTCGGTTACTGACAGTTACAGCTTGATTGCATATGTACGCACAGAAACACACATGCTGAGGGAGGCTAGAAAAACAAAGATCTACAAAAGAAGCTCTTCATCTCGTGCTTTGTATTCCTCCTCCTGTGTGTGTGAGCACAGCTGGGAATGGTGCTCGGCTGGGTGTCCGCAAGGGGCGGGAGGTTCATCCAAAGCCTTCTGCTGAAGGCGAGATGGGGGTTCAGAGGTGGCTCAGTGTGAGGAGCAGAGCTGGACTGACCTCACACCATGAGAAAACGAGGCTCAGAAAGAGACTTGGCTAAGAAAAAAAATGGTAGAAGAAAAGAAGCTAAAGAAAGCTTTGTCTGAGAGGGGGGTATGTCAGTGCTCTATTTTCCACTGATCGTTAGAAGATTAACTGCCGGTCATGTTCCCAGTTAGGCACTCCCAGAGCTTTTTTGATCCTGGGCAACAGGTTTATTTGCCTAATTTATTGTTGCTCTTAGAATTTTAAACTCAAATATAAATTAAAGGCTTTTGTTCTGTACAATCTAAAAGCATGTCTGGGATGGGGAACCCAATATTTGGCTTGGCTTTGTGTTCTGAGATGTATTTCAAGAGCTTCTGGGCATTAACCAGGTTGAGTCTGGGGTTGATGTTTGTTTTCTGAATTATTTTGGTGCTTGATGTTTCTGCATTAAGAAGAAAGGTCACTGCCAGCTGTTAAGCACTGAGGAAGAGCAGTGGTTGTAAGGAGCCGGTTAGGCAAGCCAGTTGTTGGAGCGTAGCTTCTAAAACAGGACAAAGTTAGAAGCTGTTTTGTTATCAGAGACAATTTCTGGAACCATTAGGAATAATGCTCCAGTTTGGAAAGAAGACTGCCAGAGAGGTGGAGAGTACACAAAACCTAATGAGTTACAGCTAAAAGATCTGCTGATTATCCTCTAAGGCAACTCAGAATGGATATGCATCCAAGAAACTGAGAATCTTTCTGTGAGCTTAGTAACTGTGTGGGGAATGTGAACAAGCTGGCCCTCAGAACAAGCTAACATAAAAATATCTCTAGAAGAAAAAAAGTACAATCCATGCTGAGGGAAAAGAAAGAATAATAAAAACTGTTCCTCAAACCTTATAAAAATGAATTTCTGCTGATTCGAGGTTCAGTGCAAAATGGCAGTGAGCTCCATTAAATAAGTTTGATTTTTGTGACAGAACCTTAGGGGTTTTTTCAGACTTTCCAACACCGAAACAAGGAGGACCTTGCTTCCTGTGTCATAGTCTTGCATGGAGGTATCGTGGGTCAGCTGGAACAAGTGCTGGCTTGGGACTGCACTATTTCAGCAGTGGTTCATCATTGTCCTTTGTGTGCTGGCCAAACCAGGGACAAGTCACTTCAGCTCTTCCAGATTTTGTTTACTTAGGTACACTCTGAATTGTGATGGGTAGTAGTTATATCCCCACTATGTGGGGAGACAGTGAGCAAGGAGATCACATCTTCAAATCACTTCCATCCAGAAGAGCCTTTGCAGTGCAGTGCCTGCCAAACTTGCTAAGCTCTTGAGGGTACCATGGCTCTTCTCTCTTGGAAACTTATCGAAATATCCTTTCCCTCAAAAAAGATACATTTGGGATGTCAATAATTGGAATATATTGTTCTTGGCCCACAGGGAGTCTGACACAGCAGCTCTACCTTAAATACAGCGATCAGCCTGCAAAAGCCAACAAAATCCCACAGACCAAGTGATAACAACTGTTTCACTTTCTTAAATCGCCCAGTAATCTGAGGGATGAGAGAGCTTCGTAGCTGAGAATTGCTCTTAAGTACAGTTTACTGGGGTTTGTTTTTTAATACCCGCATTTATTACAATATTTTTTTTCAGAGAAGTCTTTTCACAAGGTTTGCCAAAGAACACAAAGGTTTGTCGTAATGGATCAAATCACTTATCCTTATAAATCCAGTGCCCTGTATCTGCCAGTGATGACTTGTCTCAGCTTGAGAATCAGCTTGTGTAGTGCAGCTGGGTTCAGGCATGGCTGTACTCGGGGCTGAAAGCCTCCATCCTTCCATCTCCCTCATGCTGACAGTGGTGGCCTGGTGTTAGCATCCCCTTCTTGGTATTGTCAAGGCTCATTACCTCTGGTTGGGAAAGGCTCAGAGGAAGCAGGGAGGCTCCAGAGAAGTGTGGAGGCAGCTTTGTACTCAAAAGCTGTCCTGTGGCCGGGTAGGCAGGACTGGTCTTTCCTCTCCCTGTGCAGTGCTTGAAACTTTGAGAGAATTTGATGTAGAGTTTTTTCTTACGGTGGGTCCAGTTGCTTTGGAGGTTGGAGTGATGGGAAAGAAAAGACCAAAATCTGAGATGTCGTGTGTGGATCACAACCATGCATAGCGACTGCCAACAATAATAGGATGGATCTTGTTCTCTGGGTAATCTAGCGTCAAAACAGAGACTGACTAGGAACTTCATCAGTGATCAAAGGCTTTGAGCTCTATTTCCATGTGCGTTGGTGTCACAGATGCTTCCTGCACTTTCCAGAGATGAAGCTGCGGCAACTAAAAGGAGGTGTCACACGTAGGCTGAAGGGGCACCTCATGCTGCTGTTCCTAAGGTTGCAGAAAGCCTGAAAGGCCTTTCTTTGGAGGATTAGACATTTGGCATTTTTTCCTTGCACGTTACAGAGCCATACCTTTGTAGAAAACTAGGATTCCTATTGGAGCAAGGCACTGTCTAAATTCATCTGTCCTGGGACAGTCAGCTATGTGCAGGCCAGTGGGTGAAAAACTGTTCTCAGGGAAGAAATCCAGCTGTTCTCAGCCCTGAATAAGCCACCTAACCTTGGGACAGTTGTGCTTGGTTTCCCTTTTCACCCTGTCAGGCGTTAACCATGTGCCACAAGACAGTTGCCTGTTGAAGGAAGGGGCTCAGCTTGCCATCGGGGGGAGATGTGGGAGAAGAGGAAGAATTGAAAACTCTCATGTTTTGGATAGGAAAAAATATCCCAGTTGTGATCTACTGTTGCATGCATAGGTCAGGGGAGGATTACCCTGCGGTTAAGGAAGAGGATTGTATCAAGGGACAAGTTCTGTTCCCAGCTCAGCCACAGACTTCCTTTCGGACCCTAACACTTAATTCTTTGTGACTTTGTTTACTCACCTGTCTGATGGGAATAATACCGCCTACATCAGAGGCAAGTTGTGCTACTCTATGTTGATGCACGTGGTGTTAGTTAGGAACATTAAAATGCTTTGTGATCCGTGGATTTGAAAAAAAAGAGCAGTGTAAGTGATCAGGGCTGTTACTTGAGATTTTAGTTCCAGACACTGTGGCACAAATCAAAATATCTCCTTTTATTTCTTACTGTAGAGCATTAGAAAACATCCAGTGGGCATAAGGTTGCACGTCAGAAAGCAAATGCAAGTTTTGGACAGTCTGCCTGAAATCTCGTTTCATATTTAAGCTTTATATGTTCTAGTTCCTTTAGATATTTTTCATGTTACTTTTACTGGCAAAATGCTCCTCTGAGTTTGTTAGTGTTAAGAGTTTGTTAGTGTTATATATCCATTGTCCAGTATCATTTGCTGCAGTGTTTGATATTTCAAGTTTTAGATTACATCTCCCTTAGCTTTAGAGGACTAAACTATTCCTGTGCTCGTTACTCAGCTGAAATTTGGAAGGAGCTTCAGATCTTTTTTTAATTTAAGGTCTGTTTTTGTTACAGGCTTCACTAGCTCACTGAAAAGTCCTTTAAGGAAGACACCAAACAGGAGCATGGAAGCCTTAATTCACTAATCCTTTCTGATCTCAAGCTATCTGACACCTGATGTCAGCTACAGAGTATGATTTTATTCAGGAGACTTCCTATTGTATAAAAGGTATAAGGTTTATATCGTGTATAAAGGCATATAAAAAACCCCCTTCAGAATAGGTTGTTTGAGATCACTAGGAAGGCTCAAGGTTTTAGCATAGGCTAAACTGTGACATCCTGCAAGGTGCCTTTCACTTGGGAAAGAAACAAAGGGGCCTTAATGTGCTGAACATATTGGGGAAAAGAAACAACTCTACAGATTTGTGTAGAGAAACTCAAGACTGAGGATCAAGTCCCTTTCTCACCCCATTATTTCCCTTTCGGAAGAAAGCACATGGAGAATGCTGGAAAGCAAGGATTTGTCTCAGTGTAAGATGCAGCCTTGTATTCTGAGAACAGGGGAAGTACAGCAGCCATGTCACTTGGGCAGGGAAAGCCTTGAACGTCCCTGTTTATTCCACATTAGTAACAAGCTGCTTGTTTGCCACAGAAAAGCCCAGTTCCATTTGGTTTGAGATGAAGGCAAGTGACAACCTTGGCAAACTTCATCTGGGTTCCCCCCAGCCTTCATCCAGCTTTGATCTTAAAACCCAGTAGGGAAGGAGCTTTGTATCTAGCGTTAAGTGTAGGACAAAGAAGGAGCCAAAGGGAGAACTCCACAGACCATCTCTTCTCCAGGATGAAAGACTGTGACGTCTTTTTCACATCCTGGTCTAAAACCTAGACTTCTTTTTAGTACTTTACAAGTCCTTACTCCTAGACTAGGACATTTAATTTTCATTCTTTTTTTATCAGATATTTTCCTGGATGTGAAACCAGTATTTCTGGGTTGTTGTGTTGCCCCTTCCACATTTCTTTAGCTAGCTTTCAGGTCTGAAAGCAGGACTCACAGCACCTTCCACTTCAGCAGGGGTCCTTTTCTTATCCTCACCAGGATGTTCCTGGAATTTCATACCCCTGTTATCTGTTGTCCATGCAAAATTAGTCAAAGCTACTTGCGCGCTGCCCTTGTATATAAGAGACACTTCCTCAGGAGTGGAGACAGGAAAATGGGGGAGGGATTGGAGGTGGTGAGAGGGAGCAGGGGGTCCATCCCTGTGGTGCGCGTCTTGATGCGGAGGGAAGAGGTGAGGGAAGGGGGGAGGCACAGTTTATTGTGCTAAAGGGAAACAGAGAGGACATTCTGCCGGTGCTTATTGACACAAGGCTCGGCGGTGACTCGGGGCTCCCCCGCCGGCTGTGAGTGACGGGCAGAACAGGCCGTCGCCTTGTTCACCGGGATCTTGTGCAGACAGACTTCTTGTGGAGGGATGGATCCTCCCTGGGGAGCTGGCGAGAGGACAGAAATACAGGATCCTCCGGCTGACAGTCTGCCTTCAGGGGACAGAGATTTTAGAAAGGATGCAAGTAGTAAATTAGGAGCATCTTCCCCAAGGAGCCACCTTTGGATTCTCCTCAAAGCCAACTGCTCTGGTGCTCGAAAGTAAGAGTTATTTCTGTCTGGGCTGAGCATATGGGACACATCCAGCCTCAAGCTCATGTCCATGACCAGTGTTAGTGTCCAAGCTGTCTGCTCTTTGCTGATGTTGTTCCTGGTTAGCAGTGCCAGGAGTGGATTTACCAGCAGAGTAACTCAGGCACAAGGCAGAAAGTGGCTCATCCACAATGTGCTGGTTTGGTCTGTGAGCTGATCCTGCACAGGCTGAGCCATGGATGCAGCATGTCCTTGGTGCGTGCTGTGCCCTGGAAATACAGCCAGAGAGTGCTGTTGTTCATTTAATTGTAGTTTAGATGAGGATTTGTATTTTTTTTTTTCTCAGAAAGGCCCCCAGAAGAACCCTGTGTGCCCTGGCAGTTTATCTTCCCCATCGTGAACAATAAACATGCTGTTATAGATTGAGGAAGGGTTATGAAAATCTTACTGTGGTTGGCTTAGGCAGAGAAATCAAAGCACTTCAGGAGTCAGTTCTTGCATTTTCATAGGAATTTCTCTCAAGTAAATGACTTTTGCTGAACAGTTGGAAGACCAAACTGCACTGGTTTGGCTCTAGATGCACATATATCTTGACAGAAGAAGGGAAAAGAGGGACCATTTATATTTGAATGAGCAGGCATAAAATGTGTAGTGAGGTGGAGAAGGATGGGGAGTTAAGGAAATCAAGATAAACAGGAAAAAAGGTTGGAGAAAGCACTTGCTGTGGCACTTACTGGTGTTCAGGACTGTATTAATTACTGTTGAAAGGAAGTGATGGGGATGCAGGTGACTGAGATGTAGATCAGCTGGAATTTGCAGGGAAGGTTTTGCCATTAAGATTGCCACTCTCCTGCCTTGGCAGGGATATCTGGAGTTGTGAGGACCCCTGGTTACAGATCTTTGTGTATGGGAAGGGAATGTTTCTACATTTGGCTCAAGGGACCATTAATCAACAAATCCAGTCCATTGTTTATGACAGGTAATGGAGAATGGCAGCTCATTATTCCAGTGGAGAAACCCATAGTGGTTGGGTGGCTGAAGCATGTTTTCCAGAGGATTGGCCAGTCTTGATTTTGAAGAGAGAGAAAGGGTTCTTGGGAACTGAATGGTTAATTGCAGCCTCCTTTCCAGATTTGCACCTATGATGCTTGTTTGGATTTTGGAGGCATTAGAAGCTACGGGGTGGCTTCTTAAGGGGACCTCAGGGAGGCAAAGGCAGGATGAGAGCAGCTGATGGCAGGGGGAATTTTCTTGAAGGTGGAAAAATACAGGCAGCTGACTTTCAAGGAGAAACGTCCCTTTGCTAGAGGTAAACTCGGGTGCTGCCATCCCTGTGAACTCCAGCTGTGTGCATGAGGACCAATAAATACACAGCTCTGCCAAGGTCTGGGCTAACTGAGGGAATGCTCAGTGTTGTTTGCTGACCTTGAGGGAACACAAGTCCATTTAGAGAAGCAGAGTGCTGTAG
Organism: Oxyruncus cristatus; assembly: GCA_013399855.1. Taxonomy (NCBI): domain Eukaryota; kingdom Metazoa; phylum Chordata; class Aves; order Passeriformes; family Cotingidae; genus Oxyruncus; species Oxyruncus cristatus. The sequence continues at coordinate 466,243 of VXAY01004932.1, read as the reverse complement.
GTGTTTGAGACCTGGGGTAACTGAGGTTTTGCTGTAACCAACTTGGAGTCCCTAAGTGTGCAAAAATGTCACCCTGAAGCCACAGACATGTGGAGAAAACCCCATTGTATCAAAATTGCGGTTAGACGGGACAGTCAGTGAAGGTCAGCGGAATACAAGGCAAATATTGTGTATAGGGGAAAAAACCCCATGTTTTCTGGCAGTATGAAACTGAGACGAGGGTGTTTGTTTATGGAGAGAGCTGTTTGCAAACAGGGAAAGGCTGCCAGTGATAGGAGGAGCTTTTCTGATGCATAACAGGTGCTCCTCAGACCTGAGCGAAGAAAGCGGCAACTGGGAGGATGTTTTTATCTGCACTTTGTGAACTAACAGAGGACAAACAAGTCTCTAGGTCTGTAGGAAGTAGCAAGGAAACAGATTAGTGCACTGAAAGAAGCCAAAGGTTTGAGCCGTGGGATGTGGGGTATTTATCCGGGGCATCCAGGGGTCATGCAGTGGGAACACGTGTGCAGGGAGCTGTGTAATGCACGCAGCCCTGATCTTGAGCCGACAAAAAGCTGCAGAGCAAGGAAGTTTAGGAGGTCTTCTCTGGGTGTGAGCGTCAGGGTCATGACTCTTCTGTGTCCCACACACCAAACAAATTTTGGCTAGTGATGGGTGTTTTATGCTGCCTTGCTCCACAACCGTTCTTTCTCCTTGCATAGGGAATATCAGTATTTCTAAGTAACTTCCATAATAAGAGCAGGAAATCAGAAAACTTGCCAAGGAGGTGGGAGATGCAGTGAAATGAAAATTTCAGGAGAGTTTTGAGTTAGAAAGGTTGCGCTCAGTGTATTCAACCTAAGTAAAACACTTAGATTTGACAAGATAACATTATTCTTCTACGGACAACAATTCCTAATGAAACACGGCAGTGTGCTGGGACTAGCAGATTTGGAACTATTTTAGTTCCAGTGCTGTGGATAGGAAAAATAAATTAGGAAAAAAAAAAAAAAAAAGCAATTTGGAAATATATGTTTTTCCTGCTTACTTACACTAGGTGAGAATTTGGCTCAGACAGCAGGTCATGTCTGGTCTTATGGGGGTTTTAGGGCTGAGACTCTCAGAGTACTGGACATTTTTTAATTGAGGCCACTTGTAGCCTAAACCTTGAATCCAGTAGTGCTTTGCAGCTGCAGATAAGGATGAGGTCATACACAGATTGTGGTCTCCACAATACATCATTACCAGGATAATCACATCTGCAAGGAGAACTCTTAGCATCATGCATTATTGAATTAGATCAGGTACTTGTATTTCTGAAATAAGTCCAAGACTGTGTAATTTGCTTGCTTATTGGTTTCCAGGGCGAAGCTGCCGAGAGACCATTACCAGGAGTTAGTGAATTGACAGGGAAGCCTCGGAGGACGGTTTGAACCCTGTGATGGACAGGCATAGATTTTGCAGTCAGTGGGCTATCAGTATAGTTAAAAATGATGGTCTACAGACATCCCATTTCTGGTATATTTGCTATATCTTTCTCTTTCCTTAATGGCCTGATTTCCAAATGTGGCTATCTCTGATTCTGACATTAAGGATCAAATCCAACTGGTTTAATTGGATGCTGTTCATTTAAGACAAACAGTCTCGGTCCTGAGAGAATTTCGTGTTCTAAAATTCCCGCTCAGCTTTTTGGTGTCACTGGGGTATGTCTTGTTCCAGGCAAACTCACTTTGTCACTCTGCGTAATAGATGCAGCTCTTCTGCCTGCATTCACCCTGACAGACACTGTATAGGCATATTGGCTCCACTGTGAGCTTCAGGCAACATGGGATGGCTTTTGGCATGGTACACCCAGCTGTAGACTCACAGCCAGCGTTTGTTTTGGAGTTGGCTCATTTCTAGACAATTTGGAACATAAGGGAAGTGCAAGACCATGTCTGCTGGCAGATTCCATCTGGACATACCCAGAGACAATTGTATCTTTTATACTGTGACACCGCAGTCTGAAAAGTAGGGTTTGGGATTTATTCTTTATACCAGGTGTGCAAGGGATAGCAGACCAGAGCAAGGAGACCGAAAATTGGATGACCAAGCTCAGGCAGTTGAGGCAAAACCTGCCAGAAATGGCCAGTTGTTACTGACTGTTTCAGCTGTAATAGACAACTTGAATCCTTTTTAAAGAAGTCCTGAATTTTTTTTTTTTAATGGCAATTCACGGCGCTTCTTTCAGGTAAGAAATTCTGAGGTATCCTAAAGGGAGCACTTCAAAATGGCTAGACTCTTTTTAGGAAAGTAGTCCTAAAAGCCATCCCCTGGGCCCTAAATGAGTGGCTGGAGCTGCACAAATACATAGTTTTATAATCCACAAAGAGCTTTCTGGTCCAGCCTTTGCATAACTGATGAGCTTTACTCAGGAGTTTAGCTCATCGCTTCTTTTTTGAGATTTAGCAGAGTTGAAGGAAGGACTTCAGCCTTGATTTGAAAGACTTTGCTAGACGGAGGATGTACCCCGGTTCCAGCAACGGCAGTGACGCATTTGATCTCCTCTGCTTCCTTCTCCTGGCAAGTTGCACTTGTGACATTTGGTCTGTCACCAGAGTCTCAAACTGTAGGTTTTTGGGATCTGTTTTGTGGCCTGGGGGAGGGGTGGCATATGGAACAAATGTTCTGTGTTGGATTGCTCCCCCCGGGCTTCAGTGCAGGCTCAACACACTAGCAGATCTAGACAAGGGAGCATGGTATTTCTAAATTTTGAGATTCAAAAAACGATTATAGTCTGTTTTCCCACTGCAATGTTCAAGAATTCTTGAAACAAAAATAAGTTCCTGTCTCTGCCACTTACCCAGAGCCTTAGAGATGCAATCAACCCAGCAGTCTTCCCCTCGCCAGAAATAAAAATATCCATCTTGGGGTTTTATTTCCTTCTTCTGGAGACCTGGGATAAGCAACGCATGATTTGGTGCTGCTGACATCTGGCAGCATCGTTCCTATTTACTGTAAACACGAGTCATCGCCCATGGAGTGTTTTATTGCTTGTGGTTTCCATCTTGTTGTATGCAGCAATTATGCACATGGCGCAATCTTTCCATGTCAATAAAAATGTTTCATTCTCAGCGAGGAGCATAAGAATGAACCCAGCAATTCCTAGGGGCTACTGTGCTGAGTTAAATGGGATGTGATGGGGAGGGGAGCGGCAGGGGGTCGCTGCAGAGGGCAGGGTGGCTTTCAAGTCACCTGGTGGGACTCGGGGACGGCGATCAGAAAGTTGGTGTGAGCGTTCACTTCTCCAGCCTGCGGCTGAGAAAAGGCCTCACAGATTTTGTTTGCTTTGTTGGCAAAACGTTGTGCAGCAGGATGCCTTGGGAGTGCTGCTGGAGACTTTCCTTCTTGCTAATTTCTGTTTTTGTCTTTATATATTTTTTTTTCCTGGTTATCCAGGAGTTTGGAGATGTTTTCAGTAGAGGATTCATGAGAGAATCTTCAAAGGCGACCACAGCCAGGGGAAAATCATAAGCATGACTGGAAAAGTAGTGTTTTAAATTAGTGTGAAAGCTTGGGGGAAGTCACTTAGGCCTAAATCCACACGTTGATTTAAGCCTCTTATTGCTGCTTAGGTGCCCTGCGTTCCCTTTGGAGTTAGACATCTAAAGGTCTTTATGATAAAGCACTTCCCACTTCATTCTTCCCTCAGCTTATTGGAAAACGGAGTGCAACGTTTGCCTACTTTGGTGGGAGCAGGAGTGCAATTGTCTGGGGCTCCAGACGGCGGGGCTGGTCTTGGCAAGTCATCCAGCCTCTCTCTGCAGTCGCTGGGGAGGGACAGGCCCTTCTGGTGGGTGACTCATCTCCACGGAAGATAGATGTCTGAGATACGGGGCATGAATCGCTCCCTGGAGGTGCCAGCCTCTCTCCACTGGCTGTCAGTGGAGCTCAGCCAAAGAGTTTAGACTAGGCGCCTGAGTTTTAGGCGGCTCATGGTATGGGAGGTGAATTTCACCCCCCGGGAACTTCGGGTGGAATTTTGGCTGTCTGAAAATGACAGTTGTGCAAGCAATAATAAACAGTGTGTATAGTTCCATGTCTGGAATCTCCTTATAAACAGGGGCATGCAAATCAATTAGATAAAAATCTGAACATTTCTGAATCTCCTGCCCAAACTTGAACAGAATCTGCTTTTGGATTTGATGAAAATCCCCTTCACTCTCCAACCTATATAAGTCTTTTGCCACCACACAAGCAACCTTCTCCTTGTTTCACACAAGGATGATGATGCAGTAGCCTTGGGATGCTCTCAGAGTGACCCGTCTCTGGACACCCCTGACTTCACCAGGGTGGTTGAGAGTCAGTGCTGGGAATCTTCTGGGAAGAGCCCAAAGATGTGGCATGATTCCTGGCTCAGTGATTCCTGCTGATCGAAGTGCTCCAGATAAGCTAAGATGTAGATAAGCACCGCAACTCCCAAGAGCTTATCCAAACCAAACCTTTCAGCATTTATCCACCCTGACTGTACATGACTTTGCCCTTAGCAACGGAGATTACACCCACTTTTTTCTTCACTACTGTCAGCAGAGAAGCAAGAACCTACTTGAAGACAAGTAAAACACCTTAGGCTTTCAGGTTCCCACACCTTTCTTCCTTCTTTTTCAGAAACTGGTCTGATTATGTATTCATTTCTCATTGTAGTCACTACCTGAGAAACCACAAATACAGGTAGGGGTGCTGGGCAGCTCCTTGTGAAGGGAAATGCTCCCTGACTCTACCAGAATGGGCCAGGGCTTGTGGGTGTCACTGTCATCAGCTGCTCTTGTCTAATGCACTTTGCCTCTATTAGCTGCCTACAAAGGGCAGGATTTTATTTATTTGTTATTTGTTATTTCCTTCTAAATTGAAATGTTTTGTTGGTCCTGTTCCCCCTCTCCCCCTCTTTCTGTTGAATCCCTGGAGAGAACAGATGTCACCCCCTCCATTGCTCCCTTTGGTGTCATAAAATCGCTCAGGTGCCTTGTGTCTCTGACTTGCCCATGCACTCAGGGTAAAAACAGTGTTTGACTTAGGAAAAATCCCCAAGAGTGACAGAAGGCATTCTTTTCCTTCCTTTTTTGTGTGTTTGCTAAGCAACAATGGGGTATGGACCACTCTTCCTGACCAGCAGGCAATATCACCTAACAAATTACCTGTTCTTACAGGGATTATGGTTTCTTCTTTCTGCCAGTAGTGCATTGTATTTTTTTATATTTTTTTTGTGGCTTCTGGTTTTTCAAATTAGAGATTTTAAGTTGTTATAGATTATGTGGAAGTGTTTTGTGGCTTGTGGTGTGTCAAGTTATGTAGAGTCAAGTTTGGTGGACCTCTCTGAATAAATGTTGTTACACATTGACTGTGAGGGGCTGCATGTGATGAACCAGGAGGTTTGTGTTCGAGTCCAAGGATTCTCCATTCATTTGGATACATACAACTAAATGTTACTGCACTTTCTTTCAAAAAACTGCCCTAATCTTTTTATTTATGGGGAATTCAAACTGTCCAGAGGTGCTAACTCACCAGGCAGCCTCAGACATTCATGTTCTCTCATTCCTTATTCATAGATCAAGTAACTCGTTGGCAACATTATAAGAAGCTTCAGTTCTTACCTGGAAGGTCACCTCTGAAAAGAAGCCTTTCTTTTCCCACGTATCTTTCCCCTCAGCCTTTCCGTTAGGGAGAACTGGGCCAAGAACACAATTTTTTTTTTGCACAGCAAACTGAAATAAAAGTAGTTATACTCCTAGAAAAATATAGTTTTATTTATTAAGAAGTAAAAAAATATGTTGGATGTGTTCTGTGTATCCATTATGTTGTAAATACTAAAAGGCTTCCATTCTACATCCTGCTCCCACCTTTTTTTTTTTTGCAGTAAATATTTTGGTTTTAACCCCCTTTTTTATGGATTGGACAATTCTGATGCAAACAATTTATTTTAATCCTATGAAGTGTTAATTTTTTACAAGTTCCTCACTTTTCATCAAGCAGAATCATAGAATCATTCAGGTTTGAAAAGACCTCTAATATCATTGAGTCCAGGCATTAATCCTGCGCTGCCAAGTCCACCACAACACATGTCCCTAAATGCCACATTTACATGTCCTTTAAATACCTCCAGGGATGGTGACTCCACCATTCCCTTGGCAGCCTGCTCCAATGCCTGACCACTCTTTCAGTAAAGAAATTTTTCCTAATATCCAGTTTTGTTTAAAAACATTTCAGTTATCCTTACTGTCAGAACTCCAGGCACAGATGCTAATTGATATAAATTGTGGCATGAATGTGTATGCACAGCGGCTTATTTCCTGGAATCCTTTGAACGGGGATCACATGGAAAAATATTGGAGCAGTAGTGATGTGACCTGCATTTGACCACGGTACCTAGGACCAGTGTGTCCATATCCTACGAGTTACTCAAGTTTGGCTGTGTTTACTTTTAAAACATTGAAGCGGTTTTCTGAGTAAATGAAAACTCTCGCTGGCCCAATGTGCTGAAATACACATGAATATTGGAGTCTCGGTCAAAATACACCTTAAAAGTAATGATGCAATTGTATTTTGTTTTGTTTTTCCTCAGAAGTAGGACCATACACACCCAGAGAGGTTAGAGGGAGAAGGTACGAAGGACATTGGTAATTTCAGTATAAAAAATTTGGTTAGTTTTATCCAGTACCTTGGGCTGGCTTGGAGGCACACTCTGGAGGTCACGAGTAGAACTTCTTGCTCAAAGCAGGGCTCGCTTCAAAGTCTCGTCCGGTTGCTCAGGTCCAGTTGAAGTTTGGAAATCTCTAAGGAGAGATTTGACAAAGACCTCTCTGGACCCCTGTTCCAGTGCTGGACCACTCTCCCTGTGAACAGTTTTGTTTCACGATATCCAGTTGCAACTCACCTTATGCTGTTTGTGGCCATTGCCTTTTGTAATTTTTTCCAGACACCTCTGAAAGGAGCTCAATTCCGTCTTCTCTGTAACTCCTTTCTAGACAGTGGTTAGCTCTCTTCCTTTGCCTTTGCTCCTGAGTACTCAACTAAGAAATATTTAAAAAAAACCCCCCTCAAACACAACTTAAACCGTGCTGGCAGTTTTATCAGTAATTTCCAGGAGAGCAGAGTCAGCCCAATAGTAAATCCTTTCATGAGTCCTTTCCTTCATGTTTTTAATGCACTTTCCAAACCAAAGAAAGATTAAATGCTCCCTAATACTCATCCTAACCAAACAGAAGTTCTGACCTCTCTGAGCTGAGACCACTAAGGGCAGTATTTGCAAAACAAAGCTGTCTGACCAGAGGTGTGAGGTGTTGGTAAACGTTAGTGGTCAGCTGCTGTGCAGACATTGGCCACAGCTCTCTCTTGGACAGTTTTGGTTTCAGGAAAGTTGCTTGACTTGCTGTCTTACAAATGACAACAAAACGACAGCTTTTGGTGGTCAGCCTTCTTCTGCGGACAAACTTACAGAAACCAAACACACATTTGGTGGGTCTGTGAGTGGAAAATACTTACGGCACTCAGGAACTTGTGAGATTGCCTCAGAGAGGGGAACCTCACCAGCCCAGCCAGACACTTGCACGGATGTGGGAGGTTGGTGGGTGGGGATGTTTACCTGCTTGGCATGTGGCACTGCAGCATGTCTGCACTTCCATGTGTGCATTTTCCCCATGAGACTTTACCTGTCTGCCAGCGAGCTCAGGAGCAGTTCCTCTGCTGGTAGATGTCCCTGCAAGCCCAAGGAAATCAGCTGGGAACTTGCCCTAATTGTTTCCCATTGTCTCTCCATGGGGTAAGAGCAACTGTCTCCTAGGTATAAAATGATGAGCATTGAGGAGATACTTGCTGAGATGCTCAGAAAAGCTAAAAATGGTTGCCACAAGTGCAGCTGGATGGTGGTCAGAAGGATCTATTTTTACTTGACTTGTGTTTGCAGAGAGGCATCCATGCATGACTTTCTGTTGTTCCTGGAGTCTTTCAAGCATATGGTAAATAGAGTTTCAATGGGTTGGAACCTATTGCTTCAGGAAATGTTGTTACAAATTGTTTTTCCACTGCAGTGCATTGAGGGTTTTTCATGTGTTCTGAAATCCAAGTGGTCTCCAGAAGGGAGTGGCCAAGAGTTTTTGAGGTGACCTGAAACCCATTAGGCTTGCAGAGAAAGTGGTAAAAACAACACAAAACATATCATAGTGTAGAAAAGCAGGGCTGTTACCCAGAATGCAGTGAAACCATGTTTCTCTAACTAGATTAGTTTACATCTTGTGGTACATAAAGACATAAAAATTACTTAGATTGCAATAAGCCATGTTTTTCTAACTAAATAGATTGAATTACATTTTGTGGTGGGGGGAAAATGTTGATTAAGAGTCTGGCTTTTTTTTTTTTTTTGTATTCCCACTTGCCAGTCTGGATTTCTGATGCTTGTTTTGTTTAGTGATAATCTTTGGCTATAGCTGTCTTTGGGGCATCTTCTCTTTTGGCTAGCTCTTCTTCTTAGATGCTTATGAACAGAAATTGCCCATAAACATCTATGGGAAAGGTGTATTTTCCTTTAGTGATCACTTTTCACCCATGAAAACTCTTCTTCATCTCTCTTGAACCTTGGCCTCACAGGATCCTTTCCATTATGTAGGGCATCTCTTGACTATGAGATCCTTTTCCCTCCACATCAAGTGTTCTCATCTGTTTTTCCTGGAAAAGCTTTGTTTTGAGCAATTCTTTCTCACAGTGCATCCTTTATGATGTCAAGGTCTCATCAAGCCTTCCTCCCAAATTAAAAAAAAAAAAACCACTAATGTATATGGGCAGAGATCCAGGGGTTCCAGTGTGTTTTCCATTTATACCATCTGCCAGATCACATTCAGTGAGTGAAAACATGAGAAATTGAGCTGAATACCCAGCACAACTATGACAAACTGTCATAGGTAGGACTATTATGATGGAAAAGAGGGATGGATTTGTTGCATTTGGGAGACATGCAGAGAACTTGAACAAGAAGATTGACTTACTTCATGGAGAGCCTTTAAATCCACGGTGCTGGGGTAGGATTTTAAGGATGATTTTTAGGCATCAAACTGGGATTTAAATTTTTTTTTGGTAAAAAATTGTGTCTCCTCCTTCTGCTTGACTAAGATACCCTTTGGCTTTTGTGGCATCACATCTGCGACATGGGTTTGGAGGACAGCAGTCAGTGGACTGCTGGAGAATTATAGTTTTGATTAGGATGGTACTCTCTGTTAACTGAGCACTACAGAAATCCCTGCTTTTTCCTCTGAATTTGCTGATACTGCCTGTGACAGGATACTTGATTTAGAGGCACCACCGTTGTGACATATTTGTCAATTCCTGCATTTCCACGGGTTAGGAAAAAAAATCACAATCCTCTCCTACATGGTATGTAGACTAAGAAATAATTACCTTCTGGCAAACTGTGGTGCCTTCATATTGTTCTTTGTAGCTTACTGAATTCCCTCTTCTGGGAGTCAGCTTCATAGAGACAAGGTATGCACTGCACATCAGCATCTGTGGAACACAGTTGGGTGGGTAGAGATGAGTCAAAATAATGAAACTCAGAAAAGGGGGTGCTCAGCTTGTATCCAAAATGAAGAGCAGGCAGAGAAAACCTGGCACAGCAAGGTATCTCTGTGTGGATGAAGTAATTAAACAAAACAGAAGAATATATCTACCTTGAAAGCCTGTGAGAGTCAAATCGAAAGCAGATGGAAGGCATTCAGAAGAAACTCAGGCTGGCTGAATTGCATTCAGGCAGATAAAAGACCTTGCTAAAAAATATATCTTCCACTTAACACAGAGAGGAAGTCCTACAACTCATGTGGGCTTCAAGTGATGACATCTGGTTCAAGTATCATGGTCCTCTTCTGAGGAAACAGGACAAAGGGTTGTCACCACCCCAGTGAAACATTCAGAGGCTGCAACGGGGCTGAGCCTGTTCTCTTGAAGCAGAAAGCAGAGCCAAGTGCTCTACTGACAACAGACGGACAGAGCTGATTTTTTCTTTAAGGAAAACAGGTCGTAATTAGAACCCTTGAACCCCTCACCCGCAAAGGATTTGTCCTTACATCACAGAGATATGGGGCAGGTGTTTCGACTTACTGAAACACATCTGTCGTCTCAGAGTTCCATGAAGGAAGAATCGGCCTTGGGTGTCTTTGTATCCCCGTTCCTTGGTGTGAAACTGCCTCCTTCATAAACAGATGCAGCAAAATAAGCCGCATCTATGAGGAAATATTTTTTCTTTTATGCATTGCTTTTGTGAGACTGTAAATAGTCCGTGCCCTCTTGTTAGGGTCGAAGATTAACTCTTCTGAGTGTGTGAACCACTTTTGGGTTCAACTGTGATTGCCAGCAAGTTTCCTCATTAACATAGCAAAGTTTGTGACAGTTAAAAGATGCTTGTGGATAACCACTTCCAGATTTGAAGTGGCACCTGCTGGGGTTGAAATTTGAGCCACGATGTGACAAACATCACAGCGTAGAATTGCAGTATGTGAGTCACAAGAGGAACCCATTGAAAGATCTCAACTCTCAAAGATAAAAATGAACCCTCAAATTGCATGTAATTAAGCCTCTTCCCCCATTATTCCTGACCCTAAGTACTAAGGAAGAAATTTTAAGTACATGTAAGGCAGCTGAGGGTGTGTGTTAGTCACCCAAAAAATAAATAGCGAAATTAATTAAAATAAAATGATTCAATATAAATTATTCTCCCAGCTACATTCATAATGATGTGAGAAATATTCCAAATACTATTAGAAAAGCACTCCCTCCGCCCCTAGTATTTCTGGCACCTCTAGAAACAGCAAGTGCTGAAACTCCCACGTGAGGGATGTTTCCTGTGAGCTGTACTGCCAGATTGTACCTGTATTTTTGGATAAGTATTTGAACGTTTGCCTGCTTGTGGAAAAAGAGCCTGAAGCCTGAACTTTTCTGAGGGTAGCTGTTACCAGGTGGATCCCCCATTTCTGTGCTGGGGCCAGCCACAAGGAGTTAATTGGAAGCAGTAAGAAGCGATGCCTAGAAAAGGTGAAATGTGAGCTAAGGCAGTTCCTCGGGTTGGGGCCCTGGAGAACTGTGATGGGATAGTCACCAACACTGCTTAACTCCTGGAGAACTGAAGAGCCATTGCATGGATTTCGCCTCTGGCTTTTTTAAAGGGCAGTGATTTCTTCCTGTCCCACTGCGCTCTCAGCTCTGCAGCATGGCCCATCACATCAAGTCCTTCTGCTTGCTCATAGTCAAAACCAAACACGCCTCCTCCTCTGTCCAAAAAAATCAATCCCCTTTTTTCCCCCCCCAGTTACTGTCAGGGTCTCCTAAGGTGCTCTGAGTGAGTGTGTCTGTCTGTCTGTTACACATGTGTTTAATTCACATATTTTCTACTGGACGGGATGTGAAAGTGTGAGTTTAGAATTTGAAACAGAACGTTTGAGGTTATAAAAATTTAGCTTGGCTCAGAAAGGCTGTGTGTAAGCAGAGGCTTAATTGACTTCTGCTGCCTCCGATGGGTCTCTGCCAGTCATTCAGGCTCGATCGACGGGCTGTCACGTAATTTCTCTGTTGGGGGAGTTGGACCAAGAGTTTCCACAAACTGGGCATTTATTTTAGGCATCCCAAAGGAATCCTGCAGGACCAGCTCCCACATCTGTAGCCTCCCTTGGGACATTCTTTGTGAGAAATACCTTCACCTGCTCTGCCTTTGTGACTTTGTTGCCGGTGTTAAATCTGCAGCTGTTGCCTTGCCTGCCCCTTTTTCCTTTTGCTGCGGTGTTTTGAAATCTCCTTTTTGGAACTGCTAAATAAACACTTTACAGCAGTGATAGAAGTTCCTGAAGAGTGAGCCTACCAAGAGCTGTAGAAGAAGAGGTTTGCAGTACTGCTGGAGGTGGAAAACAGCACCTGGAAACTTCACACTGATTTAAACAACGAAAAGGAAAAGCAGAAAAGCCTGATGAACCTTTGTTCAGTTCCTATGGGAAGTTTTATAATAGCCCAGAACTGTTTAGCAATACTTTTCCAGAGTACTTTTCTACTTCAGGTGGTCTTCACAACCTCAAGCTCCTCAGACCTAGTGGTCCTGCATTAGTACTGTCCAACTCCTAAATCCCTCCCAGCAGTAAGAGTAGAAAAAGTAGTTTCAAGCCAAGCTCAAGGTCTGGTCTGGGCTGTGTATCTGGAGAGGAATCCCTTCAAGGTTGCTGAAGCAGTTTTGCCATTCACTGAAACTAGTGTTCATTGAAAAACAATGTTCCACCAAAACACCGACGGGGAAGTTTTATTCTCTTCTCATTTGTTTAAGACCAGGGATTTGGCTTGGGAATTTTGTTTATTGAAATATCGAAGGAAAGTCTGTCTGGCCCCATCTTTGTAGTATCTGAACTCTTTCCAAGTGTTTGAGGGTGGGGTTGCAAACTCAAGTCTTCTCAGGCCCTTTCTAGTTTCTCGCCCCAAAAAGTGGCATAGCAGTATTTTTTTACTGCATTTTCACTGGCATTAACGGGGTGTGGTTTTGCCCAGTGGTAACTCACACGCTGTAGTTACGTGCAGTAAACAACCAGCAGTGTGTTGCAGCAGTGTAACTCCCTCAGGTCAGACAGGGGTGCTCCGAGAACTGAACACACCATCTCGTGGGGGAAGATGGCAAACAGCCTGGCCTCAGGTCAAGGGTTTTCAGAGATATGTAGTAGCTATTAAAAGTCTCAAAGTTTTTTATTATTGATTTTGTCACAGCAACTTTGTCACAATTTATGAGTTTTTAGTGAGAAAGACCCCTTTTCATTGAAATACTTTGTGAAAATACATTGCCTAGTTCCTTCTTGGCTCATCCGTGTTTGTTCCATTTAATGTAATGTGTAATTTAATGATCACAAGATTGCTAGATGGCTAAGATAAGTGGGATGTGATTTTTTTTTTTTTTTAGAGCTACTAGAGGAATTAGTTACTCAACTTCTGTGAAATTAATGAGAAAAATGTGGACTTTGAAAAGCACAAACACCATTTTCCCTGCACTTTATTTTGACACTTGGTGGGAGAGAGATGTAGCCTTGATTTACTTCTACTGGAAGGGTACTTGTGTTGCACTAAGAGGGTTTCTTGTCCAAAATTAGACAAGAATATCCAAAACAACTGTAGGAAAAGAAAAATCTCATTAACTGAGAAATGAGGAGACATTCACTTCTTGTTTCACTAGTTAATAATGACATTTTAGGTGCATTCCAGCAGGGAAATCCTCTCTTGCAAACACCAATTCAGGTGAGGTTCCTCAGGGTCCCATGAACCTCTCAGCAAACCTGAGTCCATTTGGACGCATGAATGCTGGAATGAGCTTGACCTGCAGATGGCCTGGAATGAGTTAATGTCTCCAGCTGGAAACCATGCAAAGTGTGATGGTTTCATATGGCTAGATATGACCCTAATCCCAGCAGGATTGCTGAGACTGAAATCAGCAGCTGAAGATGTGAATGTTTCCTCCAAACCTCCTTCCAGTGCTTCCTGAAGCTCATCCATCATTGTTTAGGCGTAACAACTCTTAATGGAGTAAATTAGTGACCTTAATGAAGAACAGAGATTTGGTTTGATATCATTTGATACAATTTCAGTTGGTACAGGTCAGTTTGATTAATCTGGCAGAGTTAACCTCCCTTGGAGGTTGCAGTGATAAATCAGAAGAGTGGGTGATCCCATTTGAGTTCCCCAGCTCAGGATTCTGGTGAGAATGGGTAGACCTGACATGCCCGTGGTGCATGTCAGTAAGTGTGGATTTACACTGTGTTGGATCACTGGATCTCTTCTGGTCCTGTGCATAATATTCATTGGATTATCTGCACTGTCTGTGAATGGAACAAAAGCCCATCTGCATCTCCAAGTGGAGACAATGCTCAAAGTGTGACACATCAGTGAGATGAGTGAAGCTGCAGGTGGCAAACATGCAGTGTAATGGCAGCAGGGCTAAGGCTATGTGGGAGCCAGCATAGGAAATGTGGGCTAAAAGCAACAGTCGTCAGGAAATGAATCTGGAAATTATTGTTGAAACAGCCCAGGGCAAAGCTGCAGAACAGAAATGCCTGCTGACCTCCTAGGGTAAATTGTAAGAGCTGGAATGAGTAAGTAGAAGAAAATACATAGTCTGGAGATCAGAAACTTGTGTTTGCTCTGCCTCATAATGAACAGAGAAGGGGACATCTGATTAAAATAGAAAGGTGATGAAAGAAATGCTAATAAAAGAGTAATTTTTCACAGAGTATGTAATTAAAAAGGGGAGCTCATTGAGATCAGAAACTTAGCAGAAATTAAAAATAAACAAACACTGAACTCCAAAACTTGTGATATTTCCATGGATAACAGGAATATCCAGTTTTGTCAACAGTTCAGCTTCACTACATAAATTCACCTCTGACTCGTCAGGGTTAATATTAATCCTCTGTTCCTCTGAAAAGGATACTTGAACTTGCTGCTCACAGCTTTCTCTGGAAATGTTGGCATCACCAGGAGTCAGGCACAGAACAGGGGACTGGGCTGACTACTGATGTGCTGCAGTATCCCCAGGTGGTGTTTTTCAGGCGTCTGGCTCTCGGTCTGTCCTCCTCAGGAACATTGTTCCAGCCGGGGACCACGGACAAACGTTATTGCTTTTGGAAGCGGTTGTCTGGGATAATGAGGTGATAGACAGTCTCCATGAGGAATGCTTTAAGGATGTTAATCTCACCTAGAGGGAAGGGACTGCAGAACTGTGGCACATATCACGTAATTAAATAGCTCATTGCTACAGGATATTGTGGAGGCCAAGAGTACAGATGGATTTAAGAGGGGAGGAGACACGTTCATGGAAGGTAAGTCCGTGAGTAGCTCCTGGTCCTGGTGTGACCTCCAGTTCAGGCAGTTCTTGAAGTGATGGTTTCCAGACACCAGGAAGGCGTGCCATGAAAAGTGACCATTTTCCTTTTTTCATTCACTTTCCCTTTCAGTCAACATGGAAGACAGAATAGTCAACTAGATGGATGTAGACTCTGATTCTTCTTTTGGTTTTATCTTTATATACTTAAGAGGACTTAAAAATTCCTGAAGGGCAGATGACTCACATTGGCAAGGGGTTCAGAAATCGGAGGATAGTCTGAAAACCCTGGGAAGCTAGATGGGAATAAGGCAGACATACTATGCTCAGAGTACTTAAGCATATGGAATAAGTTACTGGGGAATGGCAAGCAATGTAAAGACATTATACTAAGACTTTAAGATGATACTTTAAGGCGAAACGTTCTAAGTTCACGGGACACCTCCGTCTCTCTTTTGAGGAGGGGCTTGGGAAAAGAGCAGCCTTATGGAAAGGAGTAGGATTAAGAAGATTGCTGGGAAATGGCAGGCGAATCGTGCTGGATGCCCTTTCCCTGTTCCTAAAATTTCTACCGTCCTCCTGAGAGGAAGAGAAAACAAACCGAGGAATGGTAATGCTCGGGGTTACACAATCAGGTCAGAGGCTGCTGACCTTGCCGCTAATGGTTTATGGGCAGCCACAGGCGTCCGCCGCTGCCCCATGTTTTTGTTACACATGATCCAGCAGTTGCCAAGTGACTCGGTCCCAATATGCGGGAAATTACTTGAGAGCTATATTTAGCAAGATGAGCCCATATCTTGATTTGGCTGGAAGCTGAGGCAGATTGAATTAATCTAGGGGAAAGATGGAGTGTGTGGGGTCCCGGCGGAACGTCTTCCCCCAAGTTTCCTGGGGTCCTCTGACCCCCCCTGGGGTTTCTGTTGTGGGCCAGCCTGAGGGTTGTCAGTGAAGGCTGAGGAAAAGGGAGTTTATGGGTTCTTAGTGCGGGATGTTGCGATACAGCCCAAGGAAGCTGGTCCCACCTCTGCCGCACAGCGAGGACAGCTGTGGTGTGAGTGAGTCCTCCTGAGGGATCACAGCGTGGGCTCCATCCCTCTGTGGTGGCCCTGAGGCTGCAGTCTCAGCCAGCTCCTCTGCCTAAAGCTGGACACGGTCCACCCGTCAAGCACAACGCTTCCCAGCGCTCTCCCACCTCAGGCTCCCTCACAAGCTCCTTGGCTCTCACACAGCTCTGGTTTCTCAGCCTCTTTCCCACCAGAAGCTGGAACTGGGAGGCGAGATGAAGGATCCTCCCCTGGTGGTCGCCACTCAAGAAAAAGACAGAATTCACATTCTCCAAGAGCAGCCCTTGTCCCTCCTTGTCCCACCTGGCAGTACATCAGGCCGATCCTGTGTCAGGGGACAAGCTGTGGCACTGGCTGAGCCCCAGGAGAGAAGAGACCCACAAGGCTTGAAATCTGCACGTGGCGGTTTTCTTGCCATGTTCCCACGTCTCTGAAGCCGTGCAGGGAGGCTCTCCTTGCGGTTATCTGCCCTTCCTGCAGTTGTCTTATTGGAGATGTAGGGTGAATTGTTTGCTGATTCACAGCCCACAAAATCAGATTGGTTTTGGATCAGACCCCGCAAAGGGTTTGTATTGTATTTCAGTGCACAGGAACATAAAAGAGCAGAGTCTGGTTATTTGCTCAATAATTAGCAGCTTTGTCCCCTAAGGGGAGATGGATCAGTTCTGGGATGAGTCTGTAACCTAAGTGCCTGATTTTCCCCTGCAGCTACCGTGCGGGAGCCAGGTGTTGTGGGAAAGAGGGATTTTATCAGTGCTATGCACCATGAAGGAGTATTTACTGTACAGGAAGCTTTCAATGAGCTACACTGGTTACAGCTCATATGAGGCAAGGAACGTGGTGTCTGGGCAAACGTGGAGCCCTGAGATTGTATTTAACATAGTAAGGTGTTTTGCACAGCCTAAATACACAGTGGAAGTGTGACAGGAAGGAAATGGCATAATAAATACTCAGCGAGACGCCTCCCAGAGAAAAAGGCTAAGAGAAAACTTTTAGCTTAAAGTGTCAGTTTGAAGTGTCACCATTTATTTGCCATCCTTTCATATTTTCGTTAGAGAGTGAGTTTGCTGACCTAAACCCCAAAAAACAGTGTCCTGCAAATGGAATGGTCCGCCCGGTGCGCTGAGTTCAAAGGGAAACACGTATTGGGTGCTTTTGTGAACCAGAGCTACGCTGCCCACTTTTATTCTTACCAATTTAATTGACAAGTTTCTTTATATTGTCCCAGCATTTGGGCTTCTGACATCTGCTCTTTCAAGTGGGCAATGCAATGACTGAGTAGAGCAGTTGCATGAATTTATGTCTTGTAGGGGATTGTAGCATTCAGTGCATTTGAGGCATTTTGAAAGCTGGCAGTGCTAGAACATGGATGGCTATTGGCATGGCTCTGATGCCAGCTCACAGAGAGCCAGGCCCGTCTCCCATTGTCAAAAACATACCCTTGGTTACAGCATTCATCACCATTTGTCTCTCGTAATTGCATTTTCCTGAGTACCAGAAATTAAATCAGCAGTGACAGAGTATTTATGGCTCAGAAATATTCTGGATGATTTCTAGAGAAGCTGTTTCCAGTTTGGTTATTTATGTCCTTTTATCATGGATTTTATAGTGGGACTGGGGAACTTAAACAGCAGAAACCATATGAAACATGCTGAATGATTTCATCCTTGAGCCAAACATACATTTGCTGTAGGCAAAGAGATGGTGGTATGAGCACACGTGCAGTTTAGGGCATCCAGCCTGTGGCCAGCCCTTTAGCTCCTACCATCAGTCTGCAGAGAGGTGCAGGCTGATTACTGAGCTCACCTGGCACATTTTCTTCATGTGGAGGTTGCCATCATTCCCTGGAGAGAGGCCGGGGCTGATCTGGGAGTAAAGGCTGGACTCACATGGGTGAATTGCTTTGATCTGCTCCCCGATGTCAGTCCCACTCATGTATGAGCATTGCAGATGAAGCTTGTCAAGGGCTCTGGTTGCTCTCCCACTGGGAGCACCATAGAGCTGGGCTTTCCCTTGCTGGTCACAGTGTAAAGGGAAACGTCTAAATTTTCAGTGAAAAGAGAATGGGAAGAATGCGTTCAGGAAATTGAGAAGTGAACTTGTCCGGTCTGTTTCTGTGACATCAAATTGTTGAAGAATGACTCGCCTCTTGCAGTGTCCCACTCTCTTCTTGTCCATACAACAGTTGTAATAAAGCACTTTGGCTTTGCTGAAATCAAAGATTTTGAGAATTTTCCTTGCTAGAAATATTGCCAATATCAGCATACTTCTGCAGAATGTTCTTGTATCAGTATTTTCTCATATAAAACTGTTCCGTATGCAAAACTGACTATTCTCAGTGATAAAATCTTTTTATAGGTCCTATCCTGGTCTCAGCTTTAGCCTCCCTGTGATACTGTAAATTTTTATCACATGCTATACATAAATAGTAATCATGAGCAGAAGGAGCCTTGATCTCACCGGGGTGTGTCAGGATTTCGCCACGATGGTGACGTACTGCGGGTTGAACTGATGACCCTGTTACTGATTGCCATTTTGCACATGGCTTAGATAGGGTTACAAGTATGAGTGGCCAGTCTTCCTGCAGGATCCACAAGTTTTCTGCGTGTCCACGAGCCACAGGACGTGCTGCATACCTGCCTGGCTGGCTCAGCAGCAGGCAGAGGCAGTCCCAAGTGCCCTGGGATCCCACCATGGCTTGCCCATGGTGGCCCTTGCTTCCATGCTGCATCCTTCAAGCATCCATTGCATGCTTTGAGCAGCCCTCATTCTTGAAGCCTTTTGGGAGGTGTGGGTGAGGGGCTGTCTGTGGTTCAGGACCTCAGGCAGGGTACAGCTGTGAAGACTGACCGTGGCTTCTTTCTGCTCCCATCTGTAAGGTCCAAAATAAATCACAGCGTCAGTGCTGACAATCCTTTTCAGATTTTCTTCTGGATAGCTGTTACGGTTAGAGCTGACTTTCAAAAGGCCCAAATTGCTCTTTTCGAGATACTGTAGAGAAATCTTGTGCAGCAAACAGTGCACATAAAATAAAAAATAAAAAGGAGGACCTTTGTCTGCCTTTAATAGTCTGAGTGTTTCCTCAGGCATTGCAGGCAGCCTGCCCTTCCTGTTGGGAAGGCTGGCTGCAGCAAGGGAGATAACAGCCTATCTTTTTATAGGAGAGTACAGACCATAGGTGGAGAGCCCGGTTCAAAGTGCAGGTCATGGAGCTCCTATAAATTGTTCCTGACATCCCCGATAAAACCCGTGCTCTCCCTTCTTCCCCAGTCTTCTTTGAGCAAGGGGAAAGGGCTGCCAGTAAAGATACTATTTTTCCACTTCAGTCAATACTTTGATGTTTAAAGCTGTTTAACATTCATTAAAACTGCTCTTCAAATGTAATTGCAAGAATTACAATTCTGTTTTTACGACTGTCCGTAAGCATTATGGGACAGGCAGTTAAAACCATCTCTGTGATGGAGAGATGGTAAGTCCAGCACAGGGCTCTCCCCCCGGAGAAGGGCAGGATCAGACCTGGGGTCCCCCTGCCCACAGACAGACATCAGATGTGTGGGAGCAGATAGACTGTCTCCTGGGAAAAGTAGTTTTTGAGTTAATTGAGAGTGTTTGGAATTCTGTGCCGAGTGGTGACATCCCTGCCCTCCCCTCGCACTCTCCACTCCTGGGCAAAGGTCTGTTTTGATATTTTTGGAAAGAAACATTTCTTATTTCAACATAAAATTAATTTTGAAATTTGTTGAAGAGTTGTGTATACCTACTTGTCTTTAAAAGGGTTTTGTTTAAGGGATGGAAAATCTTTGAGAGGTGAAGTGAGACACAAGTTTGAGAATTCTGAAACAAAAACTTTTACTTGACTACAACTAAGAAAAGTTGAAGGAAAAGCTAAAAGTCTTCCCAAGGCAACCTAGAGCAATATTTTGCATTATTGCTGACAGTGAGTTAAAAAAAAAAAAAAAAAGTCGACTATTCACCCACCTTGGGATTACTGCTGCAATTACAGATCTGTTCCCTGAAGAGCGTCTCTGAAGATCCTTTCATGTCTCACCATGACAACGCATCTGAACATTTGACAATGTTTAAAAGTTTTCATCACAATGTGCTCACAGGGAAGTGCTAATAGCTCTGTTTTTCCAATGGGAAAATGATGAGAGACTGCTTTATCTCATATAATTTTAGTTATCTAAAAATTAAACATCTTGTCTAAGCTGCTTGTCTAAAGCCACATTGTAGTTGATTTTCTCCCACTGTTAGATCTTCTCACTGGGGCTGTGGAATGTGGGCAGGGAGTCTGTTTCTGCCTTTAAAAAATTTCTGAACTGTATTATCAGGGGAAGAAAAAAAAGAAAAAAATTATTTATTTCTCCTTTGGTAGCGTAGTGCTCCAAGTGTCTTCTGAGATGTGAATTTGGACTTCATGCTGCGGCTGTGAGAAATGCTGCTCCTCTGGCCATCTGCTTTTAGTGGATGTGTGGTTAGTGAGGCTGGGGAGCCATGAGTGCTGGAAGGGAAGCCAACCAGTACTGTCTTCATGAATCTGTGCCTGGGAGACACTTGCTAAGGAGACCAATAGGCCAGAGAGACTCAGATGGACCTTCCCCTATGACCACACCTAAGAGAGAGGTTGCTTACAGATGCAAAAGCCTTGAAACATTTAAACTCAGCAATTAGAGCAGGTGACAAGATCTTTCAGGAGACTGTTTCCACCTGTGATGTTAAGCTCCACTGGGATTTCTTTGCAGTCCGACTCCATGCTTCAAGGACTGTCATTCAGCTCCAAATGCACTCCAGGAGCCACAAAAGAGCCACTGTCCTCTGCTTAATCTGTGGATTGTATGTCTCTGTTGGTGCCTGGCTGAAGCATAGTACACACAGCCCTAATAGAGGCAATTAATGTCAATCAAATGATACCTCCTCCCACACAACATTTGAACTAACACAACCATCTTAATTGCCCGAGTTTCTTTGCTTTCAAAAGTATGTTCTGCTTAATGATTCCAACACTCAAAGTCTGTTGTAGCAATGCTGTTTCTACCAGAAATAATTTTCAGCAACAATTCTCTCTCCCCCTGCTTCCTTTCAGTCCTGTAACTTTTGCTCCCTTCATCCCCAAGCTGTGCACAGACCAGTTGGCTCCAGCCAGTACTAATTTCCTCGGCTGTCCTGGTGAAGCACTCGCATAAAGGCCCCAGCGTTTGACAGGGTGATGTTGTTCTGGTTGTGTTAGTAAAGCTTCTGAGATGTACAACAGGGTTTGGACGTGCTCTTCTTAACTCAGGGAGACGTCCCGAGAAAGGAAGAATGAATTGGCACACAAGGAGAGTCACATTAAAGCTGAGACAAAATGTTTCTTTTTAAAGAGCTTTAAAATAGTCCCTAATGTAAAAGCTTAGCAGCTGCAGCAACGCAGAGCCTGAGTAATTTCCATGTATTTGCTGCAGCAACGCAGAGCCAGAATAATTTCCACGTGTTTATGTATGTGCGTGCCCACATGTGTGTGTATTTCTTTCCCAGTCTTTACCAGTGCTGTGATAAGCAGCTCAACGTCACGTGCTCTCAGGTCAGCTCTGATTTATCTGCCACTCAGGTGTGAAGAGCAACCCGTTGGGTGATGTCAGTCTGAAGTGGGCCATCTGATTTCGATTCCAGCTCCCAACAATTAATGCCATACACACAGTTTCTGCGCAATACCCAGCTTACGGCCCATTATGTTTATCATCAGACCATGAAGTATTAGTTACAACAAGCCAAAATATGTCAGATAGCCCTGGCTTTCTCTGGCGTTCTTGAGAGTGGGTTGAAAAGAAAGTGTTTCTTCCATGAGCAGGAAACTGAAGCTTTGAAACCCTTGAATGCACATGGTCAGCCTCTGAAATCCAGCTTCGATTCTCCTTGCCAAAGTGTTTGTAATGGATTTCGGAAAGAAATCAGATTTCCAGCAGTGATTTAGAAGAAGAATGGTGTGTTCTGTGTGATGGAAACAGACAGACATCTAGGTGTGTGATAGGAATGTAAGATAGGAATCACAAGGGAATTGATGAATTCTTTTGGGCATGGGCACGCACAAGTTTCTATGCAAGACATAGGTTAGAGTATTCTGTGAAAAAACTTAAATTTACACATTAGGAAAAATATAAATGGAGTGCATGCTGGCACCATGAGCCAGGTGGGGTAGGGAGAGAGCATCGTGGTGGGGAGAGCTGAGAAGAAGGGTGTGGACTCATGCAACATCTTGGTCAAAACCCATGCCAGATGTTTACATTCTGACAAAGTGATTTTTCCTGGATATATACTTTTTATCCTACACTTGCTTTTGGAATTTCTGGGAACTCGTGAACTAAAAAGTGCTGATTTGTGGGTCTGAAGGTTTCATGCTCTCTGAACTTCTATGTGCGTTGTTCTCTCTAAGCTACAACATTTTAGTGCTGTTTTTTCCCATGTTTCGTACCAGGAAATGCAGAAGTATCTTACAAGTTCTTACCCTGTGCTTGTGTTGATAGTGTGTAAATGATCCTGTGGTTATAAGGGAAAAATTAAAGTGTGGGTAAGTCAGCACGTTTATATGATTTTAGTGGAATAGGTGGGAAGCAGGTGGGCAATGGGGTCCTGCAAGCTCATGGTGCAGAAACACTCCATTGTGTCTCTTAAAGCAAGTCTGGAGAATCAGACACCTGCCCTTCCATTTGTGTGCTGGTCTGTCAGCCTGGTCCTTCTGTCTGTCATTAGAGGAGCTTAATGCTCCCAGGTGAAAGTGCTTACTGCACTCCTTGTGCATTCGTGACTCTTGGATGAGATACTGTACCTACAAGAACTGTTTGCCTGAGTTTCCCGTGCATGTGGAGGAGCCCAAACGTAACAGCTCTCACATGAAGATGTTAATCTCTCTGTATTTCAAAGTATTAGTTAAGGAATTGCTTTGAGGAATGGTTTTGGTTTCTGTTTGTTTGTTGGGTTTTTTTTTTTCCAAAAGGAGGCTGAAGATGTAAATCCTTTGATGTATCCTGTTCTGGATGGAACGAGGTATACTTGAGAAGAGTGTATATTCACTTGATAAACGTGTATTAGCATCCCCACAGATGAGAAGGGAGAATAAAAGTCTAAAATGACTGGCCCATTCAGTAAGAAAGGAAAGAGTGACTTACCAGGGCTGAGTGTTTGTCTTGTCACTTGATGGAAGTGGAGGAAGATTTCTCGGATGATGTCACGATACTAAGAGTATTAAGAGTGATTTAATAACAGGTATTTTAGAAATAGTGTGGGCAATCCCAGCAGTGTGTGTAGAGCACAAAGCTCTCGTCACATCAGGAGGATGCTTCTCAAGTGAAACACTGGTGTGAGACACTGTTGGGTTTACCACCCAGCTGTGGTAAAATCCCCCTTCATCTTATCCCATTGTTTTTGTTCTGTCTGTGGGTGTAAATAACCTTTGAGTAAGCAATTTCAATTTCTCAGGCTTCTGACTCTTAACTCAGCTTTATACATTTACACACCCGGTAGCTGCGGAGGGATCTGCCGGTGTCCAGTTTTTCACTGAGGATGGAAACTGTTGTCTTTTGAAGAGATTATGGTCTGTGCATTGGGTAACAGGTCTCAAATGGGTCATGGCCATGAGAAGGTGCTCTTTTACTGATGCACTGATCACTAACATTGCAGTACAGAGGTTCCAAATTCTCTCCTGTGGTTTTGTATTCCTGTTGTGCTCACCAATTCTTACAAGCTACAGGGAGGAACTCAGCCCTGCTATATGAAAGCTCCTTGAGTCTGCAAAAGAGGATGGAAGAATTCTGAGGAACATGTTTTTCTGTCACTCAAGCATTTTCAGAATTGACTAGTGCTTTTAGGTCGTATTTTGAGACTATCTTGGAAAGTCCAGATACTCAGAGAGTACTACTTGCTTTCAGTATATATTGCTCATGAGATACTCAGGTTTTGTTGCTTTATTGAGGTCAGAAAGACTTCAGCAAAACCTCTGTGGTGTTTGAAGTTTCAGCTAAATGCGCAGTGAAAATCAAGAGGGAGAAGAGTGAGAAATTTGAACATCTGTTTGTATGGCTTCCATCATCATGAAGCACAACCTCTTGTCAGTAACTTTATGATTTCTCCTCAACAATATTCATGGCAGTAGGGAAGTGTAATCCTCATTGTATACAAATAGGCACCATCTAATAATAAAATGATAGAATAATTTAGTTTGGAGGCATCTGTGGAGGTCAGCTGCTCCCCTTTACCACTCAAGTGACAGGCAGCTTCAAAATCAAGTTCAACACTGACAATAATGTTGTTCAGGTTACCAAGGAGTTATTTTGGCAAAACCAACAATTAAGAAAGTTTCTTGTGTCCTGGTGAGGAGCCCATCAATTACACCTTTAACCCATATTTTGTAAGTGGCTTAAAAAAAAGAGTTTGAAAAAGTCTAGTGTAGTTTATGAGTTGAGAGCATCATCTATACCTGGACAAAGGGTAGGACATGGTAGGACACCAAGTCAAAAGAGCAAGTGGTAGAAAGGGCGTATGAAAAAATGGGCATTTCACTCAGAATGCATTCAGGAAAAAAAATTATGATGCACACTGAAGGTTTAAGAAAGGCACCCAAACGCTTTCACTTCATACAGCTGATTACCTGATGCAGTGCTCCGAAGTTCAGGCTTTTAGTAGCTGACTTATATCTAAAGACGTTTTCTGCTTGTTGTCTCTGAAAACTCCGTTGAACTGACAAGAAATACATTGTCCATATGGGGTGAAGAATGGCATTTAAGTATTGTGTGTTGAAATCCCACTCACTTTTACACATTATGCGTCAAAGCCCTGCTTCCTGGATACTAAAGTAGTTGTGTTTCCAGCAGAAGGTTTACATAGTTTAGCATGAACTAAAAGCAGTGGGGTATGAAGCCAGTCATGTATATAAACCATTAAACAATTTCAGTGCAAAGCTGCACAAAAAGTCTATTAA
Organism: Oxyruncus cristatus; assembly: GCA_013399855.1. Classification (NCBI taxonomy): domain Eukaryota; kingdom Metazoa; phylum Chordata; class Aves; order Passeriformes; family Cotingidae; genus Oxyruncus; species Oxyruncus cristatus. Next base: position 441,393 of record VXAY01004932.1, on the reverse strand, counting down.
ATTTAACAGTACTATTAAAAATCCACATTTAAGCTTTCTTTGCTTCTAGGAATGAGGCTTTGAAACATGGAAGAATCAGTTAAAAAATCCCCAACAATAAACAACCAAAACCTGTCCTTTGCTTGGTCCGTAATTTCATAGCGAAGACGAAACATCCAGGTCCCAATGCTTCCCAACTGGTCTTGCTCCAATCCTGAGCTGACTTTTTAAGTTTTCTGCAGTGTAAATGTTCCCTTTATGAAGTGGGCTATAGCCAGGGCCCATGGAAGCCTCTCCTTAAGGAGGTGTTATTTTAATATATGAAGGGCAGTCATTTCATTCCATAAAGATAGCTTGTTCCATGGAGGAAATAAACATCACACTTGACAGATGCAGGGACGCTCCAAGATCCTCAGCTCCTGTGAGGGCAGGGGAAGGCCTATAAAGCTTTTCTGTGTTTCCTGCATTATAGTGCATGGGGCGTTAGATGTCTTCCCTGAAAACCAATTCTGTGGTATAACTGTAGCCACCTAATAATTTTATTTTACTTTTAAATAGCATGAGTGAATGCCATAGCATGCAGGGAGAAGCATGGTATTATGTGGAAGGGTGCTGATAGCAAATGGAGAAGGGTCCCAAGGTAAGTACATAACCTTCTCTGTGTTCAGTTGTAGTGAACTTGCTGGCAACTGGCATCAGGCAAGGTGTGAGTGGTTCGAAACCAGCCTACACGTGGCCAGTTTATGGGAATAGCATCTCTGTTTGCATAACAGAGTGCAGGGTAATGGACTTCTGCAACCCTTGTTTCGCTCAGCACTTCATCTCACCATCTGTCCCAAACATGTAGGAGTCCGAGACCGTGGATTGCCAAAAAAAATTAATATTTTAAATGCCCTCGTGTTGAAGATGTTGTGTTCCCACCCTGTTGTCGGTGACTGCCCCTTTTCAAGATGGGCACAGTCTGTGTCTTTGATTGAATTCCTTTTGGATGTTGTGTGTACTCTGGGCTAATCGACGGCTATTTCTGGCGCAAGGTCTAGAGGCCAAAACGCTGGCTTAGCAGCTGGAGTGAAGAGTTCAGATGAAAGGGATGAGAAACCTCCTGCCTTATCTATTAATCCAATGCTGTATTTGTTATCCAGAAATTACGGGGAGCTGGCTGCCAAGCTGAGGTGAAGCTTATCCAGAGTTATTCCAACCACATTTCTCAACGTTGTGTTTGTTGTGCTTGGAAGGACCTGGATCGCTCTGTCATCTCTCCCTCTCTCACTCCCTCTTGCTGAGCATAGTAGCTATACTATATTCTTACTGGAGACCTGTGGCACTTAATGGTGAACCAAAGTTACTTCGTTTTTCCCTCATTTGATGAATGAAGCCGGGGTTGAGGCGGGTATTGGGAGTGGAAGTAAGGAGAGAAGGAAAATTCACCTTGAGAAAACCCAGTTTTCCTTAATGAGTGAAAGATGTTGTGCTGAGAACAACACGTATGGCGGGAACTGTGTTGGCCAAAAGAAGGAATAATGTTCTGTTTGTCTCACAGTGCGTACAGTCTTTCTTCTGAGTATATTGGAGAGAAGAAAACTGAAAGAAGCTTAGGTAAATTCCCTCTCTGTCATTCCAGTAACCTCTATAGTGCCATTCTGTCACCCAGCATCACTGCTGATTGAATGGATGCAAAAAGGAGAAGTTGTGCTGAAATCCATAGTGCTTTCTAAATAAGGCTTGTAGTATAGCAAAACATAATTTAATTCCCAGGATAAAACCCCCAGAAATGGAAGAACTTGCTTTTTTCACGTACAACGTATAACTTCTCTTGCAATTGGAATAATAATTTCGTAATCAGTACATGCTGTTGTTGGCACTACTTTAGCATTGTAGTGACAGTTCTGTGATGAAACAATTTGTTAGTTTTTTCAGGGTTTCCCCCCCTCCCCCCCCATGATTCATCATATATTATGCACCAGCCACAGTTCTTACCAGTAAAGGTTGTTTTGGAAATGACCTCTCAGCTCACTGTTGTATGATGTTGATCCACCAGTGTAAGGGAATTTCTAATGGAAGAAATAAATACCACAAAATTAGTCATACAGCATTTCAACATTTCAATTAATCTTCAGTTTCTTTTTTCAAAAACTTGCAGAAATGGCAGCATCTACTGTATAATTTTTCCCTGCAAATTTTTATTTCCTCCTTGGATTTTGCTTTTCAGAAGTTCATGTTTTTATCTAAATTAGTTCAAGCTGTCACCAAGCACTTTGGACTTTTTTTTTCCCCCCAAGAAAACAATTCTTAATTCCCTGCTCTGCATTTTTCTTATAGATGTTGCGTGTGTTTATCTCGTCATTTATTTCAGCGGCAGCCAGGCAATGCTATCGCAAAGGAGTTTTGTCATGATGGAGGACTTGTTTTGGGGTTGGGAAAAATCTTGGGAGAAGCCAACCAGTGTGATTTGGCAACTCCGTTCCTTTTGCTTTTGTCCTCCTTGGACCAGATGGGTTTCTTACTCACTGCTTCCAGTGGGACTTCTTGTGGGGTAGAATGCTATATAACATTAGCGGAGTTATGACAATCTATCTGGCTCTCCCTGTGCAAAGAGATATTCAAAGTCTGCTCCTCCAGGGACTAAGAAAATTAGAGAATCTGCTAAATAACAGCTTGGAAATGCTTTTTCATATATGCATGGTGTTGTTTTGAATGGGGAGTGGAGTTTCCTGGGCTGACTCGGAGCCCGGCTCAGTGGCAGGTTAGGTCCTACACAACCAAAATTGGTCGAGTCTCAGCCATCGCAGCCTAGCCCCTTGGTTAGTCATTTATAACTGTGAAAAGTAAGGACAAGGTGGCTGCAGGAAGCTCTGATTTTGTGCTGGTGGTGTATTTTGACCGCTCTCTGTTTATTTTGCTCCAACACAAGCAAGGACACACGATGTAGGGCACAGTGAAGCAACGCCTGGGAATGTTGCCACTGGTGTTAATGGTGTTGGTCTCTAATCCTTTTCCAGCAAAGGCGAGATGATGCATCAGCAAAATGGCCGCCCACACTGGGAGAGACACCAGGACCATTCACAGCTGCTGAGACAGTGAAACAGTATTTTGGGGAGGGAAAAAAAAAAGGAAAAAACCCTCATTCCTTAATATACGGTCTTATAGGGAAAATATTTATCCAGCCATCTAAAGGCAGGAGTAATCGCTGCAGTTTTCCCTTCACTCAGAGACTGGAGATTTTTTCTGACTGTAAAAA
>VXAY01004932.1:357045-438108 GCA_013399855.1 Oxyruncus cristatus | reverse complement strand
CTGACTGTAAAAAGAAAAAAAAAAAAGGAGGGGGAAAAAAAAAAGTCCAATTTTGTGTATGTGAAGAAATCAAAGCATTGCCCTTGAAATGGGTTTTTCAGCTGTCCCCTGGGTATTCTGGGGTTAGTTTTCACCACGTGAGGTTCTGAAGTGCATACTCAAAGGTTCAAACACAGGAAAATTGGCTATCACTGCCAGCTCTGTTGGGTGGGGAGAAAGAAGTTCCTTTATAAAAAAAGGAGGGGGGGTGGAAAAAAAAAGGAAAGACTCTTTTTCTTCTTATTCTCCTTCCAAGGGACTATATGAGAATGAACTGTAAGAAGTCATGACTTTTATTATATCCTGTAATCAAATTTGAGCATCTTATTTGCTTCTTTTCTCTGAGACCACCCTGGCGGTAACAGTCCACACACACACACAATTTTGGTATGCATAAACCCATAAATTTCATAACAAAATATAGGAGCTGAGGTTGTAGGAGGACTGCAAGGCAGAAGGTGCTGAAATGTAAAGTCTGTGTGTGTTTGAAGGGATGTCATTTATTACATACTTCTGCCTTTAAAAAAAAAACAACAACCCTTACTGTTACCACACAGACTGTATAAATATATATTGCCTAATGCAGGATGGTGTGGTGTAAAGATTTTATTGGCATGCAGTAGCTTAGCTTGAGGAGTAAAGGCCTGAGCAAGCTCTCTATCACCTCAGATGTGTGCCAAGAAAACATGTCCTTGGCATGAGCAGTGGGAACATCCCCGGTGACGCTGCATAGGTGCAAATCTAGTGAGGATAATAACCCACATGCCTCAGGGCACCAACTCATTACTGGCTGCCTGGGACTAGGGAGGAATTTCTCCTTTGATTGTGTTATTCCAAAGCCATTTATTGTGGGCTCTGCACACTCCTCTCTGAAGCCTCTGCCGCTGGCCACTGCAGGAAGAGGATGATGAATTTGATTGACTACCTGGCAGGGCCTGATCTGGGAACTCTTGTGCTCTTCTGCGAATTCTGTAATGATACCTGTTTTATGTGGTTTGGAAAATGTTCTGCTGGGGCACTTTGTGCACATCTCTCTATAATACCAGCTCCTGTAAAGCTTCTTTCATAAATGCATGGAATGATTTAGGTTGGCGGGGCACTCTGCAGATCAGTCCAACACCCCACTCCGGGCAGGGCTGACTTCAAAGTCGGTCAGGTTGTGCAAGGGACTTGCCCAGTTCAGCTCTGAAAATCTGCAGGGGTAGAAACTTTACTTCTTCTCTGTCCAGTCCTCTATGGGGAATTTCCAGCAACTTCGGTGAGAGTGGCACATCTGGATACATCTTTCTTGAGCTGTAGAAAGGTAGAGTCTCTCTAGTCACAGTGATTCTTTCTTTCTCCTATAATCAAGGACGAAAACACGTCTCCTGGTGGAGTTTCTTTCATCCAGGGATGAGTGGCTGAGACCATCCTTGATCTGAATCACTTTTGGCAAGGTCTGTCTTGCTGCAGTGAACCTGTGAAGAACACAGATGTCCCCCTTACATTTAATACCTAAGTACTCTGCAGCAGTAGTTACCTGGAATGAGTCTCAGCCAAAATACAAAGTCATCCAAGGTGAAGGAAACAGTGAGTTTATGTAATACAGTGTTATGAGCTGACAGTGAAAAAAAAAAAAACCCAAAACACTAGAGAAAGTGTTTCCTTTGATTTTTAGTGATGTAGAACTACTATTCTGAGCGACTAGACCTTAAAGGCAGCAAGCTTCTTGATACAGCTTTTTATCTAAAATGAGTGAAGATTTATCCTGTTGAAAAATGGCTTTGAATTTCAGTAATTTCAGCTGATATTTGAACTCTGAAAGTTTGATGTGGTCTAATCTTATTACAGCTGGTAGAAAAAATCAGACTGTTACTCTTTCTTTGGGAGAGAGAAACGCCTTTCAAATAAGATATTGTGCAAAAATATATCTGCATTTTAAGTGGCAAGGAAAAAACAGTGGGAGGAAACAGTAGGAATTTCCATCTGATAGAAAAGCAAGCAAAAAAGTTACAAAAAAAATTTAAAAGATTCTGGCAAAAACACATTGGCAGGTCCTAAAATTCCACTGACTTCTAAACTTGCCTGACGAAATCTGCTTCCCTGGAACTGGATCTGGAAAATCCCTGGACATGGTGCTCTCCAAACAGAAGACAAAACCACAGGTGCTGCCACTTGGGGAAAAGAGTCCCCAGGGTTTTTGGGATGAGGTTATTCCAATACATTTCTCCAACAGATTTCTATTAATTTCTTTTTCTGCTTTATGAACAGAGGCTTAATGCCTGTCATACAGTCTGTTATAGCTCAGAAAGTTCCAGTGAATTTCTTGAGAATGAGTAAGTTTTTCTATTACAGCCTAAAGAGAAGAACAAAAAGTCAAGGACAGTTGAAAAGTCACGTTTTGCCCCATCTCAGAAACTTCCATGGCTTTCATTAGCAAATCCAATTGAAGTCCTTCCTGCAAGGCAAACCCTTTGCACACCCTCTTATTTTTAGGATGCCAAGGGAATTAATGGAGTGATGGAATCTGGAAAGATCTCTCTGCAATTTTGAAAAGTAACCTTCTTCTTCCTTTACCCCCACATACTGCCACAGCAGGGGAAAATTATGGAAGTAAGGAAAATAAAGCCTCCACAATGTTAAAACTTGCTGCTCTGTCAAATAAAATTTTCTATATTTTTCAGTGAATTAGGGAAAAAAAAAAAGTTTTTTTGAAAAAAGGCATTCATGTGTAAGTGTGCTGCCCAGTGTGCCAGGCTAGTGTGGGCAACCCACACTAAGAGTCCACAGAGCTGCTGAATTCCTCACTCTGCGCACATGGGCAGCGCTGGATGGGAAGGGAGGGGAAGGAAGGGGAAGGAAAGCTCAGAGGAGCAGCAGCTTTGGCTTCCCCAGCCTGGGCACAGGCCAGCATAGCTGTGGCTGGTGCTCTGGAGGTGGGAGAGCCCAGGACCCAGCCAAGGGGGCTGCCCTCTCTCCCCGGAGCCAGAGAGAGACCTCGAAAATGGCAAAACTAAACACGCCTTTTTTCTTGTGGGAAAGGGTCCGCTCCTGGAAAGTGGGGGGAAAAAGTTTGTTTGTCTTCAACATCCTGAAAAGGAAGATGTTTCAGGAAAAAGGGAAAAAAAAAAAAAGTGTAATGTTTCAATTTGGGTACATTTATATAATATCCCCTTTGGAGCTGTAGTTTGGTTAACCTCTGTGGGTCGAGCTCCCGTCTACAGAAACCTCTCCTCAGGCTCACTGGCCAGAGAACCTTATGAAACAACCACCACCCTGGTGCTTTGTGGAAGATTTAAGCGGGGAATTTAATCTCTGGAGAAAAAGCCAACAGAACACACACCCAAGCAATCATCGCACCGAGATTTTTTTTTTTTTTTTAAGTTTTCGTTGTAAATTTTGCAGGAAGACATTTTCATTTCCAATTAACTCTGTGTGCAGTTAACCTTCTCTTCCTCTCGTTGATCCCCAGGACACCACGACTGTGTTTGTTCAGAGGGACGTGAAATACATGATTAAGGTCAGCGGGGGAGTGTTGGTTTCTGATGGGAAGAGCCTACCATCCTGTGCTTGCAAGTTGTCCCCCAGGTCTCCAGCTTGTCCTGCAGGAGCTGGCTCCTGCAGAGCCTCCCTTAATGCTGCTGGTGAACCCACTGATGTGCAACGTGTGTGCACGTCGACAAAACACCCACGTATGACCCTGTGAGAGGCAGCAGCCGGTTGGTGAATCTCACTCTCATTGTGTGACGTGTCCCAGGTCACATTAGTGAGTGCCACAGTAGACCTGGGTCGTGTTTGCAGTCGTGCCACTTTGCTGGTCCGGGGTAAATCACCTCTCCTCTGCAATGGGGAAAAAAAACAACTTCCTTTGTGAGAGAGATCTGCTGAGGAAAATATACTATGAAAGTTAGGAAATGATAATAGAATAATTGCAGTAGAAGTTTAGGTTGGATCGCTCAAAGGGATAGGTCAGCTGGGGAGTGAATAGCGAATTTTAACACTATGTGGTTTAATTATACAGCCCTGTGAGTATTCAAGCTACTAATGAATGGTGTTATCTTTTCAGCCTCTTTCCTCTGCCCTGTCTGTGAGTTATCTGGGGCCTCTTGTAGAGCAGCACACAGTGGTAATCTCTTTCAGATGCTCCCAGTATCTGTCTGTATCTTGGCCAGATTACCAGTGAAAAGGGGATCATCAAAATCAGAATAAAACAGCACAGCAGCCATCCAGCACGAGGTGATGGGAGCGTGGGTGAGAGAAGCTGAGTTTCTGCTGTTGCTGTTGTGGTTTGTTTTTAAACACAGAGGGCATGTCGCTGTTTGTCAGCTGTCATTTGCTAAGTCGGAGCGATCTGCGGCTCCAGAAAAGCTGTGACGTGAACAGAATGGAAAGGAAATATTCTGTCAATTGCTGAAACCGGCCATATGTTGCAATCAGATTGCAGGAATTAGAAAAACAAGAAGAAGGAAACTTTGTGAACAGCATCAAAGGCAGTGTTGGCTGACACTTTGAAGAGCAGGAGCGTGGCCCATTGTTTGTTGATTTTCTCCCAGTTTGTGTGCTCGAAGCCCTTGAGCTTGTGGGCACGTTAAGGGTGTGTTGACACTGGAAGGCAAAACACATGTCTCATGGGTGCATTGAGCCTGTTAGGCAGCTGGGATGTCAGAAATAGGTTTATAGGGACATCCTGAGTACCTGGAGCTGTGACAAGGATACATCTGAAAAAAAAAAAAAAAAGAAATAAAAGTGTAGTTTCAATGGATTGCGCAGAATCAGAGCTGATATTCAGAGCCATATGGCTATTATAGATTGTTAAGATCTCTCCCCTGGGCATGGAGTATCTACATACAGCCATCCAGGACTATGCTTGCAGATGCTGAGCGGAATCCTTATCACTTCTTTGTTCTGTATCAAGCTGTTGTTGTTCTTTGAAGGGTTGACCCACTGTAACCGAATTTCTACTGGAAGTTATTTTTGGCTGGATTCTCAGTGCTAGCAAGGGTTGATTTTGTGCTTCAGCCACACTGTTTCTTCAGTGATTTTAAGCAGTTTTTTTCTCCCGCACTTGGTTATTTCTCTTCATGAAAGATTTAGGAGTCAGTGATCTTACTCTCCCATCATTCTGATGGAGATGGGCCTAGGGAGAGCTACTGTGACAGGCAGATCCAAAGGAAGCACAGTTAGATAGGGCAGAGGAAGCTGGGCTATAAAGAGCATTGAATGAGGAGTTCAGGTTGACTGGGGAAAAAAACGTGCACAAAAAAAATAATTCCTGTATGATTTGTTAAAAGCTGGCAAAGCATTGCCAAAACATGGTCAAGGTCTTACGATGGGATGTGTCTGACAATGTTGAGTGGAGGAAGATGCAACTTCTGTGGAAGTGTGTTAGAAATTCAACATGCACTTCATCTCTCTTTTTCTTTTCCGATTTTCAAAAAATGATCTGCTGCAAAATGCTCCTTCTTTGTCCCTTTCTGGAGCTTGGATTTCTCTCCCTAACCCCCTGTGCTACTAACCCATAATGGATGAGATAAGCTGCCCATCTTTCTGTTCATCCCAATGTCAAGCATGTTCCAAGGGACCTTTAGTCCTGAACTGTCCTTTTCCACACTGTGAACAAAGCAACTTCCCCTTGATTTTTTGCTGAATGACTGGGATCTTGACATAGACAACCTCTCTTTTCCATGATGACTCTGACACAGCTCTTGAGTCTGTGTTCACGATTTGAGGCACACACAGCAGCTCTCCTGTGTCTTCTTTGAAGACTGGATTTTGTCTTTTGTGTTTGTGGACACAATCTCAAAGTAATGGCCGTGACTGGAAGCACTGACCATCTGTGTTTCCTGAAGTTACAGCAAAGGAAACAATGGTTAAGGTGGGGAAAAGGAATGAAAGGGCACTCATTGCTTTCAATAATTTTTAAGGCATCATCAGTTTTATTTAGGACTAACAATAGAGATTTGTATCTAATAAAGGTGGCATTAGTGCAGAGCTGTACAATTAACATAATCACATCTAATTTCAGTATAATTAGCACGTAATTAGAAACATCATTATTATAATTAGAACATGTATAAAATTAGCACAAAGGTATTTTTAGGGTAGGATCTGTTGCACTCTTAGTTAATTTGATGTGGTCAGTAAAGCTGTTGTCATTCTGCATTTCAGGTGGCTTCTGGTGGGTAGTTCATGCACTTGCATGGCAGAGGACCTGGTGGAGGTTGGCAGTGGAAATGCTACAGCTGTAGTTCTCTGCTGGGAAGTCTTTGCTGGTGGAGAGTGTGTTGTCAGGCTAATAATTTTCATGGGAGGATACTCAAATATATAAATTAGCCGTGTGTGGATTAGCAGGATTTTCCTGCCTGCATCCAGCAGACAGCACATTTTGGGAATGGCCATTGTTGTACTTCTCTGGATAAAAGCTGTCCTATAGTCTTTGGTGCGACTGTGTCAGTTTTCACCAGCCAGAGGTGTAGCGACCTTTTGCATTGTGTCTGGAAATTTGTCATTGGAGAGGTTGAGCTGCATGAGGGCTATTTAATTACAGGCCTGCAATGGTTTCTGCTTGCTTTCCCTGGAATTCATTGTGCGTTCAGGAAGGTGTGTAAATCAAACAACCAGCACATCAGGCAGGGGGTGGGGGCTGAGCAGGAGGAGTTATTGGATGCCCTCATAAAACTTTAAAAGGCTTGAATGTCAAGTTTAAACTCTTGGGGCCTTAAAACTTGAGTCTCAAGGCACTTCTACCTGCTGTTTCATCACATAAGCTTTTCACTGTTCATGAGCTGCAAACCCAAGATGATTATGACTTCTATTTCCCTGCAGTGTATTTAATTTCCCTTTACTGTTGTCATCATACCCATGTCTGAACCACCTTTCATCTCCTCCTACCACTCATCATCCTTTCAGTCGGAGCCAGTGATGCATAGGCTTTTTAAATAGAGTGTTCCTTGTAGGCTCTTATATCAAAATCTGTTTAACCTCTGGTGCTTTCAAGCTTAAGGCGAAATCGCTGCATATTAGCAGTTCTAATGCGTAGCTGCACTCAACAGGAGAGTTAGCAAATCTGCAGAGTGATGCGGCGGCGCGGGGGGATCAGCCTGCTGCCAGCTGCGTCCGGCTGCTCCGCTCCCGCTCCTGCCGCAGCCCTGGGCGCCCCGCGCCGACCCCAGGCAGTGGCCAGACACCTCTTGCACCGCTCTGGCTGGCCCGTCCCCGTAGTGGAAGGACTAGAGATGGTCCTAAACTCACCTGGCAGAGTGGGGAAGGCACTGGGCTCTTCCTGCCAGTCACCACGGACAGATTTTCCGGATGTTTCCTTGCAGTGGTTTTGCCGAGGGGAAACAACAAGTGTGTCATCCCATGCTGTCCCAGGGAGCTGCTTTTGCATGCTGTCTCCTTTATCTCTGTGTGAGCTGTCTGTCCCTGGGGTGATCTGAGATACCTGGGCCTCTGCTCTGCTGTAGTAGTTAAGAGCAGACACCCGGCATGGCTCATCAAAAATCCTTTACATGATACCCTAAGTGACATGGAGGTTTACAGTCAGATTAAAAATAGTGGCACCCGCAGCAGAGAAACTAAACTGACAGCTCAGTGGCTCAAACTTGAATTTAGTTTTAGTTGAAGTTGAATCTCCCCTTTGATAAGGGGTGGCTGGAGCAAAGCAACAGCAAGTAACAGTTCCTGATGCCTCTGCCAGAAACCAGCCCAGGAACGCTGGGTTGTGTTGTCGTTTCTGTTTGGCGGCTGCAGTTTCCTCATTTTCGTTCCTTCATCACCCTACAAACCAAACCCTTTAGCAGCAGCTGTAGCAAAGATGATAAAAAGTGAGCCTGGGGAGGGGGGGCCTGAGTTGAACTCTTGGCTCCCCAGTGAGCTCCCGCATTTTTGGGGTCAAAGCAACAACAACTGTGACAACAGAAGAACTTGTAGATAATGGTTCAGTGTAGTAAGTTCCCCATAAAACATTCACTTAAGGCAAGATGCTTCAGTTAACACTTAAATCCAGGGAGAATCTTATCACTTGCTGATCATCCTGCAAGAGAGAGAAAAATTCTGTGCTACACAGTGCTCATTTCCTAGGGTGTATGAGCCTCTTGGCTCAGTTTGAGGCTTCTTGCCTGTTTCCATCCCAGATATTTGTTCTATCAGTCCAGTTTTATAACAGTGTAGGAATAATTTACTGGATTTTCTTTCTTGCAGAGTATCAAAATGCTTTGCTAATGAGAAATGGGCAAATGAATCTAAGGAAATAACTCCACTTTCCCTGAATATTTCCTCATGCCTGGGACCAAACCCAAAGCCAGGCTGAGTCTTACTACTAGGATGGATCTGTGCTTTTCCAGTGTTGGTTTTGTTTGCTTCTCACATCCCATCCCAGCTTTGGAGTTCGGGTTTGGATAGAAGCAGCAGTGCTGAAAGGTTATGAAATGGTTGTTTCCATCATGTCTCTGGCCCAGTCAGCCACAGAAATAGTTTGAAGTTTTTGGTGGAGCCTCGAAAATTAATTTTCAGCCTTGAACTTTGGGGAAATCTATGGATGGCCTGAGAGAGGCTGCGTTCTGGGGCTCTAAAAGCTGACTAGCAAGATTATTGCTATAGAGATGCAGACTCTAAATGGGAGATAAAGGAGGTATGGCTTCAATTGGTTATATCTCAGCACCACTGCTGAGGTGCAAGGAGTAAACGGTTGAATAAAGACTCCCCTTTTATCTCATCTTTGTGATGAGAAAACAGCGGGTGCTTTGGTTTGGCAAAACCTCATCAGTTGTTACGATTTGGTTTTGTAAACCTCAAACCGGGGAGGTTGGAGTCTGGCTTCCATTATGTTCTAACCAGAAAGTTCATGCAGAAGAGCTCTTCTGCTCAAAACTCTCCCATTTGTCCTAAATTCAGTTTAATCACGGCAAAACCCAAGCTCTTAGTCCTTCAGGGTCTGTCTGTCACTGTTGTTAATGTGTTACAACACACTGTGTAGGGTTCGATAGACAAATGAACTCTGAGAGGGTATTTATCATGCACGCACACAAAAGCACACAAATGTGTATCTGTACATATATATATATATATATATTGCAGTATTACAATGTTCTTTTTCATTTGACCACAGTGGTTTCTGCTCAGCCGCAGAAATCTCATGCATATACTAGCCAGCTCCTATTTTCATTTGTGTTGCGGTGAAATCAAAATCTGCTTGGCATGCTTCAAATGAAGGCAAACAGCGTGCCAACACCATGCCACCAAGGGAGAGAGCTCTGTGCTGGATTTTGTCTTCCTTGTCTTCATAGTGACAGCTGGGTGAGCTGCAGCCTGAAGTGGACCAGAAGGAGCAACATGAAGGTGGTGATTCTGCACTGGATGTGCTGGATGGGAACAATATTGAGAAACTGAACATCAGCCCTTATAAATACACTTACAGTGTATGCGTAGAACTAAATTAATAGCAGGCATAACTCTTTTAAAAGTCACTTGACTTTAATTGACATATCATTATAATTGGCAATTATCTTAATTGATATACATGGCATAAATGTTGTGCTCTGGAAAGCTTCCAGTCCTCCTTTATTAAAGTATTAAGCCACAACACATGCAGATTACATGGAAATACCACTGAAGCATTTGTTAAAAGAAATGCCTTTCTTATGTCTCTTCCTTGTATTTTTATATACATGCATAAAATGTAAATATGCAGGAAAAAAGTCATGAGGACATACTTGAGTATTGTCAATACAGTCTTTTAAACAATTTCAAGTGATTCCAGTAAAGGGTTTCTACAAGTTTCACACTCTGCTTTTGTGGAAATCAGCTTTCAAGTCAGTCAGGCTAGAGATTAGATCCAAAGATTTAAAACCCCTATAGATCAAAAGCAGATGCTCTTAGAAGACGTTTCAGCCAAGACAAGCCGTCTGGGGACATTGTTACAGAGGGAGAAGACAATTTATCATTAAAACATGAAAGCCTCTGTTCAATAATAACCAGATGTATTAAAAAAAAAAAAAAAAAAGGAAAGGAAAAGAAAAGGAGAGAGAAAGAAAAAAAACCAGGGGTGTCAAGGTCTTGATTCATTTGTCTCCCCCTAGAAATCATCTTTATCCCATACTTAGGAAACGAGAGGAGATTCTTTGATGCCAAGACATAATGTAAGAAAAGTTGAAACACTTCACATTGTAAATCCTTGGCAATTGTCAAGGAAATTTTAATTATGTAAAAATCTGTGATGCCTTAGTTAAAGATAAGGAGCAATCAAGTTAAAGAGCAGTTTCCGTGACTTAAAGTACAAGGAGGGGGAAGATCTGTCAGGAACATTTCAGACCCTTCTGTCTTTGTTTGTACCAGTTTTCACTTTTTCCCATCTTCACCCTGACCTAACTCAACTTGGCGACAGTGCTTGGCTCTATCCTAAAACCTCCCCTCCAAACATTTGCATGTCTCATTTAAGCCGTCCCCACATAGCAGAGGGATTGCTGTGAGGCACAGGTGTGTAGGGACACCAGGGCACAGTGGGATGGGATGAGTTGCCTCCTCAGACACAAGATAGCAGTGGGCGAAACAGGAAGTGAGATTTTTAAGATCTATTTTTCCCCGTCTCATACTCTTAACCACTAGAGAGCATCCCTTCCCAGTGAAATGTATAGCTCTGGAGCACAGGAAATGCATCTGCTACGAGCATATGGGGAGTAGGAAGTCCTCCTCACTTTTCTTCTTTTACAGGCCATGCTATAAAAGAGTGGGCGTGATTAACAACAGTCGTTATAATATATTTAAAATCATTTCCAGGTCTGTGGTTAGACATTTCAGGCTAAAATTCCCTAGGGAACGAGTACATTTGAGGACTTGGGGCGAGAGATGTGAGGTGAGGACACGAATTCTTTGCCATTGCCACGAAGTGGGCCACAGAGCAATCTGCCTGAGCTCCCCAGTTGTCCCACAAAATGAGACACAAACATCATTGCTTTTCTCGTAGGAATGTGGGAGTGAAATGCAGACAACATGAGAGGAGGGAGGGAATGTGCTGAAAAATGTTTTCATTGATGTTGCTGGAAATTGTTCATTCTCTGACATAGATGCTTTTTTGGAGAAGGATGTTGGTTTAGATAAAGCTCTGGGAAAGCTATTCTGGTTCGGGATGAAGTTTGTGATGGGTCGGAAGGAGAGACCTCTTCATCCTGCACAAGTTCAGAGTGGAACACAAAACTTGTAGGTCTCTTTTGATACCTCCCTTGAGCTAGGCAGATTTGAACTAAGGTCTCTGATTTGCTGGGTGTCCTGAAGGATGGGCTCCTCTACCTGTGAGGAAAACGCTTGTCCTCGCCCTGAGGAACTTTCTCAATAAAACTGTTGTCAAAGAACAGTAAAAAGAGAGATGGCCAGATTCAGTAAAATGTGAACCTCCTGTTGCTCATCATACTGAGTATCTCACATTTGAGGCTGTGTCGTCATTTGCTTTCTGTCTAGGCTTGTGCCTGCAGTGTCCTTGATAGGGGATTTGGAAGAAAGAACCATCTGATCAGATAGGCAAAGGTGATGGTTGGCCTCTCAAGCGGACAGGGAAGACAATTTAGAGAGCATCTCCTAGATCTGTGATCAGAAACCCTGGAGACACAGGACACACATGTTTGTTCCTTCTAGTTTGTTTGAACTAGTTTTGAACTAGTTTGTTCCTTCTGGGATTTTTTTAAGCATTTACATACGGTTCGTGGGGGGTTTTGGATTCCAATTTGAGAGGATTCCAATTTTCTGTGGCTCTTTGGGCACGGAGTAGGAGTTTGGACACAAGTCAGGTCACTGTCACTGAGGTCTCTTGTCTCTCAATGGCTTTGGGGTTCTAGTCAAGCCTCTCTACAAGGGTGCAAAACCAGAAGATTTGTCAGGGGGAAAACATTTTCCAAGCAAAGCATAAGGAAACAGTGGCAAGGTCTGGAAAGCATATCAGCATGCCTGCCCTCTTGGAGCTGGAAGGCTTTAGCAAACTAATTCCATTCCTTTTTCTTTGAATAAGAAAAGAAAGACATTGCCATCTTCAAGTCCAGTTATGGTGGAAAGTTCTGAGCTTTCTGGAAAACTCGACTCGGGTGAGCTGGAGAACCGTCACCATGGAAAAAGTGAAATTAATTATCTTTTCATTTCTCCTCTGTGTGCCAAGCACCATTCATTTCAAACAAAGCTGTTTACTGTGCTAAGCTGATGTGAAGGATCAAGAAAGCATGAGATGGATGCTGGCTTTTGGCTATTCTTTTGATGTCTCTGGAGCCACATGTGGCAGTTTGGAGACCTGTGCAGACCTACAGACCCACTGGGGATGAAGGCCCCTTAGTGGCACATTTGCAAGTTGCAACATGCGGCTGTTGGCTGAAGGTATGGCCAGTTCTGCTGTTTCAAGTGGGCTTCCTCTCCTTTTCTTCATTTGGGAAGAAATCTCTTTGCATCTGGCTGGGAAGGAAAATGTTTATAAGCAGAGGGGACTGAAGCAGAGAAATTGGGTCCAGGGGCAGACTAACAGCACTGCTGTCATCAAAGAGCTGAGTACTGTCATTCTTATTCTGACTCACAGCAGAAGATCTGACTTAACTGGATCCAGACTGCATCTGCACATGGATTTGGAAACCCCAAAAGTTTGGGAGTTCACGTCTGGGGTTCTCACCATAGGTTTAAAGGCAGGAAAAATTGAAGAGAATGGGCCATTCAGCAACTGGGGGGAGACAAGGTGAAGGAAAATGTGACTTACAAGAGGAGGGACAGGTAGAAACATTTATCTTTTCATTGCCCAGTGTTATTTCACTTGGACCTGTGTGTTCCACGTGTCTACAGCCTCGGCTGTGGTCCTCGGTCCCTCGTGCCTGGGATTGGGACGGTGGAGATCCACTAGCACGTGGGTGCTGATGGCCACCACACACTGACACTGTGGCTGCTGTCCCTGTGCTTGAACAGAAGCTCGTTTGGGGCACAACAAGTGGTTCCTGTGGCCACAGACACCATTTACACAGTGTGGGAGATCACACACATAAAAGTCTAGTGCAGAAGTGCACAAGCACAGACTCATGCAGCCCTCGGGCCTTTTCTGTTAACAGTCAGACCCATAAAGCACATAAAAATAAACCTATTTTTACAGCTTTGCACTGCTGTTCAACCAAGCATTTCAAGAAGCAAACAAAAGCACCCACTGCTCTGGAAACAGAGACTTCATTCCTATCCAGGAGCACAAATTGTACTCAGGAGGGAGTTGTGAAACCCTGTTTAAGTTCAGATTTGTATTCCATTTTGCATACCTTTGATTCACACTTCTGTAGGAGGTGCTTTTAATTTTTAGCCTTTGATAGCTCTATGCTCTTGTGGACAAACAATTTCCCAACATTTTTATCTTGGGATTGTGAGAACATGAAGCAGAAACAAGTGAGGTTTTTGTCTCACATTTTTCACATGCATATAGATACAAGAGGAAAGTATGTTGAAGTGCAGAGCATCTCCTTGCCAGGTGTTTCGTGGCTGCCTGCCTGGTGAGTTAAAGAGGGCCTGAGAAGATGCTCTCTGTCCTCAGCCACTCTTGGGCAGGGCTGTGTTTAGGCTCCTTGCTGTGCTGCAGAGCGGCTGAACCTCCTCACATCCGAACCATCCTGATCACTTAGACAAGGACTGGATTTCCTGTCAAGCACCAAAACACTTCCTGACTAGAGAGCTCTCATTTGCATCCAGGGCAGGCTGGTAGTGTGTAGTTCACGGTTCGTGGGGGGTGGGTGGAGAGGCATCTGCTGTGAGAGGGGCATCCTCTGAGAATAAAACCCAACCAAACAAAAAAATGAAGATCTGTCTTCAAAACAATGTCTTACAGCGTCCTGAACAAAAGAGTCCTCATTTTGCTTGGAGATCCAAACCCAAAACAAAGGAGCGTTTATAATAATTGATTGTAAATGCAGAATTGTTGGTTCTCCTTCTAATTTTTCTTTTCTTTTCCTGCAAATCTTTCAAATAACATCCCAAATCCTTTTGCATTTGTCAAGCTAAGTGAGCCACTCATTTTTCCCAATCCTTGCTTGCCTTCAAGGGCTTTAAATATTGCAACACTTGACATAAAGCAAAGATTTTTGCTGATAAGCGTGCGTAATGGTTCAAAACTGTTCCAGCGAACAAATCTGGTTTCTCAAAGGTAAATGGTACAAAAAGCTGGCCTTTGATTAAATATTCCAATCATTACATGCTAATGGTGCGTGAAGCTGTGATTTATCAGCCAAAACAATGTGCTGGAAAATGCACATAATTCATTAAGCCTGAACCAAACTCCGCTTGAGCTTTCCACTCACAATAATTCTTGGCCGAGAGCAATTGGTGTCTTGTGCAGCAGAGGCCTGTTTGTAGGAGACTTCTCATTTTTTATGCTGCTGTGCTCTCGAGGCAGAACTCTGCCACCTGAGCTGTGCTTTGTGGAAAGCCACCACCTGAGCATCCGTGCAGCTTCACCAACCCGAGCTGCTTCTGAGGGAACTGGGGACCATGGGGGATTACTTTTCCTGCGTATCTGTTTTAAGCACCAGAGTGCAATTTCAGGGGCTCGCCTGGCCTCAGTGAGCTCTTCTAACAGTGAGCAAAGGTGACAAAGAGTTGTTTAAACTCATACTGAGTGCAGGCACAGAGCCAAGAATTAGTTCTTGGTGTTGGCATAGCATGACATCCCCTTCCTCGCTGCCGGCTCCCACCTCGGCGCTGGGGGGAGGATGGACTGGTAGCTGATCCCCTCGCCTTGGCCTCCTGCCTTCGCCCTGTGGGAACAGTGCTGGGTGCCAATGAGATGTAATTACTCCTCAGGCTGCAACTTGTTTATTTTTAGGCTTGCTGATGTGAGCTGGGGACACGGGCTGATCTGAAATGGTTTCGTGCTCTTTGCTGCCTCCTCTGAAGGGTGTTTGAGAGTGCTGGAGCACAGTGCTGGAGATGGTGTGCCTGCTGCTAGCAACACGTGCTGTCTGTTTTGATAACATCCTGGGGCTGATTATCATGTAATAACAAGGAGTTAGGGCTGTTTATTAAAAAAAGATGTCTGTTTTGTTACTGTGTCTTTGCTATAAAAGCAGTTGGGGGGAAGGAGAGGAGAAGATGCCAAATTGATTGTTGGTGTAGCTGCAGAGGGGGTTCATCATTATAGAGATATTTGTTCCATTAGATTCAACTCTTAATGTAAATCAGGGTCAGGAAGCAGTTTACTCTGTTCCCCATAGTCTCAAAACCTCAAAACCACCATGATTAAGTTCCTTCTCCTCTGCTTTGCACACCCAGCTGAACACCGAAGACGTAAACCAAAAGAATTTCCTGCCCTTCACATCACTTTATTTCACACACATGCAAGAGAAATAACAAATTTATTTATAAAGTTCAACCAAAAGTAAATCATCAAGTCCATGAAGCTTTAGAAGGAGACAAAGGGAGAGGGAGGAAGGTATTTTGGGCCGGAGAGGTGTACATAGGCACGTGGAATTTGCACCCTGGCTGATCATGTGGTAACGCGGCTCGTGCAGCAGCAGCAGTGCCAGGACTCACTGGCTGCACCACTGCCCCAGATGACAGCAGGGCTGTCAGCACTCCCACGGAAGCCAGAAGTCCAGATATGATGGCAAAGGGGCAAGGATGCCAAGCACCATTCAGGAAGGTTGTCCAGGACAGTGTATTGCTGCAGGATTCTGTACTTTCTGCCGCTCTGGCTTCAGCTCGGGGTGTCCGAAATGCGCTGGGCACCTGCCAGTGACTGTGTGTGCTCCGCCCTGCACTCGGGGTCCCAGCCAGCACTGAGCCAACAAATGAGGCCTTGGGGTGTCATGTCTGCTGTAGCTTTTCTGCTCTAGAGTCTCTGGAGCTGGCCTAGAGGGGCCTCTTTGTCGAAGCTTGATGTTTTATGTCGGGGATGATGGATAGCTCTGCTTGTAGAAGTAGGTTACACCTGCGGTTAGCTGGCAGCAAGCACACAGCCCTTCTGGGAAGCTGACGTGCCACTGCTGCATTAGTGGTGTGATTGACTAATTTGCTTCTCCTTTGATCTAGCAGAAAGCACTTGACACTTTTGGAAGAGGAAAGAAGGGAAAACCCCTCTCACCTCGGTTGCATTGGTTGCATTGTGTAAGCAGAGAGCCGAGGGCTGTGCTGGCATCGTGCTGCTGGTGTGGGCAAAGGGACTTAAAGAACAGGACTGAGTCCGACCTCTTGGACACGGATCAGCACTTGGCCTCTGCAGCTGAAGAAGAAGGTGGGGTGCTAATCCAGAGAGTGAGAGGGATGAGCTCTTGGTTGCAGTTTGGTTCTGGGAAATGGGAGGATTTTGGGGGCAATGCAGGCATGCTAGCAAATAACCAGGTGACTGCGGAGTTCATGGCGTGGTAGATTTGAGAAGCACAAGTGGTGGGAAGTGAGTTTTCCTCACTGAAACCTAAAGGTGTGATGGATGTCCTGTTAGCTCTGTTGTGTGGTCACCAGTGTCCCTGCTTTTTCTGTGTTCCCTTTGCCACCGTTCCTCTTGGAGCTCAAATCAGATGCCAGGATAAGAGCTGTGGTCATACGATATGGCTGCTGTTTTTGGGGACAAGACCTTTGTAAGTGGACTGAGTGTAAGTGGACATTGAATCAGGGCAAGGAATGAGTGCAAGGAATAATGGTGATTAAACATCTAGGAGTTTTTCCAAGGCCTGACACAGACTCCATGTGACCTTTGGAAATTCCTGTGTCGTCTTGGCCCACCTTTGTACAGTGTACCACAAATAGTCCTCCTGATACACCTCACACTTTTGCAAAAGAATAAAATAATTCTAAAAGTCCATACGCTCGTGTTGGTAACCCCTCAGACACAACTTTGATTTATTGGAGAACACGAATTTTAACCTTGAGCTTCTTTCTCAATATTCATTCATTACTTTTTCCGTTGTAGTTTACATTCCCTGTTGCTAAAACTAACAAAATGTTCATGTTAACAGAAAGTCTTCTCCCTGCTGGGCCCCAAATTAAACATTCCTGGGAAGGCAGGAGGCAGTTGCTTTTTTCTGCGTTGCGAATTAGCATGTTTGCATAACTTAATGGTCAGTGCATCAGACAGGAATTCCAGAAGAGATCAATCTTCAGTGCTGTGTTTGACTTCATGGGCCGAGCATCCTCCTCTCTGTATGGCATTGCTGCGTAGGCTGCTGAAATGGCCTTCTGGTGTGGGGCTATCCATCAGGGGCTTTGTGTCTGGTTTCTGTGAGGAAACCACAGAGAATGAAAAACGTGTCAAAGAGCCTTGTGAAAGGCACACTTACCACTTCTCCAAGCAGAGAGCAGGCAGCAGCACATCCCGTTGAGAAAGCCAGCTCCAGCTTATGAAGAAGAGTACTGAATTTTTCCACCTTCAGTGGACACACCTTGAAAAAACATCTTTACCTCCAGCTGTAGCTCTCTTAGTGCTGTGAAACCCCATTTGCGGGATCTGGGGAAACTCCACTCCAGTGCCTCCGCATGTGTTGTCTCAGCTGCAGTGTATGAGCTGCTTCGGAGGAGGAAACCACCCATGAGCACATTATTTCCTGTCCTGTGCTCTGCAGAATTTTCTTCTTTAAGAAAACAACTCAGGATTCTTCCCAAATGTACATTTTTTGTGTGTGCTCAGAGCGTTTCCCTTGCCAAGTTGAGGCCTGATCCAGGCTCAGTAAGATAAAGGGAAAAAACTCCCCTGGACCTCCACAAGGGTAAAGGTCTGAAGGTGTGGATTTGAAAGAATGGGAGGGGAGGTTACTGTGCTTGTAGAGATTACATCGAGTACGATGTAGCATCACCTAAAAAGTAGCCTCACCATTTCTGGGGTCTGGGGTGGTGCTACCAGGCTCACAAGGTGCTGATTGAAATCATGGCTGGGTACCTTGCTGTTACCCTTTGTTTGTGGTAACAAATTCCTGAGGCAGTCACGGGCCGGGATCCAAACGGCTTCGATGCCATACAAGCTAAAATCCCCCAAATAAGCCCTGCCCAGGGAGTGCACAGTGTCTGAGCAAAGTTTGCCCATCCGAGTTACCCTTCGTGGTGTTTCACCGAAGTGAAAATTTGCAGGGAAGATTTGGGTTAGGAATTAAAATATGAAGGCTCTTGGGATCCTAAGCAGGTATTCCCACTGGTGGAGCCCACCCTTCATGTTACCATCTAGATCCACACAAAATTTAAAGACACAGTTTCTCATAACATTTTATGGCAATCTGGGAATAGAGAAGGATCGATTCTGAAAAGCTGATAGAACAGTTATTGAATGGCCTCTTTCCTTCCTTCCTTCCTTCCTAGCAGCGTTCCTTCAAAATTTTGGTTTTTTTTTAAAAAAAATTCCTAGAACTGATTAAACAAACATTTTTTTGCACCAGAAATATTTACCCTCGTTTCTTAGAGCTGACAACACCTGTTTTTAAAATATGCAACAACATGCAGGATGTTAATATTTTAAACGTTTTTGCTAGTTCTGCTTCTTGGAAAATTGGCAGCCCTTTTGCATATTTATCTTATCGCCTATGCAGTATTTCTCAGACCAAGTCTAGAGAAGCTATTTCTATTCTAACTCACTCAGTTTCGTTCTGCTGCCACTTCAATACTTCCTTCCAGCTTGCACCCTCTTGCTTTTGTCACGCTGTGTTCAGTCACCCCTCACAGACAACCAGGTTAAAATACCAGGCGTTTATCACCCTCTGGTAGTATTTTCTTACCGCTTTTTGCTTTTTTGGGTCTTTCCTTGTGGAGGCACTATGGTAGGCTTTCCAGACAGTCAGTAAACATTCTGTTATTGTTCAAATCCACTTAAAATCGTTATAATATTCTTGAAGGCTTTTTTTTTTTTTTTTTAATGTACGTCAAAAAAGAATTTAAAAATATATTGAAATATACTGATAGGCAGTGGTTGTGCAAAACTTGTCTTGTCCATAATCCAGTATTGGAGCTGACAGTCTAAGTCAACAAAATCCTCAAATATCTGGAACGTGTCTTCAAAAACCAGATACCTCATTTTCTGAAATTCACTGCACAGGACTGAATTTTTTCTTAGTATATGATCATATTTTTTTCATTTTATGTATTTAGGAAATATGAATCCAGTATATGTTATCAATTCATAAGAGCTCTGCAAGTTCTCGTTTCTAAGAAAATCCCTCTTTTGCTGAAAGAAACGGTTTAGTTTAGAAGGATAACCACTAAGTCCTCTCTGCCATATTGCAAATTATGAAGTGGTTTTGGATGTCTGCTTTTTAAATTAGTGTATTTGATGTAATAGATGCCCAGACATAACTGCTGTCTTAAGCTGGTCAAATTATTCATTAGTCTTAAATTGGTCAAATTATTCATTGCAAAAAATCTTGTTTTGTAGCAACATTAATTCTCCTCATAACTGTTCAGTGGACAATTTATGGGAGTACAGGCTGTGCCACAGGTTAATTTATAAACTGCTGGGATATGCTTTTCATTATTTATTAATTTGTGATTAGTTACTTGAATATCTGATGTTGACTCTGGGTTATTTTTTTTGATTAGACAACAGAAGTGCGATGAATAGAAGAATAATGACTTGTAAATTAGGTTTTGTAGTGCAGCAGCATCCATCACAAATGGGCGATTTGTAAGTGAGAAGGTCGGTTCTCACCCCGAAGGTCTTCCAGCAGAACATCCCCCAGGATGATGAGTCCATGCAGAAAAGGACCAGGAAAGTGGACTTTGTAGTGCTCTTGGTGCCCTGGCAGCCAAACCTCTCTCCAGTTTTATTTTAGGTGAAGGAGAGTTTAGAACAGTCACCAAAGGCAATGAGGTGGAGAGAACAGGAGAGACTGAGAGAGTGACTTTCTTTGGTAACGTAGCCAAGGGTGTGGAAGGTATGGTGGGACAGCTGGGAATGTAAATTAACCCTTTGATACCAAATGAGGCATTATCAGGAGATGGTTGTCCTTGAAGAGACCTGAAGGTAAAGAAAAGTAGTTGTGGTTCAGTAGTCAGAGAGAAAAATATGGCAAAATAGAGGTATGTGCGAGATCATCAAACTAATGGGTTTGTAACAGCTGTTTTCTGGAGGAATATGTGCCCAGAATTGCTGTGTATCCCAAGCTCAGAAAAAAAGGGCATCATCCATACTCAGGCATGAGATGTAGAAAGACAGGGTTTTAACTGTGTGGAGGGAAACAAAGGCTGTGTCATACGCATGCTTTGCTGGAAAAATGTGGAAGATTTTGCCCTAAGCTGGATGTGAAGACCTGCAGAGTGAGGACACTCACGCAGGCTGTGGACCCGAGGGATATGCAGGAGAATTACTCTCACCTGGAGGGCCAAGGGCGTCTCCCTGAAGGGTGGTGTGGCGGAACTGGTGTCTGCAGGTTGAATAACATCAGTTACAGGTGTCTTAAAGATTAAGGGAGCGTGCAGGCTGTTGTTCGGGAATTCGGTGAGGGTGGTGGCATGGGGTCAGTGAAGGTTTTCTGTCTCTGTACCTTTCATCTTGTATGTAAGGATGTGTGATCAGGTTAGATACAGACCTTGCAGTGTCTGTAATGGAAATACACATATTTATCCTAGCAAACACGACTTTATTAGGAAGCGACAATTGGATTCTTTAGTTGGGAGATACACACCCAAAGTGGAGCAGACAGTAAAATATTCTCAGTATCTGCTGGTTGGCCAGTAATGCAGGAGAAGGTTCAAGCTATTAAATAGTATCTGTCATGAAACTGCTATTTATTCATCTTTATTATATAACGTTCCATGTGTTTTTGCTATTCTATGAATATTCTGGTCTGGCAAAGTTCTTACAGATCCCTAAAAAGGTGACTGTTTTTAGAATTATGTGTTGTTTCTGGTTTCTTTTTAAATTTTATTTTATTTTTCAATGGCTAGAAATCAATTGATCTTTCTGTAACTGGCAAACTGGAGTAAAGCATACTTAGCAAAAGCTATATTGCATGGAATTTTTGGCTTGCTTTCTTAAACCATGGCAGGACATCCTGATGCTATGAAATTACACGGAAAAAAAAAGTCTTGGAAGAAAAGACTGGGATTAGTAGCTTTGTTACTGAATAGATTTGATGAGTTCCTTCTTTGATAGGAACATTATGATGTTGAAAAGTAACAAAATCTTTGAAGAGCTCTGGTGGATTTCGAAATGGAAATTGAATGCAAAACTCTGGAACGTTTTAAAGAACAAGCACTTCATGTTTATTAAGTCCCCTCCATGACTTACAGGTACTGAGCTTGTCTTTGCAACAGAAACATCTGGCTTCTTTGCTGTCTCTATTAAATTATTCCAGCGATTCAGGGGAAAAAAATAGCACTGAGAGAAATGGGAAGTAAAGGGAGAAAGGTACATTTGTGGAGAGGGATGTTGAATAATGCAGTAATTTCCCTTTTGTTGCACCTCAAATGTTGTATGGAGAGAGACTGACACGAGGGGAAGGGAGAGAGCAGACATCTGGACTATCATTTTTTCAGATTACCAGAAATTTGTGACATGTTACTTGGAAAAGATGTAACTAAGATTTATTTTATTTTTTTTGAATGCTCTGCTCTTTTGTATTGTTTTTGCACACATGGCATTCATATAAATCAATTATAGCAATAATAGTCTATGAACACAGTGTCTCATCCCCAGCCCACTGAAGTCTATGGGAGGGCTTTCCATTGACTTCACTGGGCACTGAGTCAGTCTCACTGAGGGCCTTTGATCAGCCAGTAACAGCCATTAAATTCCCCCACGTCCCTCTGTGAGGGAGAGGTGGCAGTTTTCCTTGCACATTTTGAAGGGTGTGGGTGGGTGACTGGTGCTGCAGAAACTCAGGCTTGTTGGTTTCCTCTCCTCCGCCACAGACCTCTCCTGGTTCCTGGTGAAAGGGAGGGTCATGGCAGATTTATGTTGCTGTGCTTAACAGGTTCATTTAACTGCTGGAAAGCTAAGAGTCATGAAAGTCTTGGGGTGTGTGTAGTCATGCTACGTAAAGGGGGGAGAGATACTGGAGTGTGTACTGACACCGGATCGTAGGCTCATTAAGGTTTTAAAAGACCTCCAAGATCATCAAATCCACCCATTAACCTAACCCTGCCAGGTCCACTTCTTAACCATGTTGCTAAGTACCACATCCACGTGTTTTTGGAACACTTTCAGGGACGGTGACTCCACCACTGCCCTGGGCAGCCTGTTCCAATGCCTTTCGGTGAATAAATTTTTCCTACTACCCTATCTAAACCTCGCCTTGAGGTCATTTCCTCTTGTCCTATGGCTTGTTATCTGGGAGAAAAGACCAACCCCTCACCTCACTACAACCTACTTTCAGGTAATTGTAGAAGATTAAAAAGCCCCCCCTGAGTCTCCCTTTCTCCAGGCTAAGAAACCCCAGTTGCCTCAACTGCTCCTCGTAAGACCTGTGCTCCAGACTTAGGGAGCTCTGCTGGTGAAGCCCAGCAGACCACTGGATGCAGTTGAAAAGGCCCCACAAGCCACCAATATGCTGAACTGTAGTACCCATGTTCCTACCGGGAAGGTCTGACCACCAGAAGTGGTTTTGAACCAACCCAGCCCACTTCCCAATGTGCTGAGAGCTTGCACGAGCCGGCCATGGCAGCTCAGCTGACAGCCCACAATTACTTTAGCTATGAAAAACCATTTGTTTCTGAATGTGGGACCATGTGTAAGATAAACAGGGGGACTGGGAAAGCAGAGTAACAAAAGCAGCATTATCCTCTTGGTTTTAGTCAATGGGAAAAGCAATCAACTCATCTTCAGCTCAGCTATGGCCTCTATAACTCACTCACTGCCATTTTCCCAATAAATATTTTCTGAATGTAGAACTAGGAGAAGAGTCTATTGTTTAAGTCAAACAATTCCACGCCACATTAAAGATAGTGGTTTTGTCTCTGTTATCTGTTGATGAAAAGAAAAAGATGTCTCCCCAAGAAAAGTACTATTACGTTAGAGTAAGACATGATGGCAAAGGAATCAATCACATTTCCTATGTGCAATATAGCAGAAAAGGGTCCTCGCTTCCCACTGGCTCTCCATCATCAGTGAAATCCAAAAACTGCTTGGAAATACTTTTAAGCGTATGAATTCATAAGTAAAGAGAGAAGGAATAATTTGATTTTGAGCCATTGTCTTCCAAATAATTCTCATTCCATGGCACTGGTGGTGGTTGTTTGATAAAAGAGAACAACGACAACAACAAAAAAAAGAGGCAAACCCTGTCCAGGCTCTGGGACTTTGGGTTCATTTTCTGAAGGGTGAAGTTATTTTGTTCACTGTATCTTGAGCTTGGAACAAACATACCCAGACACGTTTAATGTAAAAGATGTTGCACTTGTGTGCTGTTGATACTCCGGAAAAGTCCTAGTCCTAATCCGGTGCCTGTTAACATTGGTTAGTGAGACACTGTTGACTCCCGTGGGCTTTGGAGCAGACCCAGAGACAGTTTCACGTTAATAATCCTTCTGCAGGGTGGAACCTGATTCCTGGTATTCGGCAGGAATTCCCTAATTTCTTTCATTAGGCTTTGAATGAGACAGATGCGGTGATACTCATCTGTGTTAACAGTCTCAGGACTGGTATCTCATCATTTAGGCTCACTGCTTTATCAGAGGGCAACGCGGACACTTTCAGAGAGCAGCTCCCGTTTCTCTTGGCTCAGTGGGAGGGAAGGATCCAAACTGGAGAAATGAGGCAGCCAATGATCAGAGAGAGAGCTGAGTTCAGATAAAGTCAGTCCCGCTTCTGTTGATCCCTGTGCAGCCAACTTAGGGTATTCTTAGTGCTTGAAAGACTCGGATGAAATACTTGGCACTTGAAGGCCACAGAGAATCAAACCCAGTACTTTAATTTAATAATTTCAAGCATAATAGAAAAAAAAAAAATTACGAATGCGGCACTTCCTCTGTTCATCCAAAAAGCAATTAGGCCCAAACACATAAGGAGAAGGACAGGACACAGACAAATCTTTAGCATTTACAAATAGTCTGAAAGTACTGCTGTCCTGAGAATTACTTTAACAGCAGTTTAACATCAAGTTTGCAATGAGATCGGGACTCACCACAGAGGATATAATGGTATGTCCTCTGGTATATATAATGGTATGGTTTGGACACTGCTATATAAAGAACTAGTATGAGGAGAAACCAAAGTTTGGGACTTGAAGAAGTTTGCTGTGTTAGTGAGCGGGAGAGCCCAGACTAGGACTCCTCACTCCTTTCTCCTCGTTTGCTTCTCTTTTCACCCACTTCAGGGACAAGTCAAGAGAGGAGATTTCAATCCGAACTAAAATTATTGCCTGAAATAGTTACACAACTTTAAGGAGAAATTTAGACTTGTGTTTGCAGTGGACACTTACTTGTGCTATTGGTAAGGAATTACACTTTCTGCTATTCTCCTGAAATCCCTTGGTTTTCCCAGCATGTGTCTTCTCCCTGGGCTAGAGCCATCCCCACTGGGACTGTGGGCTCACCTTATCTCACAGGATAATCAGGCTCAGTCATGATCAGTCCTTTCCTGGGGGATTACCAGAGAGAATATGGGGTGTCAGAGGATCCAACAGTGAGGTTTGTGAGGAGGGTTTTCTCCCTCCAAGTCAGCACTGAGCCACTAAGTCAGCCCAGTTTTTGGGGGTGGCACATTCCCTCTGCAGTCATGAGTAATCTGCTGTTTCTGCTTAGTATCAAAAGGATGCAGTGAACTGAAACCAAATCAAAAAACAAAACCCAAAAGCAGACCTTCGCCTTAAATAAATGTTTGGTTTACTGATAAGTATCTTAGATGGGCAAGGGAAGCCATGATGAAATACAGTGAAATATGTATGCTGAGGTGAAGGCTGGTGAAGGTCTGCTCAGTCTCTTTGTTCCACGCCCTAGGAATATTCAGGGAAAGCAAAACTGGATTGAAAGACAATGTAGAGTTGCCTTTTGCATGTAAGATGTCATCATTAAGCAGTAGAACTCATTGCTGTAGGAGGGTGCCTGGGACATGAAGTGATCTAGGCTGACAGGGGGGTTGCAGAGATCAGCCTGGCCACACCAGCTGCACCAAAGGGGGGTCACTGCTCAGAGCCATCTGCATTTGCAGCCAAGGTACTCAAGAGCCTTGAGCACGATTTTTGGAGAGGAGAGAGGGATGCAGGCTGCTCCAGACTGGGGAAGAGGAGGTGCAGGGGTGGTTGAGTAGCCTCCTGGGGCTGTTTGAAGGGCAGTCACAAAGGTGTCAGCGTTGAACCAAGGAAAGCCACACGATGGAACAGTGAACCCTGAGCGACACCAAATTGCAGCTTTGGATGTTTAAAGTAGACGTAAGGAAAATTTTTTCCTGTGGAGGGTGGAGCAGCACTGGAAGCACTTCTGGTTACCCAGGCCTCTGTGGTATCTCTGTCCTTGGAGGCTTTCAACACTTGGCTGGGCAAAGTGTTGGCTGACCTGACCTACTGTCAGCAATAGTCTTGCTGTGAGTGGAAGGTTGGACTGAAGACTATTAGAGATCACTTCCAACCAGCATTTCTCTGATCTTATGATATCCATTGTGGAATTTCCTTAAAATTATGTCATTAAAAATTGAGTCCCTGGAACTTGCCAGTCTCCATTACAAATCCCTTGTCCTGATTTCCCTTCTTGCTGGTGTCTTTTTTCATCTACACTGCCAAATCACGTCACACCCCCTCGCAGGGTATGTCAGCCAGTTCACCGACCTGGAGATTATCTTGCTGAAAAAATATTTGCAAAACAAAAGGCATGGTTTTGGGTTTTGTGGTGATTGCATCACCTTCTGCAAGTCCATTTGTCTGGCTGATAGCCTGAGAGAGCTCTTTTAGCCTCCCATTGCATTGCTTGTGCCAGCTCTACTTCTAGTGAAGTTTTGAAGTACTTCCTGGATTTTCATGTGAATCCTTGGTTACCAGCTTCATCCCCGAAAAAAAGGCAAGCTTTAACCACTTGGAAAACAGGTTAACCAATACCACTCTGTTATCGACTCTTGTGGCAAGAAGACCAGTGAAATCACAAGAAAATAAGGAAGATTTGAGGCTGTATAGGTCTGGCTGCCATCTCTCATTATCATTGCCATGGAGATGCAGCCACAGTAGGCCCCCATCCAAAGCTGAGCCAGACATAGTTTACATTATAAGAAGGTATTTTGAAATGTTTAAGCAGATAAGTGAAAAGCAAGTGGCAAACTTCTCTTTTTTTTTTGGTCACTGGCTATTTGCTTTCTGGGCTGGAATAATTTATTGTTCCTTTTCTGTCCAATAGGAGAGATAAATAAGGGTGAATTTTTTCAATGAGTAAAACGTACATTTGGAAACATCATTTTAGAATCAAAATGAGATTTCCATAAGACCTTTCTGAGTGAAGCTGTAGCAGTATGTCTTGATCCCTCACTAGGAAGGGAAAAGCAGCCAGAAATTTCAGGACTAAATTGCCTTGTAGTTCATCTTCTTCCTTTGTTATTTTTTTGTTTATAGAAAAAATGAATTTATTGAGCATGGAAAAAAATACCAGATTGACAGCTCTGGAAAATAAAAGCCTCTCCTAATCCTGTGTGCCGATGTGGCACAGTCAGGATTAGTGCAGAATGCCTCTCTGAGATCCAAAGGAATCATTGCAAGTAGTTTGGCAGGGGCAGGCCTTCTGCCCCAGTCCTTATCCAAGGGGGTTTCAGAGAGCACAAGTGCCAGCCAGTGCTGAAGTGCTTAGAAGCCAGTTGTGTGTTTGCATTTTCTCTGGGCCCCTCTTGTTGCCAAGCTGCTCTGCCAAGGGGAACATGGAGTGAGAGAGAGGGCGGAAAGGCCAAAACAGGGAGGTTTATGTCTGTTAAGAAGTCATTTGAGTCACCTGTCAGAAATGCACTGTGACAGAAGTGGATGGAGATCCAGAGTGAAACTGTCTTGTGAGGGTTGGCGTTGGTTCTGGTTTCTCTGGAGGCGATCCTGGCGTGAGCAGAAAGAAGCTGAGTTTTGCCCTGAAAGCCTGAGAGTTTGGAAATCTTCGCTTCCAGGCTCTGGGGCTCCACTGCCAGGCTCTGGGGCTCACCACCTCTCCAGTTAAGAGCTGGTTAGTGCTGATTGACACAGGTACGAGGTTTCACTGTCCAGTAGCAAGGCAGCATAGCCTGATGTGTGAGTGCAGCTGGAGACTTGTCACACACCCACAAAGCCAGTGCCTGGCCTGAGGGGTGGGTATTAATGCATTCTGCAGGCACCACATGCCCTGATGCTGTCTGTGTGCTGTCTGTGCCATGGCTTTGGGTCCAGGTGATGTCTTTGCACCTGTACAGGCATGGATGTGGTGTGTGGGCCACAGGGAGTCTGGGAGTTCATGCTGTTAAGAGCAGAGCATCTTTGCTCTTGCCCAGATTTTCCTCTTTACACAACAGCCCTGTAGCCTGGGGAGAGCTGTAAGTAGAGGTGAATTGGATTTGGTGTATTCAGTCTTTATTTTGCATACTTCAGGGGCACTCTGTTGTGTGTGGGGAAGGTTGTTTGTTTTTATTTTGCATTTTTTCTCTGAAGTATATGACTTTTTCATCAGGGTGAAAATCTGTCAAATGGCCATTTCAGACTTCCTAGAAATTATGAGGTTCTGGAATCTATTAAAGCATAAATGTCAAAAGAAAATTACTGCAGAGTTTGTCTGGCCTTTCTTGTTTTACTCCTTGATGTTAACTTTCCTTGTTTGCTGATGTATGCTTTTTATGTGGGGGTTACAGAAAAAAAATCTTAAAAAAGATGCTTCAGTTATTAACTACTTTTGGATGTCTGCAGTCTGCAGGCTCTGTATGTATATATATGGTTTTCCATCAAGATAAACCTGCTTAGAAAAATGTTGTGGTTAAAAAAAAACAGAAAAAAAAAGGGAGAAACTGATGCCAGAAAAGCAGACCTAAATCATTCTCTTTTTTTCCCTATGAATATTTCTGAATTATACTTGTAATGCACCATAACAACAAACAACATGTTTTCCTAAGTGTAAGTAGATTTGCTGTTGAGGAAGTCTGTGCCAAAGCTATTTTTGAGCAAGCAGATGTCGAGGGCCTAAACAAAGCCTGAAGTGTGCACAGGCATTATGAATTGCACTTGTATCAGGGACAGACTGAGGACAGAGAGCTTGCTAAATTTTACTAGATTGTCTGTGAAAAGATGCCATTTTTTGCGTCTTTTGATGATGTGGTATGAGATTGATTAGGACATGAGCTTTCAAAGCTCACCCTATCACTCCTTGATGTTCTTTTAGATCACTTGGTACTTCCAAAATGCAACTGAAATAAATTCAAAGAAGGGTCAGATCCTCTGTTGGTTGGCATAACTCCCCAGCCATTTGTGCTAGCCCTGAGGACACTGGATGGAGACTTGGTCCAGGGTAGATGCCATCAGTGGCTGAGGGACGTCCCAGGGAGAAGGAGACGAGAGGTACTCGGAGCAAGTGCCGAGAGGTGGCCTGAATCCCTTCTTCCCAAGTGCTGGAAATCACTTCCATGCCTATAGGAGTCATCAGGAGTTACTGGTAAACCCAGTACTGGGAAAGCAATCTTAACAGGCAAAATAAAAGACATCCCAGAGTTCGACTGCATTGTGAGCTTTTCTTTCTCCAGTTTCTTTCTGCATAGATGTGTTTAGTTTATGACATATTTCAGTGTAGCACTGGGAAAAGGTGTGGGAGAGTCTGGAGGATCCAAGGATTTAAGAACTGGAAACCTACAATTAATTTCTGTTGAGGAATTGCAATGGATTTAGATGCTTTAAGCAGCGAAGAATGAGCTAAGGGCCTTGTGCTGTTCGGCGGGCTGGAGTAAGTCCAGGCACAGTTTTGCTTCTGGGAGGGAGGTTATGACAATCCCATGTCTGGAAGGACAGGACGGCTTCTCGGCTGGGTTTAGCAAAGCCTGGGGGCCTGATGCACATTTACACGAGGGCTCCCCCGCACTGCGGCGGAGGCGTTGATTGTTGTCAGCCGGCCGCGGTGCCGTAAGTGAAAATCAGACTTGTTTTACAGGGAACACTGGGAAGGTTGGCAGGAGCCCCTTTTTCCATGTTTGCAAATAACCCAATGTGAAATTCAGCAGCTTTGTGGCTGTTGAACGGGGCCGCAGAGAGTCTTGTTAGGGCACATGTGTTTCCAAACTTCACCGATGCCGAAATACCTCCCAGTAGCCGCGTATCGAAGAATAAGGCATTAATTTTCCCGAGCACATGCTGTAGCACTGAGCTGCACCAGAAGGGGAGTTTATGGAGTTCAGTCTGATCAGTGTAAGTCTGGGCAAGGGATCACTAAAACCCAGTAAAATCACATTGTGCTCCTTAGAAACTGAACTTGGTGGGGCTGCAGCGTGTACCACATCCCGGTGATTCCCTTGGTAGGGCAGCCATCAGGAGAAAACACCTCTTGTTGTCTAGAACACTGCCCAGAGCTTGTCACATGTTTTATTATTACCTCGCCAATTATGTCACAGGATACGCTTAATAAAATACTTTGGGGAAAAGGTTTAGCAATTCCAAGATATGTGCAACACCTCCACTGTACTGTGTCTCTTCCTAGTTTGTGATCCGCCAGCATTTGGTGTGATTAGTCTTGGCCATAAAAGCCTTGAAGGCCATGCAGCTGATCCCAGAGCCTGGCTACAGATATGCATGAGAGGGTTTGAAAAAAAAAGTGTTACTTTCATTTACTTCAGCTTTATGACTCTTAAGCAGATGCTGAGATTCTCTAAGCATCTCTGAGTCTAGTGCAGACTGTCACAGGGGTGATGGCAGATATAGTGCTTTTCTTTCTTGGAAAATCTTTATGTTTAAAATGCATAACAGTTTTTCCCTGGGATCTTTGAAGTTCCAGAGAAAGTTAATATTAGTCCCAAATTTGGAACTAAAATTTTTTTTTTTTTTTTTTTTTTAGTACTGCTTTTCCATGAGTTGAATTAACTGGAATTAAAGCAAACAGTTTCCTGTTGTGTTGCTACCAGCACTGCAAATCAAATAATTTAGGCGTGAAATCCGAAGGAAAAGTCTTTTCATATCCTGGGTGAATTTAACCAAGGACAGATTTACTTGAAACATGATTTTCAGAATGCCAGATTTTTCTTGACTTCTGGCAAAAACTCTGATTGTAGGGTATTTTGAAAACTCAACATGTTATTAAGATGGGTCAGTCTATAAGAAATAAAAATATAAGATGATTTATTCTGAAACCTTTGTATTAAAATGCTTTAAATAATTTACTCTTCCCATTGAAACACTTCAATGAATTTTAAATTTACTTAATTTTTTAGATTTTAGTAATTTTTATGTTATTTATATAATTTTAATAATTTAAATAAAGGTCATGTAAGTATACCCATACAACATACATAGGCCATGTTCACAGTTTCTCAAACTTCTAGACAGCAGACAAAGAAGCACAAAATTTTTTCTGATTTACTATAAACTGTATAAAAGCTTAGATTGAGAGATTGCATTTGTGAAAACTTCTGTCAAGATGTTACTTGTAGTTTTCCCTTGGAATGACAAAATTTATTGAGTAGATTTGGGCGGGAGAAGACATAAATTAGGCTTTAATAAAATCCACGTACCCCTGAAAGCTCAGAGACTATGAAGTCGAAACCAACTATACTATCCAAGTATTGTGTACACTTATTGCAGCTGAGGTGGTGCAGGCTGAGGCCTTTCCCCTCATAAAAGTGATCAAAGGCAAGGCATAAATAAGCTGAAATTATGACTGCCCAGCCCAATGAGATATTCTACCATCTGAAGTTGGCTGGAAAGGGACCTGAGTTTCTTCTCTCAAGAGGAATTAGCAAGAAAATGACAAATCCATGTTGTGGCTGGAAGGGACAACTTCAGCCTCTGTGAGACCAACCAGTGGAATTTTATGGGTGATTGTAGAGCTTTGCAGGGCACCACCAGGTCCAGGATGTCAGAGTGAAGACAGTGACACACTGGAGAAGGCAGTCGGGGAGCATGTAATGACAATAGCAGTCCTAGTCCTAGGTTTGTGAGAGGAAACAAGAAGATTACCTCAGAAAATAAATATTACTTAAGTTATTCAGTTAAGAAAGGAAAGTGAATGCCTAGGCATTATGCCTAAATGTAAGAGATTTATCCTTCTCTTAGAACTGTGCTGATTCTGCCAGAAGTTCTGCATTACTGCATGAGGTTCCCCTTTGGGACTGCACCACCATCTGGTTCAGCCTATTGTTCTGAAGGCTTCTAAGACCACATTTAAGTGTCTGACCTACAGTTACGTGTGCAGTTATTTACATGGATACACACGTGCACGTGCGGTTTATGGAGAAGCGCTGAGGTTTATGACATGTCAGCAATGCCCTGCAGGCTCTGGTGAGTGTTCACAAGGCTTCCAACCCAAGGCACAATGGTTCCCCTTATAAACTAAATCCCCAGTCAATATATGTTTTATTACACTGTCCAAGAATGCATTTTGCTCTCCAAATCTGATTCACTTTCACTTACTATCTGTTGAAACATCTCTTTTCTATAATTCAGGGGGACTTATAAGACCCACGGCCAGTAGAAGGACTCTAATGAAATCCATCTTGGGTGGAGA
The DNA here is from genome assembly GCA_013399855.1 of Oxyruncus cristatus. Lineage (NCBI taxonomy): Eukaryota > Metazoa > Chordata > Aves > Passeriformes > Cotingidae > Oxyruncus > Oxyruncus cristatus. The sequence continues at coordinate 406,563 of VXAY01004932.1, read as the reverse complement.
GGGAGAGGCAGCTGCTGTGGTCTTTTTCCCAGAGTACAGGCAAGAGTGGGTGTAGCAGGAGATGTGTACCTGAAACAAGCCACCATGGGAGCTGCAGGCTCCCATGTGTGGGAAAACAGATTTGGTAGAGGTGAACTTGTCTGGAGCACTGAAATGTTCTGAGAGGATGATGTGTGCTGGTGGGAATGGCACCGAGTCTCAAGATGAATCTCATTATTGTGTCAGGATCACACAGTGCTGTCCTTGATAATAAATGTTAAAACCAGGGAAGTCTGGAGTACTGAAGTCTCTCGAGGATAACTGCACGTGTTCATAGGCAATGGAAATGGTGTAAAAGCTCCTGAAGCCTGAGTGGTGCTGGGACAGTCTGGCTGCTGCTGGAGACAGATTTTGTTCTTACACACACCAGTGACTCTAATGAAGCTTCAACCCATGTTCCAACTGGGAGATCCTGGCCATACATAACCAAAGCACAACAAACCCCCCATCTATTTGATTAGCTTTCCCTGGGTCTCATTCTGTGGGCTTTAGGGTTCACTGGTGCAGTGTCTGCAGGAGGTGAGGATGCCCAGCGCCTCCCTAAGCTGAGACTTTAGCCAGGAAATCCAAGGGACTTTTCTTCCTGACATGTGGGTGCTTTCAGCTGCTCATACTTGCTCTTTACTTATTTGAAGCTTAACTGGACTCAAGGAGTTGCTGCTCCACAAGACAAAGTGCTGATATTTGGATCTTTGCTGGGGACAGAGTTGCTTATAGAGGATTTATCCCTCCAGGTACAGAGTTGTTGGGGTGGCCCTTTGGAGGTTTGGACAATGTGTGCCCATATCCAGGTCATCCTTCAGACATTCAGGCAGACTTTTCTTTCAGCTTGAAACCAAAGAGCCAGGGTGTATGACCATCATCTCCAGCCGGGATGGCAGTGTGCTAATGATGTGTGTGTGCATGTGTGCTGCTGTCTGCGAAAGCATCGCTCCATCCACAGATGGCTGTGAGGGGAGTAACCACAGCGCTGCAGAGATCCTCTTAACGCTGTGGGCTGGGGCTTTACAAGCAAAATAAAACCCCAGTGAAAACAAACAGCCCTCAGGCTAATGATCTGCTGCTCCTGTTTTGTGAATGGGGACGTGGGAGAAGGATGCTGGGGAAAGGCAGGGTGGGTATGGAGCTGTTTAGCATGCTCAGTAGCTGGGGCTCTCTTTCCTATCATGGCTCAGTCAAGCGCAACCTCAGGTTTCAACAGCTGGTTAGCCACATCCATTCCAGGGTTTATTTTACTATGTTTTATTTTTATTGTTATTGTTGTTTTGTAACCAGGAGGGCTGCAGTGGTTTCCAGTGTGCTACATCTCTGCAGACCTCATGAGCCTCTCCTGTATGAAGTGGGAAGGAAGGAAAAAGACATGTTTCAAACAAAAACAAAACTAAAAAAAAATAGAGTGCTGGTACTTGCTGAGGAATGCTCCCCACAATGCTGAAGTTGCATAAGTGCCGTCCTTTGTTTCAATCAAAAATCTGCTTTTTGGGTTGAAACAAGGCCACCACTAACAAGTCCCGGCAAGAAATTTCCTAATGGTTTGAAGCGAATTGATGATTTTGATGGAGGATTTGATTCTGGGTATGGTTCATATAGCTGAAGAAACAGAAATGCAGTCCCTGCACATCATCCAATACATACACGAATGCCGCGGTGCAGACGCAGCCAGGCACCCTCGCCACACAGGGCTAATGAGTTTGAAGGGGAACCCTATTCCTCTGTGAGCAGGGGAAATGATGAAGTGACAGATAAAGGAACTCAAAGTGAATGACACCAGGTATTTTGTGGCATTTGGGATGGATTTTATGGTGAGACGGATTGATTACAGGCGCTGTTATTGGGCCATACAAATCCTCGATGGCAATGAATCAGCCCAGACTGAGTTTGGCATAGATAGTGCATTATAGAATCCTCTGAAGTCTGCATGGACTCTGTTTTTCTATCTGATTCTTTTAGCCCTTTTAATTCCTTCATTTCCTTGGTCAGTTCCTGAAACATTCCCATTTTCCTCTTTTAATGTTTGTCACCCTGAGAACCAGCTTGTGAGCAGTGGGCAACCTGTACCAGTGAGTGATGATTTTCCTGCTGTATTCCTGTGTCTCAGATCACCCTTCTGACATTCCAGGAGAGAACCAGATGGAACTGCCAGAAAACACAAGTGCTGTGTCACACACATTCATTATTCAGCCTCAGTCTTCTCTAGCCTTGGGTCCGTCCTGCCCCATGAGCAGACCATATCCCTCATTTACCCAGAGCTGCTTCCCAGAAATAGGGATGTTGCCACTGTCAAGGTGTTAAGTCCAAAAGAACTGGTTCAGATCCCACCCAGCCATCACACAGAAGTTGGCAGTAAATATTCAGCATGTAAGTGCAGTGACCTTTCCCCACATGTTTTCTGGATGGTTTGGGGCAGAAAGGCATTTTGAGAACTTCCTGAGTTGGAGGCTACATCTGCAACAGATAGGTCAGACCACTCCCAACAGTACGAAATGTTAGACAACTTCATCCTGAAGAGTCTCTGAGTAGCCCAGGTCAGCTTTCCCAGCAGCTGCTAGTCAAATCACCCCACCTGAAAGCAATGAAACCTGAAAGGAAAGAATGGAGAGAGAGCAGAAAACCGCCATCCACCGCTTTCATAAGCACCTCACCTTTTCTTCCTGTAGCAATAGTTCTTTCTGTCCCAGGTAATTGAATTTGACACATTTTAGCCATGCTAACCTTTGCCTTTCAACACATCTCTCGTATTGTGGTCAATTATTTTTTAGCAAGGCGAATACCCTCTGTAGTTATGCTGGTGAAAATAAAATCACATGGGCCATCAGTTCTCCTGCTTCAGGCATAACCGCACAAGGGGTGAGGTCAGGAAGGAATCACACAACTCATTGCAGATGGAGGCTTTGACACCTTCTCCTCTAGCATCTGGAAGCAGCAGCTAATGGAAGCAGGATAATAACCCTACTGGACCAAATCCTACTGTGATCAAGAGCAAGTCTTCATGAGGCTTTTCCACTCCTGAGGATTGTTCTTAGCACTCCATGTTTCTGCCTTGTGAAACTAAGGCTACATGACTGGCACTGATGATTTTCATTCTTGGCCATGTGGGCAGTTGCAGCAAGAGTTGTTGGTCCCACAGGAAATGTGTGGCACAGCCAGAAGTAAGAGCCCAGCAGCCTTACCCAGTTGTAGGCAGAAGAGCCAAGCCCAGCTTTCTGTGTCACACACACACACAAACACACACACACAAAAAGCCGTTTTAATGACAGCATCCCAGAGGGGTTTGCATGGGTAGCAGATGAATGATGCAGTGTGTGTTCCAGTGCACAGATTCCCTGGACCAAGAAGCTAGAGACTGAGGATTTCTTATTGCTTGTGATTTGCCCACACAAGCTGTGGATGGCCCATCCCTGGAAGTGCTCAAGCCAGGTTAGATGGGGTTTTGAGCAACCTGGTCCAGTGGAAGGTGTCCCTGTCCGTGGCAGGGGGTGTTGAAACTAGATGATCTTTAAGGTCCCCTCCAACTCAAACCATTCTGAGATTTTATGATTTGAAGCTTTGTGCAAATTCCTGCCTCGGTTTCCCCACCTAATATAAAGCTTGATGGTTTTTTCCTTCCTGTTGCTCCGTAAATTGAGATCTTCAGTTGAAAACTCCTGAATATTGTTATGTTGGAGCTTTCTTTAAGGGTGGCATAGTGCAATTTGCTGGGTTTATTGCAAGGAAGGAGACATGCCTTTTCCTCTCCCAGCTTCATGTCCTGACAGGTTGTGCCATGGCCATTGCACCCTCAGCCACACCAGAGGCTTTTCCTCATGCATAAAGCCAGGTGGACTGATGAGGTTCTGCCCGCTTCTAATGACTGCCCTTGGATGACATTGGCAGATTTCCTTCCCTTAATCACGTAGGAGGGATTAGACAGTCTGTATTACAGATTTACAAGAACACGAGCTTGCAGGGAATTTTATGGATGAAATAAATCTCTTTAAAGGAATGCCAAGATTCTAGGACACTTGAGATCTGGGGTTTGAGTGTGTACATATTTGTTTGTATATATTTATATGGTTCTCTGTTTCTGCATGTCTCCCTGTGTGGAATAGTAATGATCCTGCAGATTCCCTGCTCTCCTGACCACCATGAAATGTTGATGCATTAAGCTGCCCGAGCGAGATGCTGGTGCCCTCCATCTTCTCCTCTGGGGAGCCTGAACTTAATGGGGCAGCCAGCTGGTGTGCTGGTGTGAAGCCATTGCTTCCCCACGGAGAGAAGGTTACAGGCCTGACGAGCATTGAGCAGCAAAACGCGGATCTAAGAGCTTCTGGGTGGTAATATTAACACCTCAGTAATGGCTTAGAGGAAAGCCGTAAGTCCTCTTGGACCTGGCTTCTGCCTGGTCGGGAAACCGCGGAGCTCAGATGAACATTGTTCCAGCTGGAACGGAGCCTCTGAAATGCTCCGTCCTGGAGAGTGGGACAGGCAAAGGAGGGAAGTGAAAACAAACAGGGAAGGCAAGATGGAAATAACATAAGACTCGGAGAGAGGCATGAACCTCTTGCTCTCTGGATGCTGCTGAGCCATCCCTTTCACCTTGAGCTGTTCTCAGGAGGAAACGAGAGGGAATCCAAAGTTGTGCTTGTGTCTTCACAAAATTTCCCGAAGGGCATCTCTTCAGTTACAGACACAAAGACACACACGCACATTTCCAGATCCCCGTCTTGCACGCTTCACGTGTTCGGGGATGTCTTGCAGGGTTGTGCTGTCAGCATTTCCAGCAAAGTCAGTCAGTATTCCTGTGCTTGCCAAACAGTGTGTGGATATAGCTTGGAGAACACGTTTTTTTTTAAACAGCAAAACAAGCGAATAGGTTCCCCATTCCTCCCCTCCTCCTGTCTGCAATTCAAGTGGACTCCTAGTCCTCGGGTATTATTCCTGGCTGAGAGGGAAAGTTTATGAGTCCCTTGGTACTGCTCTTGGCAGATCATCACACTGTTCTTGTAATACTGCAGCATAGGACTGGCCAGGGAGCAAAGCGCAAAAGAGGATGGGAATTTGGGAGAACCAAGAAATTCTTCAGGTCAGGAGCAGTATACCATGAGGGGAGAAGGGAACATGTAGATGCGGTGTACTGATAAACTCCTTCAAGCCTCCAGTTCATGCCCTGAGTGGGGAGAGGGGCACAGAGCAGGGAGAAGACAGAAATTGCTTCATGGAGCCTTTTAACCAGATAAAACTTTTTTAACCTATTTCTGAGTATATCTATTTCCAAATCTGGAAGTCCCCGGAAAAAAAAAGAAAAACCAAACAAGACAGAAGGCATATTGTTGTCCCCTGTACAGGACTGAAAGTGCTAGGCCTTAGACATAGCCAAGGAGAGTCAGGTTTGACCTTGGTAAGGTCTTTTCTAGCAGTAGAGTGGGGATGGATTGGGCAAGACATGGAGCTTCCAACAGGAGAGATTTTTCAGTGGAGATTAGGCAAGCATCTGTCAAGGACTGGCTTATTTTCTGTGATACCTTGCAAGCAGGGATAAGTATGTCAGAGTGAGTCCAAATAACCCCATTCTCCTCAGCCCCATGAAGGTGAGAAGGAAAACATGTACAATCATTTCAGTTGCAAGAGAGGCCATGATGATCATCCAGCCCTATGCACTGAAGCCAGTTTAAGATGTGCTTTCTTGAGAAGGTATCTGCTCCCTGGATTTCTTTTTTGATGTTAAATGCACAGGACAGTAACTCCCTAACCATTCAGTTTAGCTGTGTGTTTCATGAGTAGTGCAGACTTGAGACATTTTCTCCCAAAGTGTTTGCCAGTGTAGTCTGCAAGTCATCCTGTCTTTCTTTAAGTGACATAATTCAAAATCACTCCTCTGATTGCTACTGTGAGGAATGTGGCCCAACTTTGGGGCCTGTCATGTACATCAAGTTTGTACTTTGGATAACACAAATGGGAACAGAATTATGCAATGCAGGGCAGTCACTAAATTTTGGAAGTGCTGCCAGCAGAGGTCTTAAAGCTTCAGTTCTCTACCACCCAGACCTCTCTTCTGTGTCTTTGGGAAGGATGCCTGACATCCTGAACGTCTGTTTTATAAGGGAGGTTTGCCTGGGAATAATCCTGTGAACTTGTGTGGCTTTCATGGTAATTAATTTTAATACAAGCACCCCTGTGTATTTGCAGAGCTGTAAAAATATTGCCAGATCAAAAGCATTAGCTTTTGCCTTTGGATGAGTGCTGAAGCCAGCACAAGTTGGGCGTGCTCTGTGCAATATTTGCCCCTTGAATAAGGCACATCATGAATATTGAGTAGTAAAAGTAACAGCTTCTCCCCTCCAAATTTTAGTCCCATGAATAGGGAGTAATTTCAGTAGTGCTCATTAGCCAGTGATTCGGCATGAAGGGTTAATCCTCCCTCCCTCCCTCCCTCTTTGTGGTGGAAGCTTTACCTCCTGTCCCATGTTCACCTTCCTGGGCAGGACTGTGACATACAGGCCTGGCAGCAGATCTCCATTACTGCATCTGGGCTCCTGTTTTCTTCAGCCAACAGGCTAATTATTTTTACATAATCACTATTGAAGGTATTAAAGGTCTTGCTGTTAAGCATGTATAGTATATAATTATACACTTAGGATAATAATGACAGTAATAACAGACACTGTAACTTTACTTTCTTCCCTCGCATACCTGGGCAAGAGAAATGAGGCAGGTCCCAGATGAGAGAGGAGGGAAAGAACAGGGAAAGTCTCTCTCCCTCTTTCTCTGCAGACACCTCAGGCTGAGCTTGGATTTTCCAGCCTAAATCCCATTAAGCCCCTGATCCCTCTAGCAGGGAGCAGCAATGACACTGTATCCCAGGGCAGTGGAATAGCGGCTGGGAGCTTCAGGCTCAGGGTATTACATCAAAGCTTTCTCCCTGGGTGTAGGTAATCCAAATGGGCACCATTCCCTTTTGTTCACCAACAGGCCTGAGGGGGCTGACACTCAATTATTTTATTGGACTGGGAGTACAAAATGACTTTAAAGAGAACTAATAATAGGCATATTAATAACACATCTGGAGACTATGTCGTAAATTAAGAAACTGAATGCCTATGGAGTGGGGCTCTTCACCATGTGAAAATTTCTCTGTTGTCTTTCTTCATCGGAGGATAGTTTATGCATTTGAAATAAAAATTAAAATGCTTCCTGCTAGGAGAGAGGAGTGCAGAAACCACAGGCATCCCAGCGACTTACCCTTCCCTTCTCTGCAGCAATGGGTGGTTGTCTCTTAAAACCTCAAATCTCACTTAGGGCTGGGAGGAGGACTTGAAGCCATCCCTGGAGAAGACACATCCATTCTACCGCCCCCACTCAAGAGGTTGCTTGAGGGCAATTCCAAATGAAGAGCCAAATCCTGCATTACTGGAGCTCCATAAGAAGCCAGGGGCGTTGTGCCTGGATCATCTGCTGTTCCTACACATGGCAGGGTGCTTCACCGCCCAGATGAAGGTCACTCCAGCAGCCACATCACACATGCCTATTCAGATTCAGGCCAGTTGGGGAAAATAGATGATGTCAGGCTGAATTTTGAAATGTCTGAAGTTAATGCTTCAGGAAACTTAGTTGTTCCAAAAGGAGGCTTAGACACAGGGAGGGATCTCGCCTTAATATGGATGGGAGCAGGGTGGGATTGACATTTCAGGCTCCTTTGCACTGGTAGCCAGTCTTGCAAAAATTTCTTGAGAACTGTGGTGGGGTTTCTGATGAAAGACTGGCATATTCCACTTCTCCAAAAATCTTTCCATCCCACAAGGTACTGGTAGCCAACACCACTTCCCGACTCCTGATGGATCACTGGGTGGGAGGGATGTCTGTCCAGACAGCTGTATGGCACGTGGGTGTATTTGAAGTGCTGCCACCAAGTGCCTTCTGATCAGAAGCCAGCTGGGGATCTATAGAGTAGTTTTGGCTTTCTTTTCTAGTGCATCATTAACAAAAGGTCTGGCTATTGCTAGAGCTGGACCTTGCCTCCAGTTGGACGTGGGAGAAAGTAAAAATGCAGGTGACGATGGTGGTAAGACAGAAGTTATTTCAGGACAGACTTCTCTTGGAACAGCTTGTATGTGTGTAGTTGAGGGGGGAGAGAACTGAAGTGTGTAGTTGAGGGGGGAGAGAACTGTTTGTCATCTGCTGGTGCAAGAAAGGCTTGGATTTGAGTCTCACTCAGTCTGCAGCCAGGCTGGCTGGAGATGATCCCTGTGTAAGACAAAGGTGGAATTCCCCTCAGTGTCACTCAAGCGTCAAGCTTCCAAGCTCAGTTCAGCTTGGAAGGCATGTTCTTCTGCATGAGCCCTGCCCTCCTGTCCTGCTTCCCCATGCCCAGCTGTGCTTCAGTGCAAATCCTGATGGCTTCAGTCAATGGACCTTCCAGGGAAAGGGGAGGAGTTTCTGCAGGGGAGATCCCATCTTACGCTCAAGAAGATTCTTCCTGTTCTTTGGGAAGAGGCTGACGAGGTTGAATAAAGAAGATGGGAGGAGTGGGAGAATGTTACCTGGGGCAGGGCTGGCTGGGGCTCTGCAGAAGTGGTTTCTGGTGCTGGCCAGGCATGGGCACATTGCCTTGACCTCCCGTGCCTCAGTTGCCGCATCTCTAAAGTAACCAGCTGGTATGTGAATGCTCACTGGCACTGTGCTGGGGCCCCACATTTCATGGCATTCAGGACCTCTCAGCAGCCCTGCAGTCCAAACCCTTGTTGACCCTGGGCTGCAGGAGCAAGGGGGGTGGATCTCATAAAGCTCGGTGTTGACTTACGCTCGTTGGTTCAGCTGTCAGATGGAGATCAGCAGCAATACATTTGAATAAAGGCATGGATGGCAGTTTTCCTCCCTGGGAACAACTTTGGGCTAGGAGACAAAGCATGGAGAGGAGAGAGCACAGCAGAGGTGATGAGTGTTCCTGCAGGTGGAGAGAAGAGGACATGTTTTTGCTGCTCTTTTCTGTGCTGGCTGTCTTGGGGAGGGCAAATTGGTACCCCCAGTGCCATTTTCAGCAGAGCTGGCTTGTTTCTTTTCCATAACACAGACAAACCATTGCAAAGCGCACATTTTGCCAGGGTGGCACCCTCTGGTCAGAGCAAGAACCATCTGTGCTGGAAGCACTTTCCTCATCCCTGGATGCTTCTGCTGTTGTCCTTAAGCACCTGGGACTAGGCAGGGTGACATCACTCAGAAGAGAAAGTCCTTTCTCCCTGAAATCTGATAATGTGTTACGAGACTCACCCACAGAAAACCTTCAATATTGCCAGGAGACTGGAGTCATAAGGCACAGAGATAGAAAATGGAAATATAGGTGCTTAGGGGGTTTTATTTATTTTTTGCTATCCGTGTACTGTGTTTCTGAAGTGTCTGCTCTGCCCTGGGAGCACTGATCAGTGTTCACAGCAGCCCTTTCTGGTCTCTGGTCTCCGAGCATCACGCTGAGCAAACACAGAAATCACTGGCGGTGCTGGGTGACCCTCGCTCCGCTTGACCTGCCGGCTCGAGATCTCTGCGGTAAAAGTCTGCTATGTGTTAGCAAGTGACTGTTCAAACACAGATGCTGCCTGTGTCAAGGAGGCTTTTTCTCAGAAAGTGCAGACAAATATTGATCCTCTATTGAGCCTGGAGAGCAGGCTGAAGCAGCGCAGTGATGTGTGATTGGAGCTGAAAAAGGTCCCACAGCACAGGAACTGAGGATAGTAAAGGGCCTCTTATTTGCTGATCAGGCAAAGCTTGACGTGTGTCTAATCCCCCTGGCCAATGTGGTCACAGGGGTTTAGCTTTAACCAAGTTCTAATTAAAAGTATTTACAGATGAGCGCTTTATTTACCCAGCATTAATTATAAAGGGCTTTACTCTAGCGGGGAGCAAAGGAGTTTCCTGTCTGCTGTAGCAAACCCCTTGCTGGGAGCTCGCTTTCCCCAGAAGGTCCATAATAAAGTTATTACAACATGAGTCTTTGTGATGAGATCCTGAGCAGACGGGGGCAGGAGAGCTGGGAGCATTTCCACCACGCATGCACCCCCCCTCACAGGTTTAGGAGTCCTCTGTTTCCATGTTTTCTGCCTGGACGGCTGCCAGTCACCACCCAAGGTCTTGTGGGTCCTGAAGTCATTAGTTTAAACCCCGATGTAATCAGGTATTAAGTTATACATATGTAAAATGAAAGCAGGAGGATATTGCCTGGTTTAAGATGCTCTCTGTGGCTGGAAAAGGGCTGGAAGTGCAGAGGGAACGTGGGATCACGGCTCTGCGGGACTGAGTGTGTCCATAATAAACAGCCGCGTGTGTCCCAGCAGCTCAAACGGAGCCAAACATTAAGTATTATTTCATGTTTATCTGCTTTTTTTTTTTTCTTTTTATAAAACAAAGTTTTTTTCCTCCACACCACGCCCGTTTTGACGAGACTTCTCAGAACAAAAAAAGTCAGTTGGAAAATTTTCATTGCAGAGCAATTGTGACCTTTGGTTCTGAAAAAGAAAAGTATATTTAAAAATACGAAGTTTAACAAATTATTCCCTTTTCTTTATTTTCTATATATTTTTGTCTATATTTTTTTCCATATTTCTCTACTGGTAGTATTTTATTGTATGTTTTAACAGCCTGTAATTCTATACACGTTTGTAGCAAAAAAGCTTCCAGAACTGCTGTTCTTGAGACGTTTTGGTTCCTGGGAATGCAGGCTGCGAGATGTTGACATTTCCCACACAATTTGCTGTTCTGGCAATTCCAGTGATAGCCACCACTGCGTGCAGATCTGCTAATGGGGTATGTGGGAATAAGGCAATAAGGTGGTAAGAGCCAGCTTCAGCCTCCTCTCTTCACAGTGATGTTCACTGGTTCATTAAATAAGGAAGTTTGTTGGACTTTGTCCCTATGTCAGACTTTTGCAGCTAGTTAAAATTCATTCTTTGACTTGTAAAAAAAATCGTTTCTTCAAAATTCAAAATAGAAACTCCAGAGACTGTAGCCAGGAGTGGTCATATAGAAAAAAAAGAAAAAAAAAAAGGAAAAAAAAAGACTAATTCTGTGCATTGCTTGTATACATAAATATACAACTTTGTTTTTAAAAAAGCTGCCATGACCTAATGCCCAGATAATAAAATAGTTAGTTATTCCCTTGTGAGTGTAGTGTTGTGATTCAGATGGCTTTTCCTTAAAGCACTGAGGAGCTTATGAGAGAGACATTCTGGTGAAGAAGTGTATTCGATCGTGCACAGCACACACGTTTTAGGAGCAGTCTGTAAATCAGACATCTTCTGCCTTGCATTTCTTTCAGGTCCTATAGAGGATTTTCTTCTTGCCACGATCCAGTTCACAGCTTTGCAGTGGTTATGTTTAAGCCCTCTCAGTCTTGCTGCAAAATATCATCTGTGGTAATAATATGGGAAAAAGAAGGGGCGGGGGTCCAGGAGCCACCATGAAGAACCTCATAAATCTGCGCATCGCAGGTCATTTGGGCTCTCTGTCCACCAGCTGCGGTTGCTGCGCTGTGGACCAGCTCCTCCCCATGCCCTCGTCTCCCCAGAGGGATGCTTTTAGCAGCAGTGCCAGCCTGGGCTCTTCCTTGCTCACACACATCTCCCCGTGCTGCCTGGGCATGCCTGCAGAGGGATGTTGACCAGTGATGACAGCTCACTGCGCCTGAGATGGGGGGCTTTGTCCAGGCTTTACTTGGCTGTGGATTTGCATAAGCCTGTATTATTCAGCTTGGCAGTTGCTCAGCATCCTTAGGGTGAAGTTGTGTTCTAGGCTGGTGCCCTGTCTGCAATGAATATGCCTGTGAAAGCCCCATTAATGCCAAATTATACTTGGGGGAAATCTTTACCTTCAGCTATGATACTGTAAATTATTGAATGCTGCAGAGAAAATTACCACACGGTCCTTCTAAAAATACCTGCCTCTGTCATAGTCATACAGAGCTTCAAAGGGTTTACTGATGGGGGCTGCGAGATTAATTTCCGTTAAATATGCAATTTCCTTATTAAAAAAAAAAAAAGAAAGGAATTTAAATAGTGCTGTAAAAGCTAAGGTAAAAATAACGGGGAACCGTATGAATTCAGGGCACGTGCTAACTGCAAGATTTGCTGGATTTGAACTGTTCTAAAGTGAGCAAGTGAAGGTGAGATTAGGGGTCAGTGATGGCAGGTGAGACCTTTGTTTGCCCCGGTGGTGGTGCATGTGAAAATTACCCCTGGTATTGCTGACAACAGCAGATGGGTACCAGGGTTTGGGAGCGGAGTGGTTACCAGTGGGACTGTGCTGAGCACTAACTCAGAATGGCAAGGGAGCTGTTGTGCCTGGCAGGTTGTGCTCAGTGGGTCCAAACCAACAACCAGCTCTCCACCCCATGCCAAAGGCAGGCTGGCTTGCTGAGTGAGCTTCTTGGAGCCTCTGGCCGTGGCAAGCAAGGCTGTAAGTGGATGAGCAGAGGTGGTGAGAAGCACCTTTCCTCTAGGCAAGTCCTTGATGTGGTGTTAGCAACACAGGATGCTTTATTTTTACCTCTGTAGTATCCAGGCTTCTTTAAGTGTGAGTGGGGCCTCAAGTCCCCGTAGAGAGCAAAAAATCCCCAAACTCCAACCCCACTTACCTTCAGCGGCTTTGTTGTAATTTTAATCTGACATGGAGGCCCATTAGCCCATGCAGGCCTGCGGGTCCTAAAGTCTTTCCACACCAATTTACAGACTGTAAGTAATGGTTTTGTCAGTCCTCAGCTATAGGACCTCAGTGAAAAAACATTTCACACACAGGTCCATCGTATACCCCGTGCACTGTCTGAGGCTGGCAGCGTTTCCTCGCCTGCCCTGTGCTGCCTCCCCTCCTCCCTCTCACTCAGTACATGATTTCATTTAAAATGATGGTGAAAGATGTGAAAGAAGATACACACAGCAAGATGTAAAACCCTCCGGTCTGTCAGCGTGTCTTGCGGGGGGAAAAAACCACCAAACCCCTCACGGGCAGGAGTATTGTAACCTGAGAATCAGCAGATTCAGTCTCTTCAAAATTAGGGGCTACCTTTGGTAGGCAGAGAGAAGTTTGATCAGTCACCCAAGGTTTTATTAGCAGGAACATTCCCTGATGATGGTAGTATTCAGATCTTGGCCCCAACCAAGGACCAGGCTCCTTCATTCTGCAAAACCAACTGGAAATTCGAAGGGGTTCATAACGCTTTACATTTTGACGGCACTTCTTCAATTGAGACACCATCTAGGCATTAAAAACCGAAACCTCTGACATTCTTCCTCTGAGTTAGAACTACATGGCAAATGCATTTTCCAATTTGCTGAGGTTTTGGGAAGCAGGCAAAAGAAATTTTGTTCCGTGTTGGAATAGAAGAAGCAGAATTGGGTTTGGGTCATTTGAAACATTTTCAATATATTCAAAGCACTTCATTCAGATTTCAACCCCTTATAATTTAATAGAAAGTAGAGTCTATTTTAAAGAAAGTAATTTTGCAGGAAGAAACCAAACTTCTTGGTGGACGTATGGAAACAGACCATTTGAATCTTAAAAAAAATATTTCCCTGAATTTTTCCAGTTAAGAAATATTTTCATAATGACCGTGATTTTATTTTTAAACTGTTTTATTATAACAAGGGTTTTTCTGAAGAAAACTAGAAATCCAGTGGATACTTTGTGTCAGCTCTGTTTCTTGCCTTCTTAGGCAGTTCCCCCTTCTTACTTGATGTAACTCACAACCGTGGCCAAGTGTAATCCCATGGTTTTCTTTTTTTTCCCCAGGGAAGCATCCTGCAGCCACCACAGTTAAGAGGATTTCCTTAGTTGTCCCTTTTCCCAGGGGGCAGTTTCAGGCATCAGCCTGTGACTGTAGAAATTCCCTTGTTGGCTTCAGAATATTTTATGACGAAAGTAAAATGAAAACCGATGCATTTCCATGGAAATTTTCCAATTTTAACCAGTTGGTATTTTCCAACAAAGAACGTTTTGTCAAAAACATTCCTGTCCAGTTTTCCTGCCTCCTATCTCAGTTAGATCATTAAAAAACAGAGACACAAGCAACACGTGCAGAGCTGGATAACAGCATTTCAATAGTCTAGTGAGGGGGATGAAATCTGAAAAAGATTAGGAGAAAATAGGGAGATGGCTGGGTTTTTTTGGATTAGTCAGCGGGGGGACACGTTCACAGCCCTGAAGATACCAGATCTGCTCTTTCCCATGTGTGTGTTTCTGTGAGGGCTGCCATGTTCCATCAGAGAAATCACCCAGGTCGATGAAATTTATGAAGTTGCCCAGCGATGGGTCTCCATTGCAAGTAAAGGCAAATTAGCTGGCAGTATGTTAGCACATATTTCACTTGTGTCACGGTGTAATAATGAACCTTGTATCAAAGTCTGCAACACCATCTGAGTTTTATATGCCCCATTTCCTACATGTTTTGAACAGTGGAACCAATTTATAATGTAATGATTTTTCCATACATAATTTCTTTCTTATGATTTCCATAACTCGGAGTTTTTACTGTGAGTAGGGCTGAAGGCAGCCCCGTAAAGGATATGAAAAGAGCGCTGGCTAAAGTGTCTCATAAAAAAAAAAAAAAATAACTGGAGAGATTTACTAGTGATTCTCTATGGGTTTGATTGTGCCTTGAATTTTGGGCCATGCCAGGAACCAGCAACCTGCGTCTCCAGCCGCCTTCACACCGTGAGCCTTTCACACCAGGCGCGCGGCGTTGCTGTTTGCGGGCGGGAGACGGGGAGGTGGGGACTGGTGGGCCTGGAGGAAAGCAGGCCTGGAGGAAAGGGGGAGCTTGGCTACCTCTGCTCATTCACTGGCCAACGGGGAGGAATAGAAATTTACTCCTGGTTTAAGCCAATCTGAGGGTGTGTTGATGAAGTGGTTGGAAAAGCTCGACGTGGAGCCAGGAGCGCAAGTACGTGCCCTGCTCTTCAGCTGGACTCCATCTCCTGTCAGAGATAAAAATAAGCTGTAAAAGCAGCTGGAGATGTGGTTTGCTGTGCTGTTTCGCTGGGTGCTGGCAATACAGGAGCCAGATTGTCTCTACTGTGCTGGAAGAGTGGCTGGGGTGGGTGGGAGGTGCGTGTACCTGCTCGTCTTCTCTCTGCTTGGCATCACTTTGTGAGCATCTTGCAGTCAGTGGGCACAGACCCACCGGTTTTAAACAGGTGAGACAATTTATAAAAGCTCACCTGGTGGTCAGAAGGCATCTGACCTTGGATCTATATAGAGAAAAAAAAACAGAAAAGAAGGACAGCAACAAGTTTTTGTTTCAGCCATTTCGAGACAAAAATCTTCCAGTTTTTGTTTCCACTTTAGGTAGAACTTTAATTAAGTAAGTTTATAAAAGTAGAACTTTGAACCCTGAAGTCCTTCATTTTAGGCTTGAAAAAAAAAGTGTAGTTTGACCCAAGTAAAAATTTTGCTTGTGTTTTAATTTCATTGCAGGTGCTTGATTAGCTGATGCAGGTCTTTTGCCTGGTCTCTCTGTCCTTGCACAGGAGGATGCAGAGGGATCAGGTGGAAGGGGGGGAGAGGCAGATGGGGAATAGGGAACACCTGTCCAGAGAAACACCAGTTTTATAAAACTGTGCCATTACATTCTTTGTGTGTCCTTCATATCTTTGCAGAATTGCTTCCACCAAGGTCAGCTTGAGAGTTTACTTCTCTCTCTCTTTCTTTCTGTATTTGATAAGCTTCCCTACATAGAGCTAGACTGAAAAAAAGTTTGAAGGGCATCATTTATTTGTGTGTACAACTCCCCAGATGCCAGTGACTATATATCAAAAGTGTGCCCTGTCAGTACTGCAATCTGATCATGTCACAGGTAGAAGTTAAGAAACTGTTTAACACATGAGATGATTCAAGTTTTGCCCACGCTAACAAGCATCACAGAAACCAAATTAACTGTGTGGCAGACAAGAACACACAAATACTACTTCCTCTTGCTTTCTCCATTTTTTTATTTCCAAAGTTTCCTTTTGGAAGAGGGAAGACTTCTATCCAGGTTCTAGCTGTTAGGCTGTTTATTCAGGGAGTGAGAAATTATGCCATATTTTGGGCATGGACGTGGTAAAAGAGGAATGGTGATCTTCTCTGGAAGGCACTGGAGCTCCAGTTTGGCCCAAGTGGATCTGAAGCCCCTACAGACCCCGTGTGATGGGTGAGTAAAAGCACAGCTGCCTTAGAGAAAATACAGGGTTTAAGTAATGCCCTCTGCTCTGTTTAGAAATTGGTGTGAACAGTGTGCCTGTGTAAATCGGGAATGCCTCCTGACAGAAACATCTGCTGGATGCTAATGATGTTCTTTTCCTAGAAATGTATTACTTTTTATCTGGAGAAATCTGTATTGTGGGTTCACGCCACGTGACTTCTGTCTCAGCTGGATAAATAGTGTGAATCACTTTCCCCATGCAAAGCCTCTCAGCTGCTCATGCTAAATACCCATTTAATCTGACTTTACATGTTAATAAATCACTCAGGATAATTAAGCATTAGCTCCACATGCCGGCAGAGAGCTAGGAAGGCAAATGGGTTGGTGCAGTCCTGTGTTTCACAAACCCTTTCACCTCAAAACTACCTTTCCCGGGATGCTTGGAGCCCAGCACTGCTAAGCTGGGATCACATTTAAGCTGAGGACTGGCAGCTGAGCGAGGATGTATCCCCAGGGGTCGGAAATAGCTGTGGCTGTTTTCAGGATGAAGGGCAGGTCCCTCGATGTGCTGAAGGAGGGAAAGCCCTGGGCTCAAGGTCTGCCCAGAGGTGCTGGAAGCCTTGTTGCAGCTCAGGCTTAAGGCGGGGGGGGAGAAAGGGGTCTGTATCTCGCTGGACTTCAGCCGTCGAGGAGCTCATACAGTTGGAATGGCTTCCTCAGGGGACAGTGAGGAGGAGGTGAGCATAGTCCACATATCCAAGGCAGGTTAAGGGTACATTTGCTTTTTGCAAACAGGGGTGAGGTCTGGATAATCCCGTGTGTCCATGTTGTGTTTATGCAGAGCCAAGCTGGGGTCGTCTGTCTGTGCTTCAGAACCACCCCAGCCTGGCACTGTAGGTGTGCTCAGGAACTGACTGTGCGGGTTTATGTGTTTCACAGCTATCCCAGTCCTACGTCAAGATGGAGATGCAGAGCCACAGGTAGCACACAGACTGGTTTTTTGGGTTACCTGAGCTGCCCTGATGTTCAGATTTGCCTTTTGTATTTTAGGGACACTGGTGTGAGTATGTTTCCTAGGCAAGCCCTGCATAGCTTGAGCTCTGCCTGTGGCTGCCAGATTAGTGTCAAACATGGTGTGACAGTCAGTGGCTCGTCACCTTCTCTCACCCTGCGTCTTTGGCCGCAGGTTTTTGAACGAGAGCATAACCTGGCCTTGAACTCTGCCTTCTCCCTTAATGTGATGTGATGGTCTGTACTGTTTAGCACTGGGCAATTAACGTTTCATCTTCCAGAGATGCTGTGCATTCTGCTTCACCCTGGGTCTCTGAAGACTCGAGCTGTAACTGTGGCCACAGCAGCTCGTGCTTCTGGATCAGTGTCTGCCTCTTACCTC
Organism: Oxyruncus cristatus; assembly: GCA_013399855.1. Taxonomy (NCBI): domain Eukaryota; kingdom Metazoa; phylum Chordata; class Aves; order Passeriformes; family Cotingidae; genus Oxyruncus; species Oxyruncus cristatus. The sequence continues at coordinate 388,996 of VXAY01004932.1, read as the reverse complement.
CAGCCCCAAAAGCTGCGGGTGCAAAGTCATAGGTCACTTTTCAGTCTGAAGCGTTTTTCTTGGATATCATAACCCCCTTGCTCCTACCCTACACTCTTCAGCTTTTCTGTGAGCAGAGATTTACACACAGGAAATGGAGAATATGACATTTTGTTTGTGCCTCTGTGTATGTGTAATATCTTTAATATGAAACTAGTTGCCACTTAATTATACAGGCTAAAGACCTCCATTCAGTGTGTTGTATACAATTTATGAGTCTCAGGTCTCCCAGACACACATTACAGCCGTGTGGCAACACCCAGGTGACTAACATTCCTTTTTAATTTAATTTCCTTACATAAATAGCTTCATTAAGGATCAGTTATTTGGGCACAGAAAATACTATTTGAATAGGTTGGATTAAGCCTTTGAATTTAGGACCCTGCTACTGTTACTGCTGAGAGCAGCACCAGACCTCAGTGTTACCCTCCTGTTCAACTGCTCCCTTTCACCTTTATTCCAGGATTCTCTCTGGCAAAGAGTGGACTTATTTCAGAGGTAATTCAGTGTGCAAGGTAGGATTGGAGGTTTTACAGGAGCAATACTGATGTTCTCAGTCTCCTAGTCAAGATCAGCCCTTTTGCTGAGATTTTCAGATTTTGTTCATTTTAACCTCTTCGATAAAAATAAGTTCCCTGGCTTGCAAAGTTGGTTTGCACAGCACCTAGAAAATCATTTCCCATCTTTGAATCTCTGAAGTCCTTGGGAAGCTCCTTTGGGTCACCTCAAAGCACTGCTGTGCTCTTCCCTAATCATGGGATGCCGATGCCTTAGGGCTCACAGGACTCCGGTCCCAGCCTTCAGGCTTTGAGAAGGAGGGAGAAGCACTGGAAATGTTCTGAACAGGGAGATGCCTTTTCTTTCCCTGCACCCAGGTTTGCAAAGCTTGCACTGCATGGCTGCTGTCAAAGTACCTGCTCAGTCTGCAAAGACAAATTAGACCTAACTGATCATGGAAAAATTGTCTTCAGCCTCTTATATTAGGGAGTTTTCCCCTGATACAGCATTAACTTCCCTCTTTCACATGGGCAGTAATATAATTCACATATCAAATTAACATAAAGATCACTTTCTGAGATGGCTGAGATTTTTTCCCCCCAGAACTGCCACCACTATGCCAGAGCCTCCAGACCTCCCACTTCTGCCAAAGCTGCAAAACATCACCAGAAAGGTGCATAATGCTGATGGCTTTGGCATTTCCAGGCTATCTCCACAAGCTGCTGTCAAAAGTATATTCTGGGAATGCGGGAAAATGCGAGGAAAGTTGGACATCTACACAGCTCTGCTCACTAACATGACGCAGTGTAAATGTTTGCAAGTGGTATAAACACTCTTTGTCCAGGATATGAGCCAAATCCGAACTGTCTGCAGGTAGGACAGAACACTCTCAGCAGACATACTGTTACATCGATATCTGTTATGTAGAAGCATCTGATTTTTATTACTCTCTGAGTTAGGATATCAGGCTCTCAGGACTATCACCCTGAACGTGTGTGCAAGGCGTAGGAATCACTGCTTCTTAAAACACTGGCCAAATGTAAATCTTACCTAACCCTGTCAAGATGGGTGGTCCTGCTTCTTGGACACACGCTTTCACTTTTCAGCAGGGAAAGGGTTGAGTGATGATTATCTCTCACTTTTTCCCATTCCGTTTCTTTTCATGATAAATAGAAAGAGCCTTGCTTGAAGTGATTGCTTTTTAATGGTGCATGTCAGACGTGTAAGCAGTATCGCTCCTGTTTGAAAAGGGCATGTAATGTAACAAGCTGGCTGAGTTTCATTCCCAAATCACCACCCTTCCCTCTATCAGCATGGAAATAAATGAGTTCTCATTGCCTGCGGTGGCTGAGGGGGTCTTACCTTGCCTGGATATTACCTCCTTGTTCTCTGTGGGGGAAAAGGGTTATAAAATAGCAGACCCTCCCCCCCCCAACATTTTTTTTCCTGAATGCCAGACGACCTCCAAGTAGAAAATATGTGTGATCCCCAAATACGTGTCCAAGTAATTACATTTCTGTGAGGCTCATAATGCCATTAAGAACTGCGCTCGCCCCCCATGGGTCCCAGCTCTAGGCTGGATGCTGCTGACCTAAACAGGTTGAGCAGTGTGGAGAAAAAAATCCTAGAGGGAGCTGAGCCTGTGAAGAAGTTCTGAGTAGGAATTTGGTGTTGTCTCAAAGCTGTTCACGTGCACACCAATGGCTGAGAGCTTGTTACTGTTCGTTGGTGTTGTCAGTCTGTGGTGAGTGTGGATTAAAGTGGGTTAGTAGGAGCTGCTGTGGAGGACTGTGAAATGCTGGAGCTAAGGGGAGGAGATGAAGGCTACCTGAGGAGGTTAATGCCAGGTATGGATGGTGAGCATATTTGTGATTTTGTTATTTTCTTCAGTAATTGCCCTGTGCTGCAGGTGGAAGATAAGCTTGGGCTGGATTTGAACCATGAGCTATTTGGAGAGCAGGTCATGGAAGATACCTGCTCAAAGAGGCAGAAAAGTGCTGTACCCCTTCATCCCTTGCATTCAATGCACAGCCTCCCAGAAACCAGGATGCTTTCCAGTGCATTATCCAGTCCAATTTGAAATGACCCAAGCAGTGAACCAGCAATTCCCCTGGCGGCTTGTTAGGATGTTTTCTCCTCCTACCCAACTCATATTTCCCATTTCTTTATTTCAGCTCATTACTTCCTTTTGCCTGGCTGAGGGCAAATGTGCTTCACCACTAAACAGCCCACAGCAATCAGGGCTTCAGTCATGTACCATTAATCCGTGAAGCACGGCATTCCTTGTTCACCCTGCTGCATGCTCCGGGAGAGAGTGAATGATTGACACCGGTCATAAATGCTTATAGTGTTAATTCTTTAATATCTTGCTAATTTTAATTTGCTCTGTTCAGGTTTGAAGGGGTGTGATAACAGTTGCTGGACAGAATGTGGCTGCTTATCACTGCTGGAAACATGCTTCTCCTATCGTAGTTTGCACAGCCCCAAGGCATGGAACAAAAATGAGGGCTATTTTCGTGTAAATAAACACCAAATTGCACAGAGTTCTGCATCTTTGGTGGCCAAGAAAAGGGATCTGTGTGCTGGAATCTGCTCTGTGAAGTAGGCATAACCTTTCTCATGCCCCTTATTATATGCAAAGGTTTTGCCTGGCTCCTTAAACCCAGCCTCATTTTTAGAAGGCCTTTATGGGCTGAAACCCTTTTGCGTTTCAGGCTCAGCCTTTGCCAAGCACTTGGGCGGGTGGAGCATGTGAAGGCCGTGGGCTGCAGTACCTGAAATGGTGCCTGTACCCATTTTTTTCCGTGCTCTGCTGGAATGTGCTCTGTCTTCACCCAAAGCTGGTGTCTACATTGGATTCATCTGCTCCCTCAAAATAAACCAAACCCTGATTGCACAAAACCACCTTTTTGGTTAACGTATGATGCCCTGCACTTGTGGGAGAGAGTGGAATGGGCTGCATAGTTCAGGTGGCGATTCAGATAGAGCTGATGAACTAGTGGCAGCTGGAGCGATCCCATTCCAGCTTTTGGTTTGGATTCATATCCCTGAGCTCCATCGTTTGGTCATGGCATTTCTTAGCAGATGACCCTGTGATGCTGAATTTTCATTTTCACAGTGGTCCAGTCCACACTTCTTGGGCTGTTCTCATCAGCACTTGAGACCTGGATTTCTGCAGATTCCAAGCCCTGTCAAAACCACTGAGCTTGTGCAGCGTTTTGAATGAGGTGCTTGGAGTTGAAGGTGTTTCCAGTGAGGGCAGTGATTAGCAGAAAGTTCAGTTTGTGATGGTTTGAACTGGAATTTGTTCATCTTGATGGGATGCTCAGAAAGAGGAGCACCCCTTACATGAGGAGGGAGCCCTCTGACAGATTCACAGAGATGAAAAGGGTTTATGCCTGGCTAGTTGGATAAAGAAATCACTTCTCCTGTCTCTGTTTTTGCTTCCAATTTACAACTAATCACAGATTTCCTTTGTATTTTTTAAAGTATCCATTTTTAGCCTAATTACAGACAATAAATCAAACCCTAAAGTAAGCAAGAACATCTGACTGTCAAGAGTTGCAAGGGGGAGACATGACAGCAAACTGGCCTGGCTATCCAAGCTTACATTTTTGAAAAATATGTGGAAAGTGGTGGGATGTGATGAGAGATGAATTCCATGAGTGACCCTGTACTTTCCTTTCCCTTTGAACGGCATCTTGCAAGTACCAGGGTTAAAGAAAGCATTATGTAAAAAGCAGCCCGGGCAATGCTGACTTGTAGCTATCTGGGCTGAAAAAACTTCAGGGCTTATTTTGTCACCTGGTTGCTTCAACAACGACTGAAGGTAGCTCTGATATCACTGGAGAGTATGATGGAGCTTGTTGGCATCCTGGTATCCCTTACTTTGTGGCTGCTGATGAACATGGCAGAACACAGTGGAAATCTTCTGTTCCTGAGCCCAGGTGGCAGTAAACTGTACTTAGCAAAGCCTGCAAACCAGATACCTATAAACCCAAGGGGGAAGCCATGAAATATTCATGAAGTCTTTCTTATGAAAGAGGCTTATTCATATATATATGTGTGTGTATGTGTATAAAAATACGTGCACACTTTTGAAATCTATTCAAACCAAATAAGACTTTCTTAGTCACCTTGCGTAAAATAGGAAAGCAGATGACTTTGGTACTACCTCTATTATACAGTCATCAGGGGACTGAAATAGCTCTGGAAAAGGAGCCTCTGGTGCTCTGCCACCTTCCAAAGATGTGTGCCTTTCTGTGGCTCTGCTGGTGTTTCGGCAGCTGCTTTGGGGGAAATCACTCGCTGCTACCTTGATGCAGTAAATCAATCAGCGTTTATAATTTATCACTCTCTTTGCAAAAAATCACCTGTAACTGCTTCAGTGTGTCAAGGGACGAAGCTTTTAAATATCCTGAGAGTGGCAATGGTGAAGGCCAGGCTGTGAGCATGGGCTTGCTGCTGGAATCCCTGCCCTCTCCATCTGTGCCATGGGAGCATCATTCCCATCTCAATCTCATCCTGCTGTGCTGACGTTAGGGCTATGCTGTAAGTCAGATTGGTGACTCCAGAGGCCCATCTGCACTAGGGTGGCTGGGAAAACCCAACAGAAAATGTGTCCCTAGGTAGTGGGTCCAAGCCACGCAGAAACCCACTTCCTTTGCCAAGAACTTAAATATGGAGGCAGCATCATCTGTGCTTCTATTGCTTATACTCCATCTCTCAATGAATACTTAAATTTTTTTCACCATCATTAAAAGTCCCTTTTGGAATCAAAAAAGGGGAGAGGGAAGACTGCAAATAATATTTGGCAATATAATGTAGATGATGTAATGTAAATAATAAGATTATTGTGGGAGTTTTGCTTGATGCCTGAAAATAAGTAGCTCTGCATTAGACTCCCACTTGCCTTTTGAAACAAAGTCATCTGATTTAGAAAAGAGCATTTTATTCTTATCCTTATTAAAACATAGGAGAATGTTTGTGGTAACGTTTGCCAAAGTAGCTTTGGCATTTTCTTTCCTGGGAAATTCCTGAGCAGAGTTTGCCAGATGCTGTCTGTATATTCTGGCAATGACAGAAGTAGTAGGTTAGGAAGGGACATTGCTGGTGACATTACTTTAATAGGGAAGAAACAGCTGATTTTGTTTCTGTTTGATTCCAGTGAGGAGTGCTGTCCTGCTCCCTTTTCTTCATTCCCAAAATGTGAGGTATCAGAGTAACCAAAGAGCTGGAAGGTGTTTTAACCACACATATGAACATTTTCCTTACACAAGTGTAAGGATCTCTCCTCCCTATTTGGCATCATTCTAGGCTGGCACAGGTTGTCCTTTGCACCTCTGTCAGTGGTGGGGAACTGTGCATGGGAGAGAAGAGGGAAGGAGCTTCTGCTCAGAGGAGCTCAGCAGGGCAATTTGCCACAACCCCACTTAGCTGAAATTTTTTAAAATTCTTTTAGGTTTGTTTCTGGCCCCTGTTTTCCTAGACCTCAGCTGGTAAATACTTGTGGAGTTGTTTTAGCCAAGTTGTTTAACTTGCTGTCTAATTAATATGTAGTAAATTCTGAAGCCGTTTCTCACTGCGCTTGATGCAAGTTTGCTCAGTATTTTCGGTTCCCGTGGGACTTGGCTGCCTGCTGCAGGGGTGTCTGGCCTACACTGGTTATTTGATTTCCCTCTCTAATCCATGGCCAGAGAGGGAGCAGAAGGGTCCCTCCTGCAGTGAGAGCATGGGCAGAGCTGCCAGCTGGGGTCTCTCCTGGCTCAGGTTCGCTGTGTCAAATCCTACTGCCTGTTTCAGATCCTGCTGGCACAGCTCGTGGGGTTTATGTTTTTCTCTTGTTTTCAAGGGAACGTTCCCTGACTGGTGGTGTCAAGTCAGGCCTGGTGGGGTTGGGAAGGTCTGGCCTTCTGACACCTGGAGCATGGTGTCCTGGTAGTGAGTGCTTTGCTGGGTCGGGGAGCAGAGCTGGCACACAAACATGCAGTGGTGCCTTATACCACGTCCTTGTCCCAGATTGGAAAGTATTCTAGTTTGGGAAGTATTTTGTTTCGAGAAATCCAAAATGCTTGTTTCGAGTGTCTCAAAACCACACCTTCCCCCAAAGCAAAACCAAAACTCTATCAGATGGAGATGCTCTCCATGCTGGTTCCATTTCAGGGGGAAGTAATCTGTTTCTTTTTAGTTTGTGTTGCTGCTGGAAGAAAAAGGTTTTGAATGAAGAATATGAAGCTCCTGTAATGTGCAGCCTGGCTTGGATGTGTCTATACAGAATTGAAGAAGAGCAGGATCAAGGAAGAACATAGCAGACCGAATTTGTGTAGTACATTCCTTGCCTCACCAGATGGGATCAGGGCTTTAAGGATCATGCTTGATGCGGCTTCAGAAGTGAATTTCCTTGCCTCATTAGCTGCCATCAAGTACTTAGGCAGGGCTCTCAATGGCCATGGTGATTTCCTTTCCCTCCCCAGGTATTCTTCCAGTCACATTCCACTCCACAGGCTTAATACCTTCATCATGTTTTATCTGTGGCCAAGTTTGGCAGCCCAACATTTGCTCTCACCTGTTGCTTCATTTGTTTCGCATGCCCTCCTTTTACACAGAAAATATCACTGGCAAAACCAGTGTCGGACATCACCAGGCCTGGGGTCTGTTTATTTATCCTTTCATCACCTAGTGAGTATCTAGGACAAACAATATTGAACGGGAAGGCACATAGGTACCTTTCATAACCTCTTCATTTTCTTTAAATACCCCAGCCTTGGGCTGTATTTAACATGAAGCTCTGGGAACTGCATTCATAAACCAGATACTCAGCTGTTGTAAGTTACTGTAGCTCCACTACAGGCAGTGATACTGGCCTGATTTATAGTAGCTGACCTGTGCAGGAGCCAAGGAGAACACATATAAATGGCAGACATTCCAATAACTAAATTAAGCATGGGAAAATGCAGGCTAGCTCCTTGGAAAATTTTCCTAACCAGGTCTGTAAGCGCCTGGAACAGGTACCCAAGGAAGGTGTTGGAAAGTTTGCCTTTTGTGTGTTTTGCAGTATGGCAGGGCTGGACTGGAGTGTTTGGAGAGCTAGGAACTACCCAGAAATATATTAACCAGATGCTGCACATGCCTGGGTAGAGCATAGTAATAAAATGACTTCATTCCTGAGAAAAGTGCTCAGACTGCAACCTGGCCCTTTGGTGGGTATTGCTGCACTGAGTCACAGTGTTTGCTGGATGCCCCTCCAGACCCTGTTCGACAGAGCTGATGACAACGTAACACGAGATAAAAAAACTGGGTCTGGACAAGGATCTGGCTAGTTCAGCTTCCACTGGCCAGAAGCACATGTATAGGCAAATACACAGACATTGTCCCCATCCCCACCCTCTGACAGTGTGCACCTACCTCAGATGACAGTCGTGCTTGTATTAAATAGCTCTGGATGGCTTCTCCCTGAGCTCAGACTGAGACTCTCCCTGAGTCTGTCTGCTCAGCCTCCCAGCCCCACTGGCTCTGTGCTCCACCACTGCACTGTGGGGTTGTGTTCAGCTGCCCACGTGTTCCGTGTCCATGTGTGGGGGGAGCCCTCTGACATATCGCACAACTCAGCTGTCATTTGTGGTAAGGGTAAACTTGTTTTGTCTGTCTTACACGACATCATCCACCATCCCCTCAGGCTGTTTCTGCTGTTGCTTGAAATTAATACAAATTCAGAATTCACTTGTGCTGAACTCTATATGTTGTATTCCAACATCACTCATTGAATTCAGAAAATGGTGTGAGGATGCCTGGAGGTGATTCATGTGAGAAGTGAGTGAGAAAGCTGTCCCTGTCCTGAGGCTGGACCTGGCCTCCACGCCCTGTCAGTAAGGTCATGCCAGTCTTTCTCCTAGAGGTGGTTTTCACCTGGGCTGCATAGTCCTGGAGACGGTTCTGCAGTGCTGGCTTGGCTCCAGCCAGTTCTTGCCTGGGCTCTGCCTCATGCCAGCAGCTATTGCTTCCATCAGGATCCTTGCTGGTATCACCACCTTGCTGCTTGTTTCAGCCGTTCAGTGTGGGATCCCTGCTTACATGTCATCACCCATCTTGCCAGGAGTCTTTTCTTATGTGCCTGATATGTGTCCCAGGAGCGCTGCCAGGGTCTCCTGCTGTTTGATTGCAGCCTCACAGGGTTTCTTGAAAGAGCAGAACTCTTTGGTGCCAGCATTCAACACACACTGTTAGGAGGAGGACGTGGGGTTTGTTCAGCATTTGTCATTGAAACGTCTGCTGATGCCTAGACACGAGGCAGAGCTCCTTCAAAGGTCTGAACCCCTACGGATGCCCATCGTGTCCTTGGTTTTACGCTCCAGCAGGTCTCAGTCTGACGAGCAGCACGTGCATACCCAGGCCCCTGAGGCTGCTGTGTAATTAGTACATGAGGCTGACCAGTAGCACCAGGAAGAGGTAGGTGTTCATCTGGCCTTGCTCTCCACCACTGTGGGCTCTTCCAGGGGGCACTCCATTTTTCATTCCCTCTCTTGGCTGGGCAGCATGCAGTTGAGTTCTGGAATAACAAACAGTGAAAAAGGACTGGGCTTTGTGAGCTTTAGGAAGTAAGGCAGAGAATAAAACATGGCCCATTAACCTGCCAGAAAAGATACGTGGAAGACATAGGAATGACTTCTAAACCACCCTGCTAGAACATGGGAATTTTTTTTTTTTTACTAAACTGATTTCCTTATGAATTATTTTTTTACTGCATAATAACTACCAAGAAAAGTATGTTTTAGTTATTCACAGTGACCTTTTAAACTTCCAAGAGAACTGCATATTTTCTGAGGCCCCATGTAGGGCCTATTAATAATTATGCACTCCCACTGAGCTCCATTGATTAGTTTGGGTCCTATTTCACACTGTAAAAATGAAAAAAAAAAGTCCCTAGTGTTTGTGTATGTTTTTTTCTTTTTATGCTCAGCTCTCCTCGGCTATAGATCAAGTTTTGCTCTTAGCACAGGTTTCGGCCCATGTTGATGCGTTGCTGTGCTGTGGGCCCCCAAAATCGGGGAAAAGGCAAGATTGGATGGCAGAAAAAGGGGGAAAAGGTGTGACCTGTGATCCAGCAGCGATGCCAGAGTTCAGCTGGTGTGATAAGGGACAGTGTGAGTGACAAGACCATGCATTAGCATTCTACAGCCCCACTCATGCCTGTGCTTTCATTTCTGCTAGCAAACATTTCTTTGTGAATAAATCTACTTTCTTGGCAATACTGTGTTAGTGCTTTAGTTTCATTAAAGAGCCTGGAAACACCCCAGTGGTTCAGGCTGAGATATATAATACTGCTAACACAGATTTGTTTCATAACCCACAAACTATTAAAAATATTAGTGTCCTCCTGGGAGTTGCCTTTCAAGATTCCCTTTCTCTTTCTCACTTTCAGAGCTGGGCTAAGACAGCCAGCAATAATGCAAAGCAAGCTCAATTTATTCGGCTAAAAAAATAGATAACAGTGTATTTTACTACTTCTGAGCACTTTCTTCGTCTGAATGTTGCTTTGTGTTCCACTTCTTATCCAATGTAAACAGCCATAAAGGAGAGTTGCTGAGACAACATGTGGACATTTCAAAAGGTAGACTTTACCCGTCCAAAGGGAGATGGCTTTTTGTTGGGAGTGAATTTAGTCTGGGACTTTGTAATGGGATATGTTGGTCCCTTCAAGACTGAGCAGGGAGCTACAAATCCCTTCAGGACTGAACAGATCTGTGTATGTGTTAGGGGTCTTTATTCCACCCGTCTGACAAAGAAAGTAATAACTGAAAGCAAAGTTAATGGTCCCTGGAGGGAACTCGGGAGGTGAGTAGGTCCAATGTCCAAGGTGAGGGCTTTGGGATGCAGGGAAAGAAGAGGTCCACTGGGAGCCACAGCCAATGGGGCTGTTGGGACCTGTGAGTCTGGGAGCAAGGACAGGAGGCTGGCTCCACAATCCTCTCTTCTGTCAGCCAAGCTTTCTCAGGGAGACAGAGGTGCCAGCAGTTTCTTCCTGGTGGGGAGACATCTGCCAGCTTATGTTTTACTTTCAGTGCCAGAGCTGTGTTGTGGGAAGGAGTCTGGGAAGCTGATAGGGACATTAGGAGGACGGAAGCTCCAGGCGGTACATCAGAGTCTGGCTTTGAGTTTTGTTAATGCACCTCTTGGGGTGTTTGTTTGGACTTTGCCACTGGGCATACAGGGAGGAGATGAGACAGGGAGGACGAGGAGCCAAGAGCTGTGGGGTGTCGGTGCAGCCTTATTGTCCAGAGCATCCAACAGCATCGCAGGGGAACTGGAGCACAGTCTGTTAGAGATGGGCAGAAAAGCCCATATTTCAGGAACTAATAGCCCATTTCAGGCTATAATTTGGATGTTCAGTTAGGCACAGTGAACATAAGCTTTTCCCTTCGCTTATCTCCTGAGAGAGTCAGAACTGGGAGGAAATTGTTACAGAGAGCTGTTCTGGTGCAGCTTCTCTTACTGATGTCCATCACAACAGCACCAAGAGGTCCCAGCAGCCATCAGAGCCCCCCAGCCCACTATCCTCGTCTGGTTTCTACTGATTGCTCACATAGCACAGGCTACTTCTATCTAGCTAAGGAAAAGAAAGAGTGGAGGAAAAGTAGGCTCTTTGTTTTACAGAAAGGGGATAGAGCACAAAGAGAAGCAATAAATTGCCCAAAGTCATGCAGGGAGCCACAGACAGAACTGGGAACTGTGATGTAGCGCTCTCTTTCATCCCAGTCAGTATCCTACCCACAAAATAATCTAGTTTAGTTCTGCTGAAAAAGCAAAATATATAAATATTTGCTTAAATCCTACCTATTTTGCATAGCAACCTGATTCATGTAAAAGTTTTTATATAAGATTGGCAAGTCAAAACTTGAGATTTTTTTTTTTTCTGGGTCGTTTGAAGAAAGTGTGAAGAAACTTCTGAACTGCCGAATCCAAATCTGAACCAAATTTTCCCCTCTTTGAACTCTGCTTATTGCAGACTGCAATAACATTCATCCACATTTCACAGGGTATCCTTGCAGATGGAAGGAAATACAGTAGCGCTGTTTGACACAGAAGAAATTAGATTTACGTGAAATTCCCTTTCCCTGTGTCCCTCACTTTATTTCCAACAGACCTACAGTTAACAATCAGCAGTGTTTCACTTTCAGACAGTGTGGTTTTCATTACAGAGGCTAAGGGAGTTTAAAATACTCTCCGAGCACAGAGCATACATAACATCCTACCCCATTTCTTTTGATTTCCCTTCGCGGCACTAGCGTTACAGATGCCGTGCAGAACGTGTTAGAGGACACTGCTTTTATTTGCCATCATTACAAGGAGGAAATATATTTAGAGACATCTGTTCAGGCTCTTTGATTTCAGCTGAATGTAAGAGATCTTTGATGAAGAGTTGGTTTTGGAGCACGGTCGTGTCAAAGCCTGGCAGCCGTGCACGCCGAGGGAATATGGCATCGCAGCGTGCCTCCAGCCTAATCAGCAGGTGTGGACAGCACGGCTTTACCAGGAGGGGCAATTTAAGCTCTCACCTTGTCAGGGTTACCTTTCCTCCGTGGGACATTCAGCTCTGTTTCGTTTTCACGTGGGGTCAGCCCTAGAGGAACCTCAAGGTGGGGAGTGATCGCGTGTGCTCGAGGTTTCCTCGTGCACAGCAGCGCCGCAGCGAGGGCGCGGCGCCTCCCTGGCGTAGGAGGTGTAGGCATCCTACTTTTTTCAGATTCAGAGCCTGAAATAAAGTAGGCACCACGTTTCTGGAAGGTGAAGCATGCTTTTTCTAGGAGCTAGAGTACTTTAAGAGGTGCTACTGAGACTGAGCTGAACAGAGTTGTGCACCGTTTTCCAAAGAAATGGTGAAATTTCAAAGACAATACTGGAGCTGTTGAGGAGCCAAGAGGGTTTTTCAGTATAATCCCTGTCTGTTGGCTTTTAGATCCGTGCTTGGGTAATATCTAGGAGCAGTTGTTTTCCTCATGGGGGCTGAGATATGTTCACACATTGGATTGTACCTTCCAGGAGCTTGTTTCCAGAATAGCCCCTTGCATGATGCCAAGACTTGTAAGGATGAATTATACAGGGTTTCTGGGGCTGTGAAAGGCTTCTTATGACTCTGCTTCTGCCCACCTGATCTTTAGGCTGTATTACTGTCATCTATCTACTCTTAGCCCTGATGGAAAAGGGCAAAAAGAAAGATCTTAGAGGTTAGGTCCTATATAAATACAGTTTAAAGTTTTTTTTCATTTCTACCCAGTTTTAGCGTGTAGCTCTGAAAGAAAAAGATATGTCTTAAAGAATTTGCTGCCTATGTTTGGACTTCCATAAATATGACAAGCAGTATTCAATTTATGTAAGCCCTCCTTTTAGGTTGGTGTGTCACACACCACAGACATTGTATGGCATTGCAGGGCTTGATACAACTTTTGCTTCTTGCAAAAGTGTGGAACCCATATGGCAACACAAATAGCAGAGCTCACTTCTAGTGGCATGAATCTATTAGCAGGTGACTAATGCTGCACTAGTTTTTCATCAGTATAGTCAGAAAACGAGGCTTTGTGATTTAAAAAAATCACCAGAAACATGCTAATTTTTCTCAAAATAAGACAATGTGAGTTAAGAATAAAGTTAATTTTTAAAAGTTCTGTAAATCTAGGTTTTCGTCTTTGATGATCACAGGTAGGAAATACTGGAAGCTTTGTAGTTTAGCCTTTGCAGTGATTGGGGATGATCCAACTCTTCATAAAGCTTTCTTGTAGTCTTTAAAGTGCTAATCTCATACATAGTTGCTTATAAAAGCAGGGAAATCCTCAATGAAAATTTTATAAGCACATTAAACAGCTTCTGGAACACTTCTTTATAAATAATAAATGAAATCAAACACTTAAAAGTATATAAATGTATGTAATATATATGCAGACAGATATATAAAGAGAGAGATGTGTGTCTATATATATATAATATATATAAATCAGGAACATTAGAGCAAAGCAGTGTAGGTTACAGCATTCCCTGGAAAATCCTCATCAGCAGAATGCCAGGCTGAATTATAGATTAGAAAAGATCCTGGGTGTTCTATGTGCTAAATGCTTTACGGTGGAGTGAGTTCATTGACTTTAGTATCAGTACCAGTGACATACTCAATACAGCTCATTTAAAAAATCCTATCAGAACTTTTATGGTAATCATCTGAGTGCTTGACAATACAATTTCTTGGGGTTTTCTCTCTTCACCCAAATCTGTCTGTTTTCTGTGCGAAGCCGGATCCATATTGAACACCCATTGGCCAAACCTAATACTGTTCATTCCAAGAGACTTTGGTAGGTGGCCAAAGGATTAGGGATTTTTCAACAAAAGTGCAATATTTTCCATTATAAAAATCCCCTACGATTTTATGGGAAACTCTACTACTTAGCTTCCCATGTATCTTCTCTTTGTCATCACTGTCAGAAACCAACTGGCATTTCTCGCTGACATTTTTAGAAAAGAATATTTATACAGAAACAATGCAAATAAAAGTTCGTTGGCAGGAAGGAGTGACATTTACAGTATGATATAGTCCTGACATTTTTATGCCACCAGTGGGAATTTTGCCTGTTTGATGACTGATTCTGTCATTTCTCCATCATCCAAGTAGCCCTGTTCAATTCAATACAACCACTTAACTAACATCCCCTGTCTCTCTCCAGTGAAACTTGTGTCTGGGAAAGGAGGTGAAGGGAATCCCAATGTTGTAGATAATGAGCAGTGGTGTTGACCGACTGCTCTGTGATGAACCTCAGTCACCACCTTCAAACAGCAAGGCTTGAACCAGAAAACTTCAGTGCTACATAATATGTAACTAATTATGTCTTCCAGTTCAGAGGAATAATTAATTCATAATCTCTATGGAATCGTGACAAAGGGTCTTATAGGACATTATTACTGCACGGGTGTCACAAACCTGCTGTAGAGATGGAGCTTGCCCTTGAGCCAAGGACTAGCAGGATGGCATGTGACTTACCTAGAGATGTGACTTTCACTGGAAGGGTTTTCCAACATCCCTCATCCCTGTTGAAAAAGAGGAGGTTGAACGTTTGAAGATGTCAAAAAGGAGATGTGCTGAAACAACTGAAACTCGGGAAAATTTCTCACACTGGTAGACACAAAGATCTCCATCTGTTCAGCATGCAGAGCTGGAGGTGAGGAGGCAGCTTGATTCCGTGACCGGGTGCAAGTACTGGGTACTAAGTGACACTTGGGTGCACCCAAGAGTGACATGACTACCACCAGCAGCAGGGGACAGATGCTGGGGAAACTCTCATTAAAAGAAGGCCACCGTTTCTGACAGCCAGCTCTGACACAAATTACCAAAGGCAGGGCTCGGTTCTCAATCTCTTGCTGAGATTGAGTCTTTTAGACTTTGGCATTCAACCCAGTACCTTCCTGGAAGAGACATGCTCTGTATCTTCCTTGGGGGGGGGATTGGCCTCAAGACAGTATTGAAACAATCAGTCTGAGAACCTGTGATATTTTACGTTTATGTTATTTCAGGTTTAAGCATCTAGGGAAGGTCAGATCAAATAATCTGGTAGTCACTCCTGGCCTTAAATCTGTGAGCCTGGGAGGAAGGAAACCTGGTCTCCAAGGAAAAGCTTGGGTACCCAAATGTTTTGCTTATTTTTTCAAAGTACTGCAGCTGTTGTAGTGAAGAGATAGTGCTTCATCCAACAAAACTGTCCTGCTTATAAACCCTCCATGTGGTTTTGCAATGTTGAAGAAGATTAACACTAGCATTCTTTCATAAGGCACAAATAAGTCAACACCAGTGGAATCGGAGAAGTGATGAAAATTTATCAATTAAATTCTGACCGAACAGTTTTTCTTAAAAATAAGGCACAGTCATTGACATTGAGTGTGATTCACTGGCCTGTGTTGATTCTGATGGCAAGTGAATGATTTCATATTTCATTTCACTAATGCTTTGATACAACTTGGCTTTATTAATTTGACTGATTTTTTTCTCTTTGACACAGAATACCTTCATCTATTATATTCCTTAGTCTGTCAAAGGAAAAGGAAACTATTTTGTTGTAACTGAAATGGAATCCTTCAGCAGGTTCAAAATGCATTGTTTGTTGTTGTGTTTCTTGTTATTTCCCAAGTTTTGTGCCAGGAGAAATTTTGCAAACTGGCTTTTGTTGTTCTCAATTTGGAATGAAGACAGGCTACGTGCTTGGTCTCTGCCTGAGCAGAACTGTCGCTTCCTCGCATTGTGGAGGGAGAACATACAAGAAAATGATGCTGACATCTCTGGAGGAAAAGCCCTCCAGGTGAACAGATTTTAAAAGCTGGAAAAAACCAACATGCTTGGCGTGGGAATTAGAATTCAAGTCCATTGGATCCGTGTCTGGCTGAAAAAAAAACCCCAAATAAGCAAAGCCCCTGTGTTTTGCAGCAATGATCTGGTGTTGCCTGTTCCTTTTGCTTTACAAAGTGCCACAAAAGATGTGAACAGTGGTCTGGGGAGCCAGGCAGAACTGCATTATAGCTTTGCAGTTTTGGAGACTGGGAGGGCAGACAGAAGTGATTTTTTGAGGTCAGTTCATAATCAAGAGAGACTGCAAAGGGTTGTGCAAGTGGACGAAAGGGCCAGAAACAGGTCGGCTGAAGGCAAACCCCAAAGACACATTATTTGTCTGGTTGCAAGAAATTTCTGATTTTTCCAGGGTGTGAATCTATCCACTTCAGTGAAACAGAACAGGACACTGTGGGTGTTCAGATGAGAACTTTCTCCTTCTCAGCTGACAAAAAGCTTGGGAAAAAAGAGGCCAGCTTCCAATCCCTGAAGCAACAAAGAAGTCAGGAACTAGAGGTGGGTGAGGAACAAAGAGAGTTGGTTCAAAATAAATCAGAAAAGGTCAAGTTGATGTTCCCTGGCAGGTGCTGAAGGTTACAGAGCTTTATTTTCATGTTCCTCTCTGCAGAGAGAACTGCGTGTTCAGGCACAAATTTTCAGAGGAATTAGGTTTGCTGGTTTTGACTGGCATGTGTTCTGGGAACAAAGAGATCAATAATTTGCAGGTGTCAAACTAGTTAGGGCAGCCAGGTAGACATCAGAAAGAAGAACCCCTTTCAAGCCAACTTCTTCTAGCAAACCCAGCCGCTTGCTCCATAAAGCAGCCCACAATTCCTAGTATGCTAAATTTTATAGCCCTTAGGAAAAAGAGAAACACAAACACAGGAAGGGAGGAATGCCGCAGAAACTGTTTTGTTAGAGGGAGGTTGGATTTCTCTTCCAGCACAATGTTCTCTGTTTTGTTGTTTAGTTTTGATTTTTTTTTTTTCTTCTCCTCAGGGTAATGGCACATGTGGCTGGTTTTGTTTTCTACATGCCAGATAGTAATTAAAATTAGCAATCTGGTAATCAGTATCTTGGCCTTGGGCACTAGAAGCAGATGTACTAAATAATGCCAAAGGTTGTTTCAAAACCAAAGGAGGATGATGTGAGGACCTGTACTGAGGCAACTCTGCTGAATTTGGTGTATCCAGTTGATTGATGTGGGAGGGGATGAAGCCAAACTTTCAGTCAGGTCTTGTCGCCTGCTGTCCCTGGGCAGAAGGTAACAGGTTGTCTGAACTTTGTCATGACTTGGCCTGAAATCTTATGTGTAACATCTTGTGATCAAGATCCTGTCCCTGAAATCTGTTCATGGAGATGAACCAAGCCTTGCTGCACCGCCCAAGCCCTGGCACACACAGTGCAAGCCACCTTCTGCTGTTCAAGTCATTTTTCCTTTAATTCCTCTGCAGTTCAGCAGTGGGTGAGGAAGCTCTGAGAAGGTTTTATTTCCTTGGGAGAAAGTCACATTGCCATCAGCTTCACCTACACTGAGCAGAGACAGCAAAAGGAGAAGTAAAACCTACACTTTCCCTCCTGCTCAACATCTTCAGCAGTAGAAATTCACATCAGCCAGCCTCATACACAGTTCACATCTGCAGGAAAGCCTGCAAAGGGACCCAGATTTGATGTTCTCCCATCATTACCCATCCCTGTAGTTTTCCTGCTTGGGGGGGGTCCATGCAGAGGCAGCAATGGCTGTGGGGCAAATTGGGGATGCTGTCACCTGGGGATGGCACTGTCCCTCTTGCCCCTGCAAGCACTGATGTCCTCTCTGCTCCCTCCCCAGGAGTCAGGAGCTGGTCCAGCAAGGCCAGCCAGCGCTGAAACCAAACTCTGCTTTTTTACTTACTGTATTACAGTCTGTGAGAGTGGGCATTGGCTGTGTCAGGCGGCTGTGGTCTCAGCGGATTGTGTTTGTGGTGAGGCACTTGGGATTCCTGATTTCTAGTCCTGGTGCTGCCGTTCGCTTGGTGTGTGGCCTTGGAAGACTCACTTAGCTCTGCAGCGCAGCAATTTTTCCTTCTGTCGGATGGGGAAGTGACACCTGCCTTGCTGAAGGGCCAAGCCACAGCTGGGATAAACAGTAGCATCCTGCTAAGGAGTAAAACCTCTTACATGAGCAGCTCAGAGGGAAGACACTAAAATGAAGGGTGTCAGATGTGAATCCTGCAGCTGTTACTTTCTATCCCAGACACGGAGATGCTGTGTTGATGAGTCATCCTTTGCCAGTTCTTTGAAAAGAAGGTGTACCATCTACTGGAAGTTTGTATATTGGCGTATTTCTGTCAGTGTAAGCATAGGGCTGATCTAACTCACAGAAAACATCACATTAATATGGCGTGGGAATGAAGGGGATGGAGCTCCTCGGCTCCCCCTTCCTGTCTCTGCAATGCTCAGAGGTTAATCTGCTTGAGGGGCTCCCAACTCTGTCCAGCAGGTTCTGATGCTGTGTGTAAGTGTCGTGATGATGAAGGACCCTGTTCTGGCGCTTGGATGTCAGAGCTGCATGCTGTAGTTTTGGGGGGAAAATGGGATTGTAATTTGGCTGTTCACTCATTTGGAAAATTCAGGGAAAGTCAACTTTGTGGAGGCAGCCTCTGAACATCCTGCTTAATCAGCAACAACATGGTTTCACTGAGACCATGAGAAGTGCTGCATATGCGGAGTTTTGTGCCTCAGTTTCCCCAGCTGTAAAAGCAAAGGGATTTCTTTCGTTGCTCTAATGAGAGGGGATGAATTACTGTAGCTCAGAGATTGCTTTAAGCTAAGCCCCTGGATGGAAGCCTCTTTTCCTCTGCCTCCCTTTACAAACCCATGTGTCCCTATTGTTCCTGAGCAGTCACGGGCACCAGAAGTCCTGAACCCTTGCTGTGGATAGCAGATGGTGCTGATGTTTCTCTAACGATGTGGGTCTAAAGTGCAAAACCAAGTGGGGGGCAATTCCTGTGTGTGCTCACGTGGCTTAGGAAGGAGTGTGCTCCTCTTGCCTCAAGAAGGAGCTAGGTAAAGCAAGAAGCGGTTCCACCACATTTTTCTCTGAGAGTTTGGGTATTGGCCTGTTCCCTGAAGAAGTGGGTGGAGGGCTGAAGGATCCAGGTTCTCCTTATATTTGGCTCCCTCCATGCCTGTGGCAGTAACCTCAGCAGAATCCACCATCAGCTGCTGCAAAGGAGATCTTTGTAAGGTGTGAAGGCATCAAGCTCAAAAAGTGTATGGTAAAACAATACCACATGTTGAAAGCACAATAGGAGTAAGTCCATTTTGGCACAGTCTTCCACATGAAATCCCCTTTAATTTCAGTGACGTCACAGCCCCGGTCTCAGGGAACCTACAGCAATATATTCTGTGCCATAAATAAATCCACTTGGGGACTAATAAACTAAACTGTTGCTAATTTGTAATGTGCCACTTTTGCAGCAGTATCCAAAATTCATATGCACTAAGATTCCAGGGCTGGAAAGAATGAGGTGGCTTGTCCCTAACCACTGCTTAACTTTTTAAGTTACACTGGTGAGTCGGGTGCAGTTTTGGCTTTTAGTGAGACCCCTGGGGAAGCAAGGCCATCTTAGCCCACAGTCTTAAAAAAGGGCTATTAAAATAAAAGCATACCCATAAATAAAATAAAATGCAGGGAAAGGATGTCTTTGTGACTGAAGCAGGAACACTTGTGCCATTCAGGGACGACTCTTGCACTTCTGACTATCAGCACTGATAAGCACGAGTGACTTTGCCTCAATATAATTTATAGGCACAGGTGGGCCCTCTTGCATTTAAGGTCTCTCTGCTTGGGATTATTGCTTGGCCTGTGGAGGCTTTTCTGTCTGGTTGTGAGCAGAGGAAGGGGAGTGTGGCACCTCAGCAGGGCAGGGTGGTGCTTTCTGGCATGGCAGGTAACAGCTGGTTTTTGTTCTGATTGCAAGGGTCCCATGTGTGCCTCCGTCTCCCTCTTTCAGAGTGTTGTGTCTGCTGGTTGGGACTGGGTTTCGATTAGGCAGAACTTTTTCCAGGGTAAAAGTAATGATCCAGGAAACACAGCAATGCTGCTTGTCCAGGGCAGATCTGCGTGAGAGCTGTCAGGAGACTGTTCTGAATTTTCCCCTTTTGTTGCCACCCAAGAAAGTGATGTTCTCTGTTTTGTCACACCTGGGAGTCGAAAATTTTTCTCTTTCAACTTTTTGGGCTCATATCAACATGAAAGCAAGTGTCAGAGGACTGGGATTTCTCTCAGGACACAACACCTTTTTTTTCTGACAGCTCTTTGGGTGGTTCTTGACTAGGAAGGTGTTCAAAGCAACCTCAGACAGCTGAGTACCCTGCTGTTGTCACAGAAGCCTCAAGCCCCTGCATAGCTTTGCCTCCTCCTTGAAAACCCTTTCTGCCCAGGACTGGCCTCATCCTCCCATTCTGTAGGAAATATGCAGCATCTCTCCCAGTGAAGTGGCAGTCTCTCCCAGGATGAAGCTGGTAGATCCTCCTGCAGGAGAAAAACCAACAGTAAATGAATAATCAGATACATTGGGACTGTAGTTTGCTGTACCATGAAATTAAAAGATTTGCCTGTTCTGTCCTGAAGGAGCTGCTGTGGACTTCCTGTGTGGTTCTGGGTAAATGGGTCAGAATATGTCCCTCTTCTCTGAGAAGGGACCCCAAATCATCTTTTCAGCCTGACATTGTCACTGTAAGGGTGGAGGGGGCAGCTGAAGTTTGCACATGGCAATGGGCTCGATCTTGCAGGCCATAATTAGTGCACTGAGCACAGCCAGCAAAGCCCCTCAGGGTCTTCCCAGCAGTGTCATCAAGGCACTCAGAGAAACACTGATAGTGAAGGTCATGTAACCACCACAGACAAATGATGCCTGACAACCTGAGCTTCTGCAGTGTTGGGTTTGTTCTGTATCTTCACTAGATAAGAGCTTGTGTCCTGTTACTGTTTCCTTGGTGCCATATGTCAACCCTGAGATTCTGCTGCACCATTTGTACAGGGAGGGCATTGCAGCCCTCCCCAAAGGCTGCAGGAGATCTCCAAGTGGGACAGTTCTCCAGTTTTAAGAGTTTTTCCAACCAGCTGTCTGTAAGTGATAATTGGTGTCCATCTGGAAAAGCTTCGTGTATCTTCTATCATGATCAAACTTGATCTTCTCACTCAGAGAGGACCCACCAAATGTGGCTCAGCAGATAAACCAGTGTAAGTTTAAGTCCTAATAGGAAGAAGTATTGTTGAAGAGTGTTTATTGCAGGGTCAGGATCTCTCATATTAGTCTTTCCCTTCAGCACTGGCAACCCACCCAAAAGTAACATCTAGGAGTTCAGGACCTTTGGGAGCTCAAGTCCTGCCTGCCTGCAGAGCTCCCTAACAGTCTGCTTGAGTGCTCTTAAATGATGATTAAGTCAACCTATTACATCCCTGTGCCGTTGTGGCAGTCTAAGGGTTGGCATGTGGACAGCTTACATTTATCTGACACTCTAACTTTCTGCATCACAGTAACTTCAGCTGTGGTTTTCATGCTTAGCACGAGACTTCTACCCCATCCCTCCCCAAAATGCTTATAAACGATAGTGGGACTTAACCTAGTCCCAGCATGAAAATAAATTTGGAGGCGTCCACATCAGCGTTTAGTTTGGATTAGGAGCTTGCTTTTGAAATATATCCCTCAGTGTTACCCCTGTTGCACCTTGGTGCTTATTGTGGATTCAACAGACATTCAGTCCATGGAACCGGCATCGTGCTAAGCCAAAATAAACCTCCTGAAATGTATGTACTGTTTATGTCAGGCCTTACTTCTCCCCTGATCCATTCCTGTCGGGCCACATGACTCGCCAATTTAGCCATTTCAGACTTTGATTTTTTAACAGCTTTCCCCAACGCCTCCTGAATCTCACACATTACAAGAAACCCTTTTCACTCAGTTTCACTGTAGTAGGTGGGTGAGTTGGTGCAACTCACTTGATTAGAAGCTGTGAAGTATGGAAAATTGTCATTGTTGAGTCTTTTCTCTGCTGGTAGCTGGCCTAGGCTGACTTGTACCAACTAAGTCTGTTGTTACTTCATTAGCTGTATTTTTATGTTCACTCCTATTTATCTATATTTCGTGCTAACAGCATTATTGCAAGGCCAGAGGATTATACTATCCAGGCTGCCTGAGCTCATCTCGTCTTGCAATGCATTTAATTCCTTCCTCATTAGTAAAGGATCCTGAGTTATTATCTGGATTGTGATAGCCATGGCCAAAGTTAAGAGTTCTTTCCCGACATTATTTGATACACTGAGTGATTGGTAGAACTTTTTCCTTTTCCCTTCTTCCTTTTTCCCTTTTCCTTCTTCCTTTTCCTTCTATCTTTTCCCTTTTCCTCTCCCTTCCCCTTCTGCCCACCTCTGTTTTCTTCCCTTTCCCTTTCCCTTTCCCTTTCCCTTTCCCTTTCCCTTTCCCTTTCCCTTTCCCTTCCCTTTTCCCTTTTCTTACTTTCCCCTTCATCCCTTTCCTTACTTTCCCCTCCTCCCTTTTTTCCTCCCTCCCACCCCCCAGCCCTGCTGCCTGATCCTTGCCGGGCTGAAAAGTCACAGAAGCAGTTTTCTGTCAATTTGTTGATATCTTCCTCCCCTCCTGGCCTGGCACAGGACCTGCTTTTGTTAGCTTTCCTTTCAGGAATACATGTGCACTTCAGCATGAGGTCTGACAACCCTGACCCTCCAGGCATGANCTCCCCTTTCCCTCTCCCCTTCCCTTTCCCTTTCCCTTTCCCTTTCCCTTTCCCTTTCCCTTTCCCTTTCCCTTTCCCTTTCCTTTTCCCTTTTCTTACTTTCCCCTTCATCCCTTTCCTTACTTTCCCCTCCTCCCTTTTTTCCTCCCTCCCACCCCCCAGCCCTGCTGCCTGATCCTTGCCGGGCTGAAAAGTCACAGAAGCAGTTTTCTGTCAATTTGTTGATATCTTCCTCCCCTCCTGGCCTGGCACAGGACCTGCTTTTGTTAGCTTTCCTTTCAGGAATACATGTGCACTTCAGCATGAGGTCTGACAACCCTGACCCTCCAGGCATGACTAATTCCCGTTTACAAGGCCACTACAAAATCCGTCAGATCAGAAGTGTCAGGGAGTCAGGAAAAGCCCGGTGTGTAGGGCAGGCTGGGGCTGGTCTCCCTGTGCTGTGTGACAGCGTGTCCCCGGTCGGCTGAGCTTGGCTGCGATGAGGTCAAGGAGAAGTGGTGCTTGGCAGGAGCGGGAGGTGGAGGGAGGGAAGGAGGGTTTTGCAGGCAGCCAGTGATGGTATTGTTTAATTCCGTGCTTTTTGTAGCCAGACACTGTCTCTAACAAACAGCCAGGGTTAACACAATGATATAGCTTGAAACGAAGGAGTTTGAGATGTCTTCTGGTGTTTGAAGGCCTGGGGCTGGAGACTGCTGTGGGGTTGAGTTTGAAAGCAGGAAAATGGCAGCACAAGGCTGCTAATGAATTTGTGGGAAGTTGCCTTCAAAGTTTTATGTTTTATGCTTTTCAGGAGTGGTGGTAGTGATAATCCCAGCTGGTTGTGAGGTTTATGTGGGTTGGGGTTTTCGATAGTGTCTTTTATACAAGCGTGTCTTAGAATTGAGAAACAGGATGAGTAGACTGTCCCAAAGACATTTCAGATGGTCTTATCCAAGGAGCTTCCTCTCAGCCAAACTCTGGGTGACTTCAGCTCTCAGTGAGGCTAGCTCTGAGCGCTCCTCAAAAATCCCACCCAAAGAGACAGAAACCAGTGTGACACAGGCAGCCTGTGGGTCAGTCTCTCGACATGTTCAGTCGTAGCCCGCAAAGCCAGCACAGAAAAGGAATAAAAAACTTGCACAGAAGTGAGGTCTGAAAGAATGAGAGCTCTCCAAGAACGAAGCCTCGGGAGGCAGGAGGCGTCCCTGCATCACAAAAATGAGGTTTGTATTTAGTTGCCCAAAGGGAACTGGAAAAAAGAGTGAGAGAGAAAAACAATGTCTGTGGGGAACAAACCCTGGAGAGAAGGCAATATCGAAAATAAATGAAGGATCTCAATTTCTGTTGTGGGCTGTAGCAAATGGAGTTTGGTTTTAGGGACATGACTCTCATACAAATCCAGTCTGTAGCATAAGGAGAGCTGATTCAGCAGCTTTGCTGGCTTTTTCACTTGGAATTGTTCAAGCCCCTTTTCATTTTCCCCTTTGGACTTCAGGAGGGGAATTTCAACATTGCTTGAAACCTTCTCAGTCACGTTTCTGAAACCAAAACCTGGTATGAACTATAGGAAGGTGTTTTTGTAAAGCTTCCGTTCTAACCTGGAAAATGCTGAATTCTGTGTGGGCCTGATCCAAGACCCATAGAAATCAATCTTAGGATTGCCATGTACTTTAAAAGAAATTGGACCAAAATGCAGAAGTTTCCTATTGCTCTGGCCCATTTATGTGGATTTTTGCCCACTCAATTTAAAAGAACAATTTATATCAAGAGGAACAAACCACTTCTGTTGTGTTTTTCTGTTTGGATTTTTTTGCTTGATGTTCTTTCCTTACTGTTACTGATGGAGAAATGATGGCTATGACTTTTTCTTATTGTTTTAATGTGTCATGAGGAGGAAAAGTGATTGAAATATTTGCTAAAGGGAGTTTTCTCATTCAGCTTGAAAGTGGAAAAGTTGGTGTGAAGGTTGCTCCACTTGAGTACTTGGAAGGAATGAGACATCCACCATTTGAAGACCCATTACTGTGAAGTGTCTGAGACTTCAGCCTGGAAAGCAGCAATGCTCTGGAGAAAATTCCATGCTAATTGAAGACAGCCCCTCTCTATGACTGCCTCTTCCCATCTCCATGCATCACACTCCTTTGGGACATGGGTTCATGAGGCTTTACCAAGTGACTCATCTCTGTCTTCCTGTCACTCCTTCAAAGAAGGAAACCCATTGTATCTCACTCTCCTCTTACCAAAGGGGATTTATCCAAACCCACATCAGGAAAGCGAACCCACATCTTCTAAACACAAGTCAGTGTCTTTACCACTGGGCACAAACTTTCTTTCTTTCTGACTCCATTGCAAGTCACTACTGAGACACGTTGGCAGAGCTCGCGTATGAGTTAGGGCTGGAACAGCACAACGATTTTGTGGGTGGTTGTGATAGAAACTTGCCTGACCACACTTCTAATTCAGCCCCAGCTGAAGCCCAAACACCTTGTCTGTGCAGAGCAGAGCACCCTCTCTCCAGGGTTTGCATCTCTACAATCAAGTCCTGCATGGATTCCTTGGGGGCTGGGTTTACTGCTCAGCCTTCCCTTCACATCATCAGTTTTTTTCACAGGACTTGTAGCAACATAATCACTTGGAGACCTGCACCCTGTCCATCACCTGTTGTAAGAACAGGCAGTAAATTCAGTAACCTTGAACAAGAAGGTTACAAAACTAACGTGGGGAGGAGTGCATTCTCATCCCTTCAGGCTTCCACTGCCTTATACACTTTATTTTCAAGGGTGAAGAAATATGATGGAAATCATCCACTTACTGCCTGCAGGATAAATGGAAGTGAGAGGGATCCTTTACATCTCCTGTACAAATTGGAACAGTAGCCCAAGACCCTCCTGCTCAGCCTTTTACCGAGTTGCAAGCATTGTTTCTTGTTTTGGGTGTGGGGTTAGCATTTTATTTTCCATCTTAATGCAGTTAACTCAGAAGTAATAAATATTTTAGAACAAAGTTGTGGAGTGTCTCATTTATGGTTAGGTCTGACCATAAGCATGTGATGAATGAACTTCAATTTAAATGCCAGTGGTTGGGATAGCGGCAGGCGGTGGCTGCCACTCGAATCCTACACCGTCAACATGTTCCAGCCACAGGGACCTCATTTTATGGAACATATTTAGTAGGGATTTAGCTTGGCCTCAGGGGTTTCTGAAGCTGCATTTAAGAACCCCCACTAAGGAGAAAGGAAAGATGTCTAAATAAATATGTCTTTCTGAAGGAAATGTCTCCATTGCCAATAAGAAACGGTTAAACTTGGTCCTTCTCAGTTTGTTCCTTCAGTGGATTTTTGTAATGTATAGGCAAAGAAAGTAGGAGTCCCTCACTTCAGGGTCTAAACGAAGGAGTGGTGTAGCTTAGTGCAAATACATCAGCTTGAAAGAGTTACAGCTAGATTACAGCAGTGAGAACCTCAGAAAATATCACCTGTAAGTAATTGCTGTAAAGCCAAATGTTTGAAAAACTTGAGGATGCTGAGCTCTGATTTACACAGCCCATCATCAGCCAAGCCAGTGTTGGTCTGAGATGAGTTTTATTAATAGGAAGCCGCTCCAGTGGAGCAGACTTTTACTGTCCTTGCTGACAGTCCTGCAAAGATGTGTCTCTGAGTGGTGGGCTCTGCTAAAGTGTAGGTGGTGGCATCTCTAACTTGAGCCTTTTCAAGGAAACGCTCCTGGGTTTTATGGGCCAGGGCCTTACAAAGCTCATCTGATGTTAAGGTTTGTCATAATCTTCCTTTGAAAGGGTTGGGTTGTGCTGCACCACTGACCTGAGAGGGTACAGGATTGTGCCCTGGCTGGGTGTCTAGTTCAGAATATGAATTGCCAAGCTTACTATTATGAATCTATCATTATCATGAGTTAGCATGGTATTAGTCAACAACGTGATGATGTTGGGCAACAAATTATCTAGAATGTAATAATCAGTGATTTAGTGCTTGTTAAACTGACTGTTGGAGGAAGACGAGCACTTCCTGAGCCTGGCCTTGCCATTATCCATTGAGTAAACACATTTCCTAGTGTTAACCTTTTTAAATTGAAAGCCATACAAGTCTTTTGGGAGGTAGTGGGGAGTCCAACAACTGTAGATCTTTTAGAGAAAAATAAATAGACTCTGTCAACTGTTACAGCATTGTCACATTGGTTTCCATTTACAACTGGAAAAAGAAAGAGGCTAAAGACAGTTTATTCCTATTATTTTCCCTTGATTTGTTTCTTTCTTTGCTTGCATCTGTGGGTGGGTTGTTAAGGTTTTTGTCTTCCTTTGTTTTGCAACTTTTTATGGCCCACATTCTGATGTGCTGCAGCTCGTTTGCAGGCTGCAAGGCTGGAGCACACGAGGGTGGGCAGGGTTTCAATTTCTGCTTGTAACTCAAACAGGTAGTAAGTGGGTAGGTTATAATTTAGGGAGTAGGTGGAAGACAGTAACACTGAATGTTTGGGAAATTCTCAAAATGTCCAATGGCCACAGTTCCTATGTAGGAGGAGATGTCCTTCCCATCCCTCTCCTCATCCTGTTTCTGAATGGTTTTGCAGAGCAGCTACAACTTAAGGCTTCCCTAAACTGAAAGTGCCACAGCCTGGGATGATAATCAAAAAAGATGCCTGTTGTTATAAACACTCAATTATTTTCTTTCTTTCTTGTGGCGTTGTTATTAAGCTGAGAGGTTCAGAAGTTCAAAAATATAAAGGAATAATTTGTACAAGAAAAGAAAGGAGTCTATTTCACAGGCTATTGATGCTTCCACTGGGAATTTGCAGTAGCTGTTAGAGTAGCCGGGGTCATACAGAGCAGCCATGCATTCTGCTCCCACTTAGGAAACCCCTAATTTTTAACTTTTTCACAGCCACAAGCTTACGTTTCTGCCAATGAAAAGTGGAGGGAATGTTTGAGGAGCTCTTATTAAAAAAATAAACTTCAGATGATGATTGACTCCCCTTTTATGTCTCTAGAATGGGTCCCATAAATCTCAACAGTTTTGTCTTCAATGGCTACTTGTTCTTTTTGATTGGTGACAACTTTTATTTCAAGCAAGCTCAGTTCTTAAATTAACCCTTGTGTTGACTCAAGCCTCCTTGTTTGTCTTTGCTTTGCCTCCCACGGACGGAGAAATGCTCAGTGTATGGTAACAGATCCATTCCCATTTCATGCTTGACATGAAATGTGGGCATCAGTGTGTTGCTGGAAGAGGGAGGAACCAGCCTTCAGGAGGTCTGCTTCCAAAGAAAGCACTGAGCTCACAGTTACTGAGGGTCCCCTTTCAGTCCTTGACCCTAGACTGCTGGCAGAGCTCTGAAGGTTTAACTTACTGGAGCCCAAATATTGAAATTCACATGTGGGCATTCAGACTTCCAGTCCCATCCAGTATTGGATGGGTTCTGGCACTCCCCCTTTATCATTCTTTTAATGGCAGCTGTAGGGACACAGCTGTGCAGCAGGTCCCTGGGTTTTTCCTGTGTTTAGAATGAAATCCAACCTTGAAAACCTGGTAAGGAAACAGCTAATAAAAGCCCCATAAAAATCTCAAGCAGCATCAGCCACTGAACCTACCAGAAGACACAACTGAAAAAGTGTCTGATGGGGGCTGTGCCCATGGGTGTCCCTCAGCTATTGGGTGTCCTTCACTGGTATGCAGGCTCTGGGAGCCAGCAACACGCCCACTCCAGTGCCTGCCTGTGTGTGGCCAGCCGAATTTGGAAGCTCCATCTTATATCTTTCTGTCAGTGACCTGTTATACAGTCCTGGGGCCTAATGCTTGTGTCAACAGGAGGTTAGGTTTCATGGCATCCTGAGCAGAGCAGGAATGTCCTGGCTTATATTTGTCTCCCTGGGAGAGGGTGGGAGAGAAGCATTCAGCAGCTACTGGGCAATCTTCTGCCATCTCTTGACAGGTAGTGATATAAATCAGAGCCTTGAGTAGGATAGGAAGGCAAGACCTCGTTGCTCTGCTTAGATCCCTATCAGCCGTGATTAATTCAGTGCTATAGGTGGAGGGATAAATGCAGCTGCCGGTAATCTTAATTGTTTCCACCAGCCTTTGAACTGATGCATCCATCTGGTAGCATTTAGTCGTGAATACAAAGGGTCAAACTCTGCCCAAGACTGCATGGTAGGCAGGAGGACCAGTTCTGAGGAATGCCAGTGCCAGCTGGGAGTTGGTCTCTTGGTCGTGCAGTGTAACAGAGGCAAGGGGACTCGAGTTAGTCCTGAATAGGTGGCTTGCAGTATCATCTGGAAACTTTTATGTGCCAGAGCTTCTGAATTTATTAGAGAAGAGGCTGGCAAAAGTGCTAGGGATGGGCTGGAGCCTTCATGGGATGCTACAGGGACATCTGCTCTGCCATTCCCAACGCTCTTAGGAAAAGTCCAAAGAGAAGACAATGGGGATTGCTTTTCTTGAGCAACTCCCTTTGTAATTGAAAGGGGTTTTGTGGATCTTTCGCAGAACTAGTGTCTTCTTGCATCAGGAATCCTTCCCCTACTCTCAGGACTCTCTTCAATGGCCGTGGTCTGCAATCTTTGCAAGTCACTGGCTCCTACACTCATCCCTCTACCTTCAGAGCTGTGCACGGGCCTTGACTTCACTCTGACATTCCTGTGTACAAAGCATTCCCATGATAATAGCTTGAAAAATACCATGATATTTTTGCTCCCTCTTTAACATCACCATATACCTGTGGGAAATTCTGAAAAGGGCAACAATCTTGATATATTTGGTGGAGGGGGAGTGTTTTGAAAGCGGAAAGACCTTTGGCAAATGCAGCCTGCAAGGACAGAACTAGCTTATTTCAGCTGACAGCTTTGGAGAAAACCAGCCTTGCTAAGTTTCAAATTAGTGTGGGTAGACACTAATAAGAAAATTTAGGGCTTACAGTTCAGAGGGAATAGTTTATTGCTTTTTGGTTAATCTCTTTTCAGTTTCTATCGGCATAGAAAGAGCAGAGCTTTTTCTCTCAGTCATTTGTGCCCAAAGCAAAATGTGATGAAAACAGGCAAACTAAAATGTAATTTAGTTTCCTAAAAGCAAAGAGGAGAGGTCAAAGAAAGAGTCAGAACTTGCAATTTAAACAAGACTCCATGAAGTCTTTGTTTTAGTAAGTTTGTATCCTAATGCCTTGAATCCAGAAACTTCTAGTTACCAGAGCTCAGTAAAGTATTTTTCCTGAGAAACTTCTTTTGCAATCTATTCAATTTTTGCCTCTCTATATAAACTCTCAGACATTTTTTTCCGATATGTTTGTTGTTTGTGCCTTCAATGAATAATTCCAGAGCTTCACCTCGTTTTTGAGTGGTCCTGAGCATTTGCTACTCAAAATCCAAGCTAAGTTTCTTAGAATTTTATAATTATATCTCAAAATTTGAGGAACAATGAAATGGCAAGCATAACTGCTCTTGAGCAAAAATATAAACACGGGGCAAAATTCCCTGCCAGGTGGATTATCAGAGCATGGTTGGGGCACGTTAAGCTGATCAACTTCCATCTGCAAAGAAAGTGGCCTGTAAAGCCACCTGAACCTACTCCCCATCTCACCAACTTCATGGAAGGTAAAAAGATCACGAGCAGGGAAGAAATGCAGAACAGATGTTATCTCCAGAATGAGCTGATCCCCCACAGGTTTGTGGAGGATGTCATTTCCTACCCCCTGCATCATCCCCGTCTCCTCCTCCGGGGTGTGCGGGCAGGATTGCAGCGCGTGTCAGTCAAGAGGATGACGCTAAATTACACCAGATGAGACTGGCTCTGAAACTCCTTGTGCTCCTAGGAGTCTGGCTCAGGAAGTGAAGTCAAACCTGGAAGCAATCCTCTCTGCTCTGCTTAGTACCCACACCCTTGCTTTGGGATTCCTGCCTGGATGTCTTCCCTGCGGTCCTGTGGTAGAATAGGGGGCTGAAGCCTCTCAGCTCCAGCCCCAGGGTCGTGATTGTGCGAAAGCCTTCTATTCATCCGTGTTCCTCCAGGGCAACAGCAGAAAGATTTGCTTTCAGGAGTTGCTTTTTCTCCCCTTGGGGTCTTTAGGGCTTGTCTGAGCTGCGTCCTCACGTGCGATGTCCTTAGTGGCTGTAGGATTTCTGGGAATCTTCCTGGTGAAGCACAGCCGGAGAGGGAAAAACCTGCTGTGTGCTTCAGGGGATAGCAGTGTGTGCTTGCTTAGCCATGGGTGGATTTACAGAGCCACCAGTATTAAGCAGGCAAGGAAAAAGAGGAGAGGGGGAAAGAGTTTGTTTGATTCAACTTCTGGAACTGCATCTAAGGAGTCAGGAGATATGGCTAAAGGGGCAGAAGGTGAACCTGAGGCAGATCTCTTCCAGGAATTTTTGCTGCTGTTTGTGTGTGTGGACCAGGAAAATGCCTGCAAACAGTATTAATTACTCTTTTTATTACTATTGTTTGTTTATGTGAGGAAATATCCCACACATGGGAGGAATATTTGAAGCTGTGAAGTGAATATTCTTCTAGATTCTTTCTTCTTAGTTAGAAGAAAAAAGAAAACAGAAGTGTTACTTAAACGAAGGGCTTTCTTCAGAAACTGCCAATTTAACTAAATGTTTTATGGCAATATCTGATTCTTGGCTCTACCCAGGAGAGCAAAAACCTGAGAACTCTCTTCTTGATTCCTTAGCAGCATATCCTCTATGGTAGCTGATTTTGTAGGCAAAATCCTCTCTGACTGGAGAGGAGACTGTTTAACCTAGGCTTAAAAAAACCTCAAGAAATAAGATCTTTTATTTCCAATGATAATGGAAATATAACAGTTATAGCCATCTCTTGAAAGTCAACCTCCCATAATTCATAAACAGTAGAATTAGATTGAAGGAGCCTAATATATAGTAGAAAGTAAAGTGACTGAATTTATCATTCTGCCCTTGAAAGCTAACAGAGAAGCTGGCTACAAATAATTAATTTTATAAATATCTTCTGTCTTGGCAACTTGACTGTGAATAGATTGCAGTTTCCTTGAAGCTATTTGTTATCTGAATTTATTTGCCGAATAATTGATGTAAATATCTCCGTGAATAGTGAGTAATTATTCTTGGCCTCTGCTTAATTTGAAGGCAAGTGCTTGGCTACAAGTAGATATTAGAAATTTGAGCTGCTGTGATTTGATGGGTAGGTCACCTTCTTTCCCTGGCTAAGTAAATTTTGAATAATTGTCATGTAACTTGCTCCTTCAAGGCAAAAATCCTGTAGACTGTGTCAGGGCTGTAATATGCACTCCCCATAAGGCATTGGATGCTTCCCCTCTTCCTCATGTGCCCTGAGCATCAAAATGACTTTTTTTTTTTTTT
>VXAY01004932.1:333428-357038 GCA_013399855.1 Oxyruncus cristatus | reverse complement strand
TTTGTCTTGAGCATCTGTCTGTACATTTTCCCTTTGCTGCATCTCCCTCAGAAAGGCCCCTGAAGCAGCAATTGCTGCATTTATTACATGTTAAATTCATGGCTCCATCTGTAGCTTTTCCTACCTGTCCTCTTCAACAGAGACCCAGGGATGAGATCAGTGATGGCAGCTCCTCCAGCACAGCACAGGCTGGCTCTGGGGCTTGCAGGGAGGGCGGCAGCTCCATGTACCAGCCACAGTGTGTGGATCCATGGGAATGTTTTAAAGGGTCATGTTCAACCCAGGCTTCCCCACAGAGGGACCCAACAGGCTGCCTCTGAGGAGCACACTGGTGTAGCTCCAGCTGTACCCTCCCCAAAAGTGCCTGCTTGCCTTCCCAGTGAATTATGGTTGATCACCTTCAGTGCCCTTCCCCAGGCTCTGATAAAGAAACGCCTCTGAGCAGTTGTTTGTGGTGTTTTTGTGGCCTTCTGTTGTTACCCGGGGCTGTAATGTCACTGTCACTGCTGCCTTTCTGCTGGAAGAGGAGGTGGCCGAAGGCACGGGCTGCTGGCTCACAGGCTGCCCTGCACCCCAAAACCCTCTGGCTGTCAGTGGGAGGACCGGAACGTAATTTGGCAATGGCTCCAGCTCTTCGTGCTTTGATGGAGCAGCTCTGGGAGAGGGAGCCTGCACAAGCGGTGCACAGTGCACTGCCCATCGCAGGTGCTTTACAAGGTCTGCACTATAACCCTGAGGCTGATCCTGAGGATAGAACTGGGAATTTCCAGGAGAAAAGAGGCTCTGTCCTGGTAAGGCCACCCTGGGATTGCTGTGCCCTCTAACAGCTGCCACAGATGGGGTCCCATCATCTGTCCTGGCTGATGAGAGGGGTTTTCTCTGGGTGACGAAGATGTGAAGAGAGCAGTCTGCCCAATCAAGCCCCGTGTTTATTAGCAGACATGATTACCCCATGCTTGGTCACTGTTTCCCCCAATGGCAAAAACATCTTGCATAACAAAATTAATTCAAACTTGAGATAATGCTAAGCTAAAAGAAAAACCAACAATCCACAACAAGCACTTATCCCATATGAGTTCAGCTCCCTGCTTCCTCTTGAAGGCTTCCTTTTCTCATGTTGTTCCAAATTTTGACTTTCTTTAATCATTTTTTTTCCCCCTCTTTCCTTGCTGACCTCATGAGGACACAGTCCCCTGCAGGCTTAGGAAACATTCCCCTTTTCTACAGCTGTCAACTCTGTTGAGCTCACATGGGCACTGGAAAACCGAGACAGTTGTTGCCCTGAAGTGTTTGTCCTTGGCCAGAGGTTGCAGCTCCGTCTGGCTCACTGGAAATTGCTCCCCTTCCCAGTGGGCTGTGATTTACGCTCCAGCATGCTGACACGTATTGAAATTGGCACCTGCTTGTGCTGATACCCCGGGCTGGGAGTTGGAAACTCAGGACATAAAGATATATGTCCCCTTCAGCTGTTCCTGCTTCAGGAGCGGCAGCCTGGAAAGGGGCCGTGCTGGCATCGCGAGGTGTTAAGCTGGGACGTCTGAAGGAGTTAATCTGCTGCCTCACTGTAATATAATAGAAAGAAAAACATGCCTGTGGGGCTAGTCCGTTTTACTGTGTAGCTTCAGCTGGTAATTAAAAAGCAACAGTTCAAAATTAAGGAGTAATACGAATAAACCCCAAATTAAATACACCCAGGACAGGTTGCACTTTTCAGTGGGTGGATGCTTAGCATATCATGAAACTAGACTTCTTAAAAAATGTCTCGGGCTGGATGCCTAAAGCCAGGAGTTCCCCAACCCGCCCCAGAGCTGTGCTTTTTTCCGTGAGGGTGCCCCTTTCATTGCTGCTCACTCGTCACCGGGGCCGACCGGTACGCTCAGCTCGGGGCGCGTTCCCACATTCCTTCTGTTACGGTGCACACAAAAAAGAAAAATTGAAACCCCAGAAGGGCCCAGTGACGATTTTACTCCTGAGTCAAGAGCACAAATGTAGTTTCAGGTTCTTGGGAAGGATTTCATGTGCCCCCTTTGAAAGTGAAGATCCCGAAAGCGGGGACAATGTGCCCATTTAAGGTGGGGAAAAGTGATCGTGGGCACTGCCCTTTGGGCGTCCTGCCAGGCATCCATTTGGGGAATGCAATTGCTGAGCAAAGTAGCAGGCTGTGAGCTCCTTTGTGCACACATCAGGCAGATGGCTGCTCTTCAACAGAGTGGTGCAACCAAGCACGGGGATAATTTTGAGGTGGAGGCATGGGGAGCAGGGAGATTGGTGGGAAGGGGTGATAGGAGAAGAGGTGTTTTCATCCACAAGCTCCCCAAATGGCAGATTTCCAAAAGATGGGAAGTGTTGTCTGAGAAAAGTTCACCCTCTGCTCACCTCATTTCTTACATGCTTTCCCAAAGTATCTGTTACCAGACACTTTTGGGGAGTGTTGGACTTATCTGGGATGACTGTTCTTGTTTCAATGACACCTTTGAGCAATGTGCTGCAGCCCCCGCGGTGCCGCTCCTGGAGCACTGCTCTCCTGCAGAAACCTCCTCACCAACTTCCAGGGCCCACAGAGCTCTTGTGTTACATGGTGGGGGGGGGGGGGAAGTTTCCCTGACGTTGAGGCAGCATTTGGGTTTTGGAATATAGAGGTTTTCTCTTGACTGGCAAGTGGTGAGATACCTCCAGGACGGGAATACTAAGTGGGATTGGAGGCCAAGCTGGGCTTGCTGGGGCGGTGGCACAGGAAAAAACAAAGTGGGGACCCAGAGGTATGGAGGAGCCAGGCTGGTAGCCAAGCCCAGGGCATCACCAAATAGGCACCAGGGCCATGTCCAGTGAACTTTTTTGTTGACAAGATCTAAGACGGCAGTCCGGAAGTCTAACCAGCGTCACTCGGACCCGCAAGCCATCACTGCCAGGCAGGGGTGGTGGTTGCTGGAACTGGTTGCACTTCATTGAAAAAACACTTGCAGAATTAAACTGCTCAGAGCATAACTCATTTGGAGAAAATATTTAGCCTTTCAGGCAGGTTTACTCATCAAAATTAATCTACTGAGCTCAGTACAGCTGAGAAACTAGACCGATGCAGAAGTACTGGTTATGAGTAAATCCCACATACAAAATCCACACAAGCCCTACATTTAGGCTGCAAATTTAACAGGAGTAATTCTGTCCCCTCCAGTGTTTCAGTTTTGATTAGGTTGCAGATCCATCCTCCTGTTATTTCTGAATTTATTTCCCTAAGGTTGAATTTGGACACTGACCAAAGCAGAAGTTATCCTACAGAGTCACTGCTCACTTACACCCTGACTGGTTGGACATCAAGCTGAGTTACTGGCAAGAGAGACTGTGCTGATGATGTGGTGAGGGCATTGAAACTAAAATATCCTTCCACCACAGTGTGGTGATTCAAAAAAGGGGAAAGGATGGAAATTCCATATCAAAGCTCTTTTCCCCCTCCCTTTCTTCTGCAATAATATGGACTCTGAAGTGCCTTTAGAAGGTAACAGAGTTCACTGCCTTTAGAAGAAAAGTTTTCAGATCTTATCCTCCTTCCAGTAGTTCTTTGCTACAGCTCCTGCTGACTTCAGTTTATATATTTAAGACCTTATTTGTTTTTTTTTTTAACCTATTTAGGGTGGGTGTGGTGTTTATGGTGGGTGTGTGGTTGTATATATATAGAGAGAGTATATGTTTTTAGAGTGTTCTCAAGACAGACATTAATTCTGTGGTCTTTGTTTGTTGTCTTAATGACCTTGTGCAAGAGAAGACTTGCATCTAAGACCACAAACAAGGTATGTTGCCTGTTTTGTCAGGTAACCCACCAAAACCCTAAACAGCTGCTCTCCAGGCTCTCTCTGAACCATTTGCCTGCCCCAGCCCTGCAGAAGCTGAGAACTTGGTGCAAAAGCAACAGTGTGGTAGGGTCAGCCCAGGGAATGTGTGACAGCTGCCATCAACCAGGAGAGTCCTTGCCTGGTTTTGGGGGCTTGGGGCTGAGGGAATGGTGGCAACACGCACACTGCAGTGTTTTCTGTTTAGAAATTTTATGTTGTCTTTAAATGCCTTGATTCAGTCAAAACACAGTGAAAATTTAAAAAAAAAAATTACTTTCGCGTGTGCAAGTTCATAATGGGAACTCTGCATAAAGAGAGAAGTCAGAGGGCTGAAGTCAGGCAGTTGGAAATCAACTTCAGCAGGAGCTTTGGGCGTGTAGGGCTGAAGGCTGGAGTCCCAGTCTCCCTGCAGCTTTCCCAGAGTGAAGAAAACCAGTCTTAGTCCCCAGGACTGCACATTAGTAGTGTGAGTGCTCTGCCCTAGGCCGTGTCCGCGTGTCACCGTCATGGATAAGCCGTAGGATGGGTGGTGGCTCGGGGTTTCTCCGAGCACCTTGGTCAGATTCAAACTGTTTTATTAAGCTGGCTAATTGGCAGTTTGAAAGGGAGGGGGGGAAAGCGAGGTCCTTAGGTCTCCCTGGTCAGTGCCAAGCCGCAGACTGTTAACTACTCCTGCCTTTCAGAAGCAATAACTGCGGGTTTGGGGAACATATGGAACTAACTAGCCGAAAGGCTTTTATGAGCAGCTTTAACGGGGGGCACGGTTTGTGAGTAGAAATTCCAGTGGATGAGTTAATAGTTTCACTTTCCTTAGCTGTCCCTTTATAGGAAAAACAACAACAAAGTCGGGCACGTTCCTCTCACAGCCCCGGCTGTACAATGTGCCGATGCATCCAGGATTTCGTTTGGACACTGGGGGAGTCCTTTAGTAGATCCCCCAGGATCTATTTTTCCAAAGCTATTTCCTGATGCTGACCTCATTAGGTGAGTTTCACAGCTCACTAATTCCTAGCAACAGCACAAGAGATTCAAGGAAAGGGGAAACCCCTCTTCTGGAAACCAATGGAACTGGAAAGATTTGGGCAAGCACTTTTATTGCTTTTCATTAATCTGGAAAATCAGAGTCTTGCATTTTTCTTTTTTTTTTTTTTTTCCCCCAAGTCACGATTTTGACCTGAAACTGTATATTTGATTTTCTATTTGATTACTAGATTAGGATAACTACAAAAGCAGAACCCCTGCAGAACCGTATATCTCGATATTTATACTGCAGTTTGTTTCGAAGAGTAGAAGAGGGGGCATTTCTTTTCTGGAATTTGCAATTTGGGCAGTGACAGGATATAGTCACTCAAACACTTCCAGTAATGCTTATTTAGTGTTTGCATTGTGGTGGCACATGTCCAAAAGAGAGAGCAAAGGAAAACAATACATTGCCTGCTCAAGAGTTGACATCATAGCATGAAATTTAAGTACTTGCTTTTGTGGTATTGTTATTAATCATGGGTCTGTGCAGGGGTCATCCTGTAACTCCTGCTACTGGAGTCCTGTGGATGCTAAGTTTGGCCTGAGAGTTTTCCTAGGGTTGCCTTTCATCCTCAAGTCTCCTGTATAGCAGACACACCAGAAGAACACAGGTCCAATTTGTCTTAAGCTGAACGAAAAAGTTACTTCTTCTGTTCTAATTCCTGAATTTGTTGTCTGTTTTATTAGCGACATATTTCATAGGAAGGTTTGGGACGGCTTAAGAACTTTATCTGCTGCTAAGGTTTCCTTATCTTAATGTAACGTGGCCTATTAGGTGCCCCCACAAAGCTGTTTTTCCCTTGTGCCACTATTTGGGACCTTAGTCAGATGAAAGAGGTGGACCTGGCAACCTTTCCTCTTGGTTCCACAGGTAGACAGGTCCAGCTGTCCACAGCTGACATAAAGAGGAATGATGCTGTATTTGATGAGTGTGGAGAGGAGAACACTGAGTGTCAAGGTAATCAGTACAGCTGTTAGGTAAGGTCTCAACAGTCCAGCCCCTTGTGCTTGTCACGGCCACAGACTGTGCAAAATAACTCCTGAAGCGTCTGGGCCAGTGGTTCCTGGTGCTGTGTAGGACTGGTGGGACCCGGTCTCGCTGGTGGTAAAGCAGGACCCTGAGGTCTGCCCCAAGGGCTGAGCTGGTGTCTCCAAACACCCAAATAAAATCTGTGCTTTGGGTGAATGGCACCACTCAGATAAAAAGGTTGATCAGCCAAAAACTGTGGGGGCCAGAGACAGGCAGGCAAAAATGTCTTCAAAGCACACCAGGGTGAGGACCATAAATCGTGTGAATAAAAATGCACTTTCCCAGAGTCAAAGTCATAACTTCCCATCGCTTCCCAGGACAAATCCTGTCTGCTCTGTTTATTAGGTGGGACTGTGTATAGGCAGTCACACTAAGTGTGTTTATTTTGAAGTCATCAGTTGTTCAGTAATCTCAGGCACCTCTGGGAGATTTAACTCAGATAGGGGTTTAGGCTGGAGGTCATGAGGTCATTGATATTAAGATAGAGAGAAGGAAAGGAAACAGCCTTGTTTTTGTGGCATTATCTGAACAGTAAGGAAAAATAAATTCAGGTTTTAAGATGGCTTTAACCTGACCCTGAAGGAAATGGTCTACAAATCCAGCCAACAAGCAGGCCACTGTGACGAGACCCCGCTTCTCTTTAAATTTGTTTTGAGCTGCCCAGCCTAAACCCACGGTGGTTGTGGCTTGATTAAGCAAGATTTCTCTAGAAATCTGTTAGGTGGTTACAGTTTACCTTTAGCATATTTGAGTGTTTGAATTTGTGATTTTAACTTTCCTCCTGAAATAAAGCCTCTGGAGTTGTTTTTTGGGGCAGTGGTTCGAACCCAGTGATGGGCTCTCCCCCGGTGGCGGCAGTGTGCTGGATCACAGGATCACAGAGCCTGCTGAGTTGGAAGAGACCCACGAGAATCATCGCTTCCAACTCCTGGCCCTGCACAGGAGCGTTCCCCAGCTGGTGTCTAGCATCACATCTAGGTCCCAAAGCTGCTCTGAGGCAGAGAGCAGGGGCATGAACATCCTGGCGCTAACGAAATGCTGGGACCAGGTCACGGGGGTCCATCTGCTGTTGTAGGACTCCAAAGAACAACTTCTCTCTCATGTGGAGTCTTTCATGTCTTACAAGAAGTGAACTCGTACTGTGGGCTTTCCTGAAGTCTGGCACTGATTTTTAAGGAACATACAGACAATTTTCTTTAAGAAAACGCTGGGCAGACATGACCAAAATCAACTAATAGGTTCCAAATTTATTAGGAGGAGACAGGCGGACCCAGAGCATTAATGCACAGGACTGGTTTCCCCAGGAAGCCAGAATAACAGATAAAAAAATAAAAAAGTTAAAGGCATTGGGAGTAAAGTAAGGATTTGTTTATTGCCATCTTAATATTTTATCATAAAAAACACTGTCTTGCCCTCAGGGTTTGCTGGTGGTTTGTATATGTGTGTGTGCCTGTGTGTATACATATTTTTGTATATAAAAATCCAGCAACATCCATTGTTTAAAAAATCAAAAATGAGAAGGATTTTGCTAAAAGCATTTTGGGAAAACCTCTGCTCTCATTTTTCCTGTCAATGTTTTTCTAAGCTTTTATTTTTATTAGTCAAAATGTTTAGAATCCCCAGGAAATCCTGGGATGAACCATTTCCTCTTCGAGCTGTAGCCCTTAGGGGAAAAAGAAGAAAGCTCAGATGCTTTCAAAGGTTAGAAATTTTTCAAACTGTATTTTTTGCATATTTTTTAAATTAGGGGAAAACCAAGTTAGGAAGATGCTTAACTTCAGGCTGTGGTCCTGGCTGATGTCTTTGTAGAAAAGCCTGAAGAGAAAAAGAAAAGCCCTTAGATCTGGGCAAGGAAATCTTTTAGGCTTGGATCTTAATGGGGAACCGATTTCTGAATTGAGGTATAACAGGTTCAGTTGAAAGACCATCTTTTTTTTTCTATTTTTTTTAAAGTAAATTAAAAAATAACATTTGCTTTTCCTCAACCAGTTTTTGTATGTTAGTTAGCATGTGACAGCCTTGCACTGAGGCTGTTAGTGCCCTGAAGTTACTTTATTATTACTATTACTATTATTATTATTATTAATGATAATAAAATATCCCATCCTGTTTGTTATACACGTGACGCATGTGCAGCCCAGTTGACTTCACCTTCACCTTCAGATAAAATTCAATGGGAATCATAATTTTGAACCAACAGGAGCTTCCATCCTGCAAATACAAATGCTCTTTGTTAATTTTCAGCTCCCTTGGGGTTCACTCCTTGAGGTGGGTTCGGTTGTTAAAACTTTTAAGAAGGTGAGTAAGAATACGTGTCACAGGCTGCAGCCTCGCTGGGCCAGCTGGAGCTCAGCATGGCTTGCTTTACCCAGATTTTGAGATGATGGTTATTCCTTGGGAAGGAGAGGACACGCTGCTGTTATAAACCAGAAAAGCTAAAAAAGTAGTAAAATGTGAGACTGAGGGATGCAGGAGTCTTTTCATGAAAAATATATAAAATTATAAAATATATAATTTGTCAGAAATCTGAATTTAGTGTCACCACATATTACTTTATTTTAGGAAAAGTGTGTTTGTTTATATAGTTTATATAGTTTTGTTGTATATTTTTGTATATTTGTTTATATAGTTTGTGACAAACTGTCTTAACTGCTGTTCTTCTGATTTATTCGTCTACTTTTTATCAAGTTTCCTTGGAAGCTTCTTGGAAAGTTGAACATGAAAAGCCCAGACTTGGTGGTTCAGTAACTGGTATAAATTATTCCCACAGTCTGTCACCAAACTAAAAAGATTTGTGGTAATTCATGTGAAATTCAGTAGGGTTTGTTTGTTGGTTTGTTTTCTGGGGGGTTTTTTGAGTGTGGGGTTGTTTGGGGTTTTTAATGGGTTTTCTGGCAAAAAAGGGGCCAAATTTACACAGTAAAGAGTGCTTCTGGTTTTTTGGTATTTTCAAATTTGGGATGGGGACATGGGACTAGTCTGCTGGGGCAGTGTTATAAATCTGTATCTCTGTTCACTTTGCAGATGGGTGGGTGAAGGGGGAAAGACTAAAGGAGGGAGGCTAATAATGAATTTCCTGACATTTCTGCTACTCCAAGAATGCACAAAGTCCCAATAAAACACCTGTGACTTCAGACATTCAGAAGATTTTGATTTTTATCAAAAACCTTTCAACTGAGTTTGGGCTTTGGGTGTAAGCTAGGGGACAGGAAGCAGTCAGAGGCAATAGAAGTTCTAACATTTAGGGGCTCTTTCATTCCAGTTTCTGTCATGTAGCCAATTAACCAGCCCAGAGAGCCCAAGAGTTCCCAGACTGACTCTGAGCAATATATATCTGTTGTGAAGTTATACTCTGTGAGGAGTATGAAGGGGTCTATAATATGGTCTTTTACTATTAGGGGGCCTTGCGTCTGGATGCTTTTCCATTTGGGAATGCAAAAAGACCAGCCCTTGTTACTGTGGGCCAGAATGGATCACGTGAATAGACCTCAGGTTCAGGGGAGTTTTTCAAAGTTTGATCCTTTAGGCTTTGCTGTTTTGATTCCTGCTGTCTTTAACTTACTATCTGCTGTTCTGTCTGCGTTTCTGCAGGTGCTGTTTGCTCTGAACCAAACCCTGCTCCAGCACGAAAGCCTTCGAGCAGGCAGTTTGCAGGCCCCGTATACCACCGAGGATCTCATCAAGCATTACAACTGTGGAGACCTGAATGCTGTGATATTCAACCATGACACTTCTCAGGTGAGCAGAATTGTTCCGGACGGGCCAGATAGTTGAGAACGAATCAGCAGCTTTATTGACAATATCCCAGCCTCCCCCCTCTTCCTGTTTGATGCCTTGTGTTTTCTTTCCACACGTGCCTTGTTTGCCCGGTGAGAGTGGAATTTCCGTGGTTTTTCTTGGGCTCTGGGCAGTGATAGGATGGTTCAGGTTCAAAATGACCCCCGAGATCATCGAGTCCAACTGTTATCCCAGCACTGCCAATCCCACCACTGAACCATGTGCCCAAGTGCCACACGTCTTTTAAATACCTCCAGGGAGGGTGACTCCAACACAGCCCTGGGTAGCCTGTTCCAGTGCCTGGCAACCCTTTTGGTGAACGAATTTTTCCTGCTATCCAATCTAAGCCTCCCCCGGCACAACGTGAGGCTGTTTCCTCTTGTCCTGTTGCTTGTTACGTGGAACAAGGAATGGACTGCTTGGAAAAGTTCCCTAGGAATGTGCCTGCAAAAAAGGTAATTATGGATGTTTTGGGGGCTGTTGAGTGTAGACCCCTCATTAAGGGGGGGAGGGCTGAATCTTTGTAATATTTGAGCTTATATATGAAGAGGAAGTGGACCTTACATTAATACTCTATAAAGTAAATAACTTCTCAAACATGTCATAATTCAATAATTGTGTATGTGTCTCAGGCAGCCCTTCAGTCTCCGTTTATCTTAGTTATCCAAAGCTACTAAAAACTCTCAATGAAGCAGAAAGCTGCTTTCCAGACCAGTTCGATACTTCATGAGAAAGTATCTAACTTTCTCTTTCTCATTTCTATTAAATGAGATTCTCATTTAATACACAGATTCTTCTTTCTCCTTTCCTATTAATCCTATGCTCGTAACTATTCCTACAGTGTAGAGGCACAACACAAATGATAAACATGGAATAAACAAGCAAGATGTGGTGTTGTATTTGCCATGGATGTGATGAAAGGAGTACTAGCAGGCAAACCCGTGAAGACTGTCCTGGTGTGGGAATGTCCTGTGTTATCTTTTAATCTCAACCAGTGCAATTTCTCCGGTGAGAAAGCCTCTGTCCCTGAGATGAGTTGTGACCATTCACACCCGTTGAATGGGCTCACAGGTATCTGTGGTTTATTTTCACACCGTCCTGTATCAGACCCGTGGGTTCAACTCGAGAGGAACGGCTTACTTATCCCTCCAAATTATTGGATCAAATGTGGGTTTCAAAACAGTGATAAAGGCAGAAGAAGGAAGCCAACAACCAGTGAGAGTTCAAGCAATGGTGTTAGTCATGGTCCCAGAGTGCACGCAGTTGATAGAGATTATAGCACTCACAGGCCATGGACAATTAAAATCCCTCTATGTGTACTGGTCCCTGCAGAATTCTAAATGTTGTGCAGTGCTGTTGGGTGCAGGGTTTTTGTGCTGGGTAGTGTTTTCATAAACCAGCTTTATACCATTTATTTTAACTGCGAGCAGAACAAAATAGAGAATTGAAACCTAAAATAAACTCGCTATTCAGGCCCAGTTTTGCCGGTTGGGATGATTCCAAAGTTTGTTCTGAGTGGTTTGTTGCAAGGATGAAAGACTCTGTCTGCCATGGAGAAGTTTTGCCATTTGGTTACCAAATTAGATTAGCCTGGCTTAAATATTACATGTGAAGCATCCCCCCTGGCATCTCTCTCTGGAGACATTAGATGTCGGCAGAGGAATTTGTCACGTGCCAAGTCTATTGCAGGTCTCATGAGGTGACAAGGAACGATTGGCCCGCAAATGAAGAAAAACTATAAAGATCCCAAGTGAGATACATTGTCACTTAAAGTTCAGGGCGGGTAC
Source organism: Oxyruncus cristatus (assembly GCA_013399855.1). Taxonomy (NCBI): domain Eukaryota; kingdom Metazoa; phylum Chordata; class Aves; order Passeriformes; family Cotingidae; genus Oxyruncus; species Oxyruncus cristatus. The sequence continues at coordinate 345,594 of VXAY01004932.1, read as the reverse complement.
TCCTGCCAATCTTGTGAAACAGGAGTGCCACAGTGTTTTTAGAAGATGTATCCATTCTTTCGTGATATCCAGATGCTGCCCCACTTCTTTAGAGGTCTGAGAAGAACTTTTTTTTTTTTAATTTTTTTTTAAATTTTTTTTTGTCCAGGCACCATTTTTCCAAATGTAAAAATCCTTATTTAAACTTAGGAAAACTTTAAGGGGCTGAGCTTACTAAGTTAGACTATGACCCAAAAGTGGAGTAGGAAACATCTCTCTCTCTCTTCTACAGCCTTCCTCAAACACTTGATTCTCTTGTGACTTTTGTAATCCAGATGCTTATGCTGGAGTTTCTGGGCAGAGAGTCAAAATGATACCAAAGAGAAAGTATTCCAAGCTAAAGATAGGATAGGGGTATTTTCTGCTCTCTCTCCAAACTTTTTTCTCCTCAAAGAAGTCAGTTTCTTTCTCTGCTTTTGAAAAAAAGTTCCCTAGAAGCAAAAATGTATTGGATTAGATCAGTAGCTTTAAGTTTTGTATTCTGTCTGATGCTCTCACAAGGGAATTGAGGTCAGTATGTCCAGAAACATTAAATACAAAAAATCTGTTTGTGCAAAATTAGAAAATTATCTGTCTCCATGGGATATTTTTTCTTACCTGAGACAGATGAAAAATTGCTTAATGACCCGAAGCCTTGGTGAAGAAAAAGTAGGATACAGAACAATTCATTGTGTGTTTTGTTCCCTAGATCTGATGTAAAAGTCTTTCTTCAAGCATAAACATTTGTGTTTTGGGTTTAAGGATACCTTGCACCAGTTACTTTGTGTGATAGGTTTTGAGCTGTTCAATTTTTGAGGACAGTTCTGTAAATCAGATTCATCTTTGCCAGCACTGAATTAGCTGGTTCTGTTTCTTTTGTATTCCTTTATTAAGAGGAAAATTGAAGATCCAAGGCCAAGATTTTTCTCCGTCAGCCTTTCCCAAAAGTTGTATCTGTAGTTTCTGGCTATTGTTTCTTGTCTTCTGTCCTCAGCAGTTCTCCTGACCTGAGGAGAGGCTCCTGTCCCAGGAGAAGATGGTTTCTCCTCTCTCATTGCTGATCTGGCATGTCAGAGACCTGCAGCTCCACTGATAACTTTATGCACAGTTTTCTTCAAGCCAGTTTCTACTGGCTCAGCTATTGAGGTTTCATACTTGTTATTTGCCTATCCCATTTAGGATTAACAGCACAATCCAAGACTCATACCTGACACTTCCAGAGCATCTCTCGTCTGGAGAGCCTTATGGTTTTTGTTAGACTGTAGTGAGAGCCCACTGAAATAATGGAGAATATTTTCATGCCTGCAGCAGGCTTTGTATCCATTCCAGTGGGCCCAGACATCTTTGGATATCAAAATGAATAAATCAAGTTAGGCCAGTGATTAACCCAGTTTACAGGCCTTACACTCACCTCAGCATAACAATCTTCTCATTGCCAGGAGATATAAGGTCTTGGCTTCATCCTACACAGCAGAGCAAGCAATGCAGTGAAATTGCTTAGTGTTCACCACAGCCTGCAGATGGGTCTCAACCCCTTTCAGATGCTCAGGCATTGCTGTGCCTCCTTCTTCAAGCTGTGTCCCTCAGAAACAATCAAGGTTTTTCTCTGCCTTACTAGAATGATGTTGCCCATATCTCGAGTTGCCTCTGCAGCTCAAAATGCCATGGATTCGTTTGGACATAGAGCCTTTAGGTAGGGGGTGTTGCCTTCCGAAAGGCATATGATGATCTTGATAACATGACATTAGAAATCCATACACTTAACCCCATGTCAGTATCAGCCTTCCTAAACTAAAGAGGAGAATGTTTAGTGCCTCACTTTGCAAGGTACTTGCTGTTTATAAGTCTCCAGCTTGTGTTATGTACCCCTTTAAAACTGTTATCATCCTGCATTTAAACATGTCCTTTAAGATTTAAGGGTCCTGATAATTCTAATTACATCATTAACTTGCCCTGTTGTCATTTTGGATAAAATACGACTGGATTTCTGGCTCGCTTCTCAAATCAATGAAAACTATCTGTGGAATGCTCCAGCTTCAGTAACTGCAGAAACACACAGCTGAGACCATTAGGTAGAGTGTTGAATGACAAGCAGACCTAATTTGTCCAAGGAATGGAGTTTTATCTAGGGCAAAGGAAGATAAATCCAGAAACTGAAGGCCCATCTATTGTAACGCAGCGCTTTGGAAGCATCTTATCATTTTCAGCTGTAACAAAGTGCAGGCGAACTGGCACAGCCTCTCATTCTTCCAGGGAAAATGATTATGAGCTTTCCAGTGGAGCAAGTGTGAGCTTGTCCCGGGCATCAAGGGAGCCAGTCCCAGGAGTTTGCCCCTCTGGGTCCGGGGGAAGGGTCAGTCACGCTCCCAGGAGTGTTTGTTCCAAGGACATTGCTGGCAGTGCTGACGCTGACCGGGTGTTTGGTGACACTGTGCTCAGTGCAGCTCCTGCCCCGATAGCGAGCAGAGCCTGTCTCCCACCTTCTCCTCTCTGGGCTGTAGCACAGGGTTCTGCTTGCAGAGGTGTTGCTTTCCCATGGTTCAGAACAGCTCCTGGTCTGTTGTGGTGGGATCCTACTTTCTTTCCGCTTGCACCTGAGTTACAGCTTCGTGTCTTGGGGTATGCTGTGAGCATTTGGAAGTTAAAAAACAGAAGTGCAGCCAAAATTTTCAGAGTCTAATTTTCATATTATGTCAGAACAAGATTCCAGATTGGAGCAATATTATATTTTGGCATATGTGTTTCAGAAAATTGGTTACAGATCCAGACTGAGAGTTAAGTCTACTTGTTGATGTCAGTGCTGGGGAAAACAGTGAAGAGATTATTTTTTTTATTTATAATCTGGAACATGCCCGGATAATTTTCATGCCACAGGTTTTGAAAATAGGTTCTTGCTTGAAAATTTTCATTACATGTTTGCATTTGGAGTTGTCTTACCTTGGAAGTTTTTTCCTTCCTCTTTCCAGTTTCCATGAAAAAAGCAATGGGAGAGGAGAGAGAGTCAGAGAGAAATTGGAACAGGACATTTAAAGGCAAAGATTTTTCTTTCAGACAGCTGCATTATTAGAAAAGAAACATATTTACCTACAGAAAAGAGCTGATTTACATTAAAAACATTTAAGGGTTGTTGACTACCTGTATTTATTAGTAAGGGAATAGACTATAGATGAGTATGAAAGAGTGATTGGTAAAACCATTTGGAGTTCAAGGTAGTAGCGTGCTGCTTTCTGTGCGATGCTGGATGTTTGCTGTAAGGCATTTACTTTCCTTTCTTTTTAAAGAGCTGGTTTATGAAGTGTTTCTTGGAAAGACTTGTTCAAGAGAAATGAAAAAGACTTGTTAGCTTTTTAACCAGTATCTTGTGGGCTGAATGAACAAAATGCTTTTTCTTTCTTTGTGTTTTATGTAAAAGATGGAGTTACTCCTTGTTATGACAGGGAGGGGAAAAACGTGGGACAAGGGGGCACTTTGGTTGTCCTGGCTGATTTGGCAGGATTAGCATTAGAGATTATCGAAAAGACTGTGTTCTTGGGTACTCCTGGACACCACATTTCTGGGTCTGACGCTATTATTGCGCACTACTGAGTAGGGAATGCCATAGATCAGGTATCTGCAGTGTAAACTGGTTATGCTCTCTGGTGGGGATTTCAGACGTGGATCTTCTCTCCTCTGGGAGAGCTGATTGCTCATAAACCCAAAGTCAAGGCTTATAGAGTTCTTCCAGTTTCAAGGACAACTTAATTTGTCTCCACTGAGTTAGTCTGAATTATTCCTTATTTTTCTCCTTACTGGTTCTTGTTCCATTTCTAAATGCTTTCTCGGAGCTGTTCTCCATCTTTATGTCCAACACTAGACCTCTCAAACAACCCTACCTTAAAAAAAATTAGAATTTGTTTAAAAGTCATCATCCAATTTGTTTTTCACATGTCAGCACAACTAGAAAGCTTAGGCTGGTTGGACTGGGAGTAGTCTGGAGTTTCTCTAGGACCAAACAGGAGGGCATGACCATCTTTGCACAGCAAACCTTGTGGTGTCAGGTCCCGAGGTCTTGTGTCCAGACCAGCTGCTGTTTGTGTTAATAACCAATTTTTTCCTCCTTGCAAAGTTATGGGATATTTCTCAAATCGTATATTTTGGATCAGACTTGGCTTGAGTTAAAATAATATGGCAAACTTCACAAATACATTCAGGCTTTTCCTAGAATCTTACTAAACAGGGGTGGGAAGAAACTCATTGAAGAGCCCTGTACAGTATATATCCAAGACAACCAAACCTGAATTTGTACCCACTAGTGACCAGCTGTTCTCCCACTGTGTAACAGAAGACAAAATGAAAAATACCTTTGGAAAAAAAGAATAACAATTTTTTAATAAACCGGCCCCAAACTCAAACCTTCTGGCCCTGTTTTTTAGGTTTTTTTTCCCCCACTTTATTGCCCTGCTTTGCCCTTTGATCGGTATCTTGACTTGGGTGTCATGGCAATATAATAGGTGATGGTTTTAGTGTCAGAACAGAAAAAAAGTATTCTTTGTCAGAGGAAACAAAGCATTTGGAAGGGAAATAGAAAACCTTGAACTTTTCCATATGTTTGCAAGCTCATGAAAGCTGGCCTCAAAACAATCCCGGCGTTGAAGGGGCTTTAAATGCAGCAGGAGTATCATTAGGTAGTTAAGATTTACCCTCCCCTCCAAAACCCAAACCTTTATTTGCATACACTACAGGCTTGTCGTCATTACTCGATTAATGAACAGGTCCCTGTAATCTGGTCCTAAATATACACTGCATAGTTGGTGAAGCTTGCAGAAAGGGGGCCGGGATCATTGTTCTGACTGTTTTGTTAAGACTTCTTTAATCAAAACATTCATTCAGATAGAGAGGCCGGCTGCATATTTTGGCATCGCGACCAAGGGGTGCAGGGGCAGGGTTGGGGTGGAGAGGGAGGCCTTGTAGGAGGGGTTGGTTTTGCTTGCTTCTTCTTTTTCTTTTTTTTCCCTAAGTGCTTGGAATACAACTGTTTAACTGGTGTGGAAAAACAAATAGAAAACATACATGCAGGTCATGACTTCGCAGGGATTTGTTGAAAGTCTTCTTTAACAGGGATAGAAGTCTCACCCCCCAGGCTGTGTGTGAGATGCACAGCCCATCCCTATGGCCTTTCTGCCTTTTTAAAATTTTTTTTAAAACATGTTTTTCTTCAGCCCAAATGGACAGAGAAGGTAGAACTAGGCAGGACACACAGCTGTTGGTTGGCCGTGTGCCACCTGGCAGTGGCAGGATGGGTTTGGTTCTCCCAGGGAAGTTCTCCACGCAGGTGTGGTGGGAGCTGAAGCTGCAGGTACAGGAGTGTCCAAGGGCTGCAGCCCACCCTGCCTGCAGGCAAGTTTACACTCAGGCCAGCAATGACTCCTACAGCTTTTGTGTCACCTGCAGAGCTGGTTTCTGAAAGTATCATGCACTATCCATAGGGACTTCGCTGGCATGCCTTCCCCCTCCATGTCTTCTCCTATTTGTGGTTTTTCTCTGTTTACAAGTTTAGATGCTCCAGTGGCTCATAGACCTGAGCTGGCCAGTATGAAACTCAGTTTCAATGACCTCTTATTTCCACACTCAGGTTGCCATGCTGTGCTGTGGGGTACCCTGCTAGCTTTAAATGAGAGAGGCCAGTTGCAGAAAGCTCACTGGTGTGAACTGCGAGGTTATCTGCAATGTACAGGGACCCTGAGCAGTGATGTAGGTGGGCAGGGATTAGCTCACAGCCAGAAATTGCTGCCCAGAGCTGGTCTCAAGGAATGTACTTGCTCTTAGCCTGGCTTCCCTTGTGCTCTTGGTCTTCCTTTCTTCCCTCACTTACCTTCAAGCAAAAAGTATTTTCGCCTTTTTTTCCCCTCCAGCCCTGGGAAAGGAGTGATGGAACTGACCTTACTCTGAAGATGAAAGACTCCTTTTACGGTCAACTCAGGCTTCTAGTATATTACTTTAAATTTTGGTGCTTAAAAGGAAGCAATAATGGGTTAATCACATGCTCAAACTGGATACTGCTTCTTCCTGGTTTCCCTTTTCCATAAGAAGCTGGAAGCTTATCTTCTTGGCAGCTGCCAACTTTGGGCTTTGGGCTAAATCAGTTTAACCAGGCACCCCTTCCTTGGCCATTGCTGGTCTCCATCACGATGGAAACTCAAGAGTGCTGGAGGAAAAACAGTTGAGTTGGCAGCATTATTCCTTTCTGCAGCAGCCTTGTGGAGATGCTTGCTCTCACAGCCCATTCACTTTGCACTATTTGAGTCCTTCGTATCAGAGGCCGCAGTAAATGGATATTGCTCTCCCAGATGCCAGAAGGCTCCATAAATCAAAGGAAAACAGGTGTCTTCCAAGTCCAGAGCAGTATATTTTGCAGCACTTCAGTGAAAGCCACAATGCCTTGTCAAGGCTGGTTAACAGGAGGGTATCCTCCCTTCATAAAGGAATGATAACTCGAGCCTCTGACCCAAGAAGGGCTGGTGTGAATTTAGGGCTGGAGGAGCCAGCGGGTTTTGGGATGCTGCTTTGGCTCCTTGGCAGCCCCCATAAGCTCAGCTGTCAGCTCTTCAGATCCTTATCTTGCATAGTGCTGTCGACTGGATAAAAGTTCCTGACCCGAATGATGCAGGGAAAATCCTTCAAAGCGCGATCCATTACTTGTCTTCTGGCCTCTGCCCACGTAAAGCTCATAAACCAAAAGACTAATAAAGAGAACCCAATCTTTAGCATGTTTTAAAAAAAAATAATGTAGTTGTCGTGATCTGGGAACAACTCCCTGCTTACAACTGGAGATAAGGATTACGAGCATGGAGGTGGAGCCCTCCTGTCAGGGAAAGAGGGATGGGGTTTGGATTGAGGTGCTAGACTGGAATTCTGGAAGCTGATGGCCAGCTCTTTGCCTTGCCATGGATGACCCCGGGTGTGGCTCCTCCTATTTTCTCTATTTAGCCAGTGAACACTGGGGAGAGAAGGAAATAAAGAAATAAGGCATTTTTATTATTAATGGATTCTCCGGCAACTATTAGGGATGGTGCCATACTTGCAGCATCTGGAGTTCGGATACTTCACAGGAGGTGAGGCTGGAAAACCTTGAATCATCTGCTAATTGGGAGACAGTGGGAGAGAGGAGTCTCAGAAGCCAACAGGGTTGACCAAGCTATAGGAAGATAATAGCTGGGAAGGTTTTAGGGTCACTGTATTTTCCATGGCAGGAGTTGGCTTCCCATTTCCCTGACTCAGCCTCCTCTTCTCCATCCACAGGTAGAGTCATGGTTGAAGAGCACCTCTGCCTGCTCGCAGGCAAGGAAGGGCACCCAGCCCTCTGTTCCAGAGTTGGTAGTACTGGTTTTTCATTGACATAATCTTACAGTTTGAATGCACATTCCAGAAATAGTCTATCATCACTGGAACAGAACGAGGCTAAGGAAGGTTATCAGGGGATTGGGAACTGTGGTGTATAGGAGTAGGAATGATAACACTGTTAGTCCACATCTGATAGTGATTTGATAACTGGACTGAGTCTAGAGCAGTTCCTCTGTAGCCAATAAATCCAAAGCAGGGGAAAAAAAAAGTTAATCATAGTTGATGGTGCTTATGCGTGTCCAAAAAAATTATTTGCAGATAGATATTCACAACTCTGGCATTGTGCCTCTGTCTAGAATATTTGTCTAAATATTAAAAAATAGTAAATTAGACGATGTACTTTAATGTAGTCCCATGTCCATGAATTTTCAGCTGAACTCTGGCAGTAAGCCCGAAATGTGATAAAAGACTCTACACCAATATATTTTGCTTTTCTCTCTTTTTTTTTTTTTTTTCCTTTTCCTTCTCTCTGTCTCCCTAGACAAAGCTGACAGCGTAGCATAGATCTGGAATTACGGCCGATGCATTTTTCTAGGCTAAAGTATGTTGTTAGCTCTTATGCTAATGATTGCAGCAGAATTCCAGCCTCTGCGGGAATTTATGGGAAGAGAGGTTACCGCTGAGCATCATCTTGGGCTTTGGGTCTTCCTTTGGGTCCTTCCACGGCTAGAGTCAGCCAATGCCTTGTAAGTGACATCAAGGTAGAAAGTCTTGATGTCCCCATTTTACAGATGGACTTTTGAGAGGCAGGAGGAGTAAAGCCAAATGCTTCAAGTGTACTTAGTGGAGGTGAAGTGCCAAGTTTCCTTTGAAGGTTTAAACCCAAATGACATGCCTGTGATCATGCAAGAGATTTGTATCGCCCATGGGAGCAGAACCATTTTTTCAGTGTAGTGTCATAACCACTCCACAATCCTTCCTCTTTCTTCTTCCTAAAGCTCCCACTGACTTCAAAGGTGAAGAATTATGGCCCGCATCCCACAACACTGTGAGCTCAGACCTGTGTGCAGAGCTCTACCCACACATATCAGGGATACTGCTCAACTAAAATTATACAGGCAGTAGGGAGGGTAAATCATGTCTCCAAGGCTGGAACTTCTTTTTTATTATCATATTCCCTTTCTTTAACCTCAAAATTTTAACGAAGAAATGCAGAGTATACCAAATGACAGAGTTTGGGGTCTACTATACTGTCCATAGGGGAGTCACAACGCAAAGAAAATAGGAATAGAAAAAGGAGGAGTGCTAACTTATTCACTAAAACAAAATATTCCGTATTTTGAACACCTCAGTGAAATACATTATTGAGTTTCCATGAGAATTATATACATATATGAGCTGGTTGCATTCTCAGAAAGCTTCATGGCTTGCAGAGACTGGACATAAAGAATCAATTTTTTCTTGTCATGTGTAGCCACTACAAAGTGAGCACACCCCAGGTGATGTGTTTTTCTGCTGATCCAGCTGTTACTCTCCTAGATGAACAGCAGCATTAGAAGTTAGGATTTTTGCCCATCATCCACTCCACTGTACATTTAAATACTGGTAGCAGTATTCAGCTATTATTGGGAGGCCACTCCCTCACCCAATGGCACAGCAAATGTCTAATCCATTCTCTCTCAGTTCAAAAACAACAAATACGCATAATTAAAATGTTAAAATTATTTTTTTTTCACTGAATGGAAACAAAATAAAAGTGGAAGAGGGAAGATACATCCTTTTGGTGCACATTTAAAACAAGAGATTTTCTTTTTTTTTTTTTGTTTTTCCCCCCTCCAAAAACCCCACAAACAAACAAACCACTTAAATTCTGGCTCTAGTTAATAGTTTCCTAATTGCATGTGACTGTTTCTTGACTTCCTGATCCCAGTCTGGTGGTTAAGAATCCAAAGGGTTCCTTAAATCAGCGGGAGCAGCTGCCTCCTCGAAGCCAGGCATGGTGTATGTCACCGACTGTGGAAAGAAAGGCGCTGCGATTCAGGGAGGAGCAGAGGTGATTAATGGGGCAAGTGTCATAGCTCAGAGTGTGGTTGCACTACTGTGTATGGGCATTCTTACTGCAGTCATTTATCTTCTGTGCCCTGCCAGACACACGCAGAAACACACGTGCATATTTTATTTTTGCCAGGCATTAGAAATACGGGAGTGCTCGAGGTGCAGCGGGACCTGTCGCTGATGACGTGCCTCTCGAGGTGATTCCTGCCTTTGTCTTGTTCCTTGGATAAGCACCAGGAACATTGACAAAACACAGTCCTTGGTTTTAAGTTTATCTCTCTGCCATTGGCGAACTCTTTCCCACAGAAGAGAAGGAAAGAAAGGGAGGGGGGAAAAAAGGCAAGTAAATGGCTCTGTTTTGTGTACTGTATTTTAGGTTAGATAAAGGGGAGGAAAAAACTATAGGTTGAGTGTGGATGTAGGATTGCAAGTGATGGAGTTGCACAAGGTGATGAAAGGTACTTCCTTTCTTGGCAAAGATCTTCTTGGTCAAGGTCTAAATGCAACTTCTGTTCTTGGGCTATCTAGATCTCCAGCATCAGAGCTGTCCCCTGGTTGGAGTGGGATGCACAGAGCCGCTTGGTCCCCCAGCATTGCTGGTCCTGCTTTGTGTAGGAGCAGGTTGTCCTCACAGTACCTTGTTTTCCCCAAAGCATCTCAGATCCCATCAGTTCCCAGCCTTCACTTCCCTGCTGCTAAAAGCACGGAAGAAGAGACTTGTCTTATGTGGGTGTTGAGCTTTCAGATGCTTCCAAAAAATTTCACCTTCCATTTCAGTGTCTAAAGGCTTCCCTGCCTCCTCCCTGAGCTACATCAACCTATTAAGCACAGAGCCTCAGTACGGAGGAGATGCAAAGGCTTGTGATACCTGCATGGACCACCTGATTTACAGCTTGTGTTGCAGAGGTTGTTGCAAATGTAAAATGGCTACTCATTCCTCAGACTTCATTGCTACAATATAAATCTGTCCCTGCTTTTCACCAGCAATGGAAGCCACTACATCCTGTGCTACTGTAGCCAGCAGCATTTTACCTCTTTGACACCGTCCAGCTACTTCTGCATCCCTTTGAGACAAATGCATGTTCTTGCCAGACGTGGAGGCAGCTTCCTTCCAGGAAACTGGTGTCTCTGATAGGTCTGGTTTAATGGGACTTACTATTTGTTGAGTGCTGCCAAAGGGCTACACTGAGAACAAGGTGCAAAGTACTTGCGTGCTCTGAGGAGTTCACAAGATGGACTGGTGATTCCAAGCCTGGCTTGATTCAGGGCAGTGCAATTGAACCCTTAAGGAAGAACATGCTGTGAGGATCACGGTGATTTGGCAAAGCAAGTTGAGAAGTCATTTGGAAAAGGAAAGGTCCAGCTAGTCTTTAAGACCCAATAGGCTGGGGCAGGGTCGCTCTCGGCATCAGTGTTAGCTCCATCCACTTGGGAGCCCCTGGCTCAGGAGATGTGATCCCCATTTCTGCCTCACTCACCTGGGTACAGCCTTTTGTGGGAATCCAGGGTGAGGTGTAGACTCGTCCTGCATAATGCATGGTGAGAAATCTCTGCTGCTTGGCCCCACATGCACATTAGGAGTGATGCAAATGGGGCTGTAATGAAAAGGCTTTGAGGAGAGTCACTGGGAAGTTGGAAATCTCCCTAAGACTTGCTGAAAGCTTTTGGAGAGGCAGTATGAGTGAAGTGGGTGGGAAAAGACAAAAATTGTTGCGATAAAACCGTGTGGCCAAGTGGGAGGGTAGGATGTGGTCTGCAAAACATAGTTTGAAGGCAAGTTTTAGAAAATGAGTACAGGAATTTGGTATAGTAGAAAACCAGAGGAAGAATAACCCAAGTAACAGAGTCACTGCATCAAGTATTTCAGCAGAGCGAGTGAGGGATGTTCCCCTCATGGGCTGTGCATGCAATGTCATTACCACCAACTCAGATTAACCCTGGAAATCCTGGCAGCTTTACGTGCACCTGGGGACTCAGAAAGCTGAATCTGGGTTTTGCAGATTAAGCTGCTTTCCAGAGGTGAGGCACAGGAAACCTCCAGAATGTGCCTGGGTCCTGCTGGCAGTTGTCACACACTGCCCACTTACAGCACTTCCCACTGCGGGGCACGTGGGCCCCCAAGCTCTCGTGGTAGACACTGGACCTTCACCGTGTCAAAATAAATTGTTGTCCTAACAATCAGGGATTGCTGATTGTCTGTCCGTTACAGCTTGGATCTTGGCTTGTTCCTGGGGCTGCGTCTGGTCCATGGGGTTTCAGCCTTTCTTCCGTGTCTGTGAACGTCTCTTCTCACAAAAGCAGGGACTGAAGGAGCAGTTCTAGTGAAAATCACTTCCTCAGAAATATCAGGAACATTCCAGGGATTTATGTGTTGCAATGCATTGACCTCTCTGGTGAGATCTGAAAGCATCTAAAGATGCAAGAAGGATAGGGAGTTTACCCTGTGTACATCTTCCTGTGTCTGGTTTTGCTGTCCTTTCCTGCTTTAAAACTGTAAAGTTATTAAAAAGGCCCAGATATGAGCCAAATCTTGCAGTCCTTACTCAAGTTTATGGTGACCTTGGCTGGGAACAGACCACAGGACTTTGGTTTTGAAAAACCAATGTTTTGAGCAAGAAGAGAATAAAGGTCCTAGTAACTCACCCAGATGTAACACCTGAAACTACATTTTGCTGAAGGAACAGAGAAAAGCCAAAATGAACTGAAGTTTTCTTTAGTAAAGTACTAGTTTCACTTTGAAAAAAAAAAGTATGTTCATTGATTTTTTTTTTTT